>JAWWEE010000025.1:223676-265113 GCA_035221455.1 Xenops minutus
GGGACAATCCCATCCCTCACCCAGCTGGCCATGCTGGGCCTGATGCCCCCCATGACAGGGATGTCTCTCCTGGCTTCAGGGCACTGCTTACTTGTGGCAAACTGGCCACTGACCAGGCCCTTAGGTCCTTCTGAGTTTGTCTTTCCTTCCTCTATTTTGCTTCTCTTGCTTCAAGTTTTTTCTAAGATTGTCGTTTACAAATAATTACATCAGCATTTACATCCAGACAAAGTCTAAGACAATTTTGCACTTTACACTGCCTGTATCTCTAAGAATAGTGCCAGCTTTTGGCATTCATACTCAAGTAAATCTCTCTTTTAAATTTCCTGGATACCTTGACTTATTTTAGTTGTTATTAGGAAAAAAAAAAAAAGAGCAAAGAAAGCAAGTTTGGAAGTGGAAAAAAGTCTGGCCCAACTTTACTGTGATTTGCATATTCTATCTGAATCTAATAAATTTTTTGACAACTTCTTAAAATGGTCAAGTATGAGATACCTCTACACCCTAAGCTCTTAAATCATCTTTGTACAATCTCCGTTCTAAAATAAGCCTTGTGCCTCATTGTGTAGATTCAGAAGAAGAAATTCCTCAGAACTGCTTACAGACCCTCCTGCAGTGTTTGGACCTGGTCAGAGAACAGAGAGTTTTGCTTTGTGTTACTAGAAAAACTGGGACTAAATAAGAGGTGCACATTCACAAATTTTCCTGAAGTTGAAGATCAGGTAAAATACACTGTACTTGTAGTAGGAGAAACATAATACTGAGGAACAGGTGTGTTTTGAATAAACAGGATGTCTTAGAACATTGCTTGAAACTTTATTGTGCGATTATAAGTCTTGTCTAAAAACTTAATTATTCTATTGTCCTAGTTACAGCAGCTGGGACCAGTTTATCACTGTGTGCGTATAACCAAAACTGTGTATTCTACACCCTCTTTGTCATTTCAGATGAACTGTTAATAATGGACCATTTGCAGAAGCTGACCCCTCAGGCTACAAGCTGGGTGTTTTAAGAATCCTGTGAGACAGGGGAGCGTTTCTGTCTTCGAACCAATGACTCAGCTGTGGTAACTCCCCTCTGGGAAGACATCAGCACCTCCACATCCAGCCTGAGGGGTCATGTCTGCTAATGGGCTATTAGGGACTGGCACAACAGGCAGTTGCAATGACCTAGACCATCAAAGGTTCCAAAAATATTCCATGACTCACAGAGTTAAATCACCCATTGTGGAACTCCCCGCCCTGGGGGAGGTATTGGGTATTCCCACCCAAACCTGAGCATATATAATCTTTGGGTTTGAGGACTTTTGGTATGACTTTTTGGATTCAGAGAAGGACCAGAACCTCAAGAGGACTGGAACTGCCACTCTCAACAAGAGACCAACATCCTCACCAACAGATTTTCCTTTCCTTTTATTACTCAGGGGGCCCATGTGGTGCTCAGCACAGGGGCTAATGAACACCATTCTGTTAGTGCCCCAGGGTGCTGCACTATGTTTTTATGTGGGTTAAAACCATTTTTTCTCTGTATCATTGCATTTAATATTTTTAGTAAATTGTAACTCTGACTTGTAATCTCTCTTGAATTGGGTTAATTTCTCCCACCAGTTTACCTTTAAACCAGTATATCTATGAACTCTTGAGCATTTGAGCTTTTATTAGAAATCTAATATCTAACTGAATATTCAGAAAGTTGCTAATAAGAGTCAGTTTTAGCTATCTTGCCTTTACTGAATAAAAGGTTAGTAAGTCAGTTCCTGTGAATCTGTCATATTTAAAATTGTTGCTTGCGTTGTGTGCTACAGAGATTGTGTTTTCAGCCTAGAAATGGACCTTGACTGCAATTTTTCTCTTGCTGAAAATACTATAAGAGGTGCTGACAGCAGCTGTTGGGGCAACAGAGGCACTCTGCTCCAGGAGGAACCTGGAGCTCCCACTCTGAAGGACGGAGCTGGAGAAATCCCTTAGAAAAGCTGGAGGTGGCCCATCCCCATTTTCCCTCCTTGCGGAGAAAAGAGGAGGACAGGTATCCTTGATGGAGAGAGGCACACTGTAAAGAGCAGACATTTATGAAGGGCCTTGTGAAAGGAGCTGCTGCACAGGACTGCCCCTGGCTTGGCCAAAGCTGAGATGATTTTGGAGGATGTCCTGAAGAAACTGTTAGTGCAAGGGTGAGTTTAGGCTATAGGGACCATGTGGGTTGGTTCTGACAGCAGTGAGCACAGTTGGTGCTAGGCTGCAGCACAGCTACGCAAGCACTGGAGCTAAGGCAGAGCCCCAGGGCAGAGCAGCCTTTGGAGGGCAAGGCCAGTGTTGTGCTGTCAGAGCATTTAAAAACTGCATTGCTGTAGTCATTTCTTACAGGGGATGTAGAATGAGGTTTCATCTTCAAAGTCTGCTTTCAAGAAGGGCTCCATTCCACAGGTTAAAGAAATTCCTGGGGAAACCTTAGCATATAGACAGGCTTCAGGCTGTAAAAACTACAAGTGGGGAAGTGTAAAGAGTGATAAGGGAAAGGGGCTGCCATGACAAAATATAGTCTGCAGGAATATGTCTATTAAAATCTCTCCTCTAAAGTGGGAGAAGAGGATTCATTTTTGGAGAGAGAGGAGGTGAGGACTGAAAATCAGTGAATAGACATTGAATTTGTTCTAACTTCTTTTTCTGGAAGACTGATATTGTCTTGGTTAGGAAGATTTCCTTGTGTCTTGTTGGGAGAGAAGGGAGAATAAATATTCTTGAGAGGCAAAGGAGTTTCAGAAACACATAAACATTCATCTGAGCTGACAGACTGTAAAACAGATGGTATGTAGATAACTGGCAGAAATAACACATAATGGCAGGTGATGTAGAGAGTTAATGCATGAATGAGAACAGAAAAGGTGTGTGATTTCAATGTCCATGCTATATGCTAAAGAGGATGTGTGTGTGTATATATATATTTATTTTATTTTAAGTGAGGTAACTGTGGTGGACCCCAAATTCACTGAATTTCATAACTTCTGGTAGAACTTTCATTTTTGCTGGTCCAGGTCACAGAATATTCTGAGTTGGAAGGGATCCACATGGATCATCAACTCCAACTCTTAACTGAATGGCCCATACAAAGCTCAAACCCACATCCTTGGTGTTATTAGCACCAGGGTCTAACCAACTGAGCTAATCTCAGGTCAAGACATAAAATGTTAATTTACCTTTTTAGAAAACTTCAGTGCCCTAAAGGCAGTGGTGTTATTTCAGAAAGTAAGAGAGGTTTTACCTTGCACTGAAGAACTACCCTGTGTTCTAGCTCAATTCCATGAACCTTTTCCTAGAAGCATGGCAGAATAGACCTATGTGTTTTCTTTCTTGATGCTGCCCAAGGGTCAGCTTATGTTTCTGAGCCTGGGGTGGGTCAGGCCTGGCTTGGCTTGTGTCCAAAATGCTGCTCAGATGGACACAACCTCAGCATGGGGCTGATTTATTTTTTTTAATTTCTTTTTAGCTGTTTTTTTCATTAAGCTTTTGTTCTAGAGTCACATTTCACATGTTTTAATAGAGAAATTTGCAGTTTCATTCACTCAACAAGGTGTTTCACTTTATTAGAGCCTCTGACAAGTTTAAACAAAATGAATGGCTAGATGAGAGTATTTGCCACTTTCTGTCTTCCAAGTGCTTTACAATCCAGATGGATCTTTGAGTTGTTTTAAATTATACTTACGAGATCATTAAAATTGAAAGGAATATATGATTTCACTCGTAGAGAAATTAATAATTTCTTAATTACCTGTTTAATTAAAACAAAGTAATTGGATGTTGCAGGGAACAGCTGATTGAAAAACCTTTAGAAAAAACTGGGTTGCACCAGGGGCAGGAAGCAGAGTTGCAGAAACAGCTCTATAACCTGAACACAGTGCAGGTCAGTTTGTTTTGCTCCCAAAGAATGTATCACGAGTTAAAGGCCGGGGAGAAATGCAATATGAATTGAGTTATAAACTTAGTTACATAGTTATCTCTTGTACAAGTAAAAGCTAGGATGTTTAGGGGAGAAATTGTGTGGTAAAAATACATTTATTTTCTCCAATATTTTCTTAATCCTCAGGATCCCTTGCCCTCAGGATCCCTTGCTTTTGTAAAATTAGCTAGTTATTATGTAAGAGTGAGGAATTGGAGTGGAAAAAGAGTAAGTCCTTGCCCTGTTTTAATGTCTGCTCAAAATCCTTCACTGTCCCCCTTCTCTAGACTATCCAAACATAGTTGCTATTACATCAGGTTAAACCACAGCTGCAATGGTAATACAGCTGAAAGACAGAAAAGAGCTTTCATTAATGATGGCCAAACTGAACTAATTAATTTAGATTAAAATAATAGTGAAGATGGAATGACTTGGATTTTTACTGGGTTTTCCAGCTTAAATGGCTGTTGCTTAATAATCAGGGAAAACCCTCTGATATTCTGATTTGTTCCTTGTGCAATGTGCTGAAGCACTTAAAAGCAAATTGTGCACTGTCTGGAGGTTTTAAAGATAAGAGGTACTTCTCAGCCTGAATGAACCATAAAATGTATTTGAGAATGAAGCTGTTGATGAGAAGTTGCATAAAAAATCCATCCAATTTTCCAATCTCTGCAGAGAAGTCTCATCTTTTGAAATTCAGACCATTGTACTGAACACATTTTTTAAAGATATTTTAATGACAATTGAAATCTGAACCTTCCCCTAAAACTGTGTTGGGGAAAATCCTCTATTCTTGAGTTTTCCTTGCTTGGCATTGCAAATACTGCACCAGAGACATCACCAGGCAGACTTATTTCTTGGTTCCTCAGAGGGTGGTAAGTTCTCCTTAGTGTCAGAATAACAGTAGAAGTGCATTTCTAGCCAAGGTGCATGTGACACAGACATTGTAGGTAGACAGACAGCTCACTACTGCCTACATATGTTTGCATGAGTTCCTGAAAAGTACTTGTTCTAGTAAGTGTGTGAAATAACTTATCAGGAAAGGAAGTGAAATTCTGCTAAGTTATATGCAAACATAACCAAAACCAGTGTTCTTGAAGCACTGAGGGATACTGATAAAGTTCAGTCGACACCAAGGGCACAAAATATAAGTTATCAGGTCTAATACCTTTCACAAGCCCTAGTGCCATTTAACTATAATAGAAAATGAGATAATTCAGCTTTCACAAAAATACAATAGAACTCTTCTGAATGTACTGTGGTACATATGCATTGTCAGGAATCCTTTAAAAAATAACCATTTTGTGGATTACATTTTACATATATCCATGTATGTGCAGAAAAGAATTTGTACTGGACCCTCCCTCATTACACTTCTTGCAAGTGCTCAAATGGTAGAAGCCAGCACTTCCTCATGACTTTTTGAAGTGAAGGCCTATCTCCCTTTCTGCACTCCAGATCTGTCAAGTACAACACATATTCCAGCTCTAAAGTAGCCAGAAAAATGGAGGTACCATTTGGAGGAAGCACTACTCTAATCTAGGGAAGGAAAAATCTTTTGTAAGAGTTGTGCATGCAACACTTACCATCTGGCTCCACTGGTGAGGAGAATCTTACATCCAGATTCCATCATGCTTCAATTAATTTTTTTGAAAACTATCATTCTCCAGTTGGCATCAAACCCTTGTGAGAAACAGCTGAAGGTAAACAGCACTATCTGTGCTAGTGTTCAGGAGAGTAACAAAGTCTATAAAGGAAACTATTACCTTTGTTAGCTTTGAAATAGCTGTGAAAAAATTGTGAAAAACTTTGTGAACTCAGAGTCTCCTCCATACTTCTTCTCATCCTTGAGGAACAGCACAGCCTGTACAAGTCTGCAAGCTGGCAGGGTGCAGGATTCTCCCCAGGCTCCCTGGATAGGGACCCTCTACCTGGTCAGCTGCTGACTCTCACAGTTTCTGCTGTCCCCGTTAACACTTCCTCCAAATTCAGAGCGCTGGAAGATGTGAATAGCACACTGTCTTACTCCTAGCCATGCCCAGCAAAGCCACACAGCTCTCCAGGTTTGCACGGTCAGCAGGCTGTGTCCCCCCTGCAGTGCTGACACAGCCCCGCTGCCCCACAGGTCCAGGCTACAGTAAATAAGAATTCCCATATTAGGTATGCAGGGAATGTCTTCAAGATGATGATTTCTCAGGGCTGACAGACTTGGAAAGGATTAGGGTGTCTGTCCGTGGGTAAAATGTTGAGCTGCTCTCAAAATTCTGCTGCACAGATAGATGTGATCAAAGAGGGACTTATGTATTTCTGACAGTGGCGGGGGTGGAGGAATAGGAAGGGTAGGGGAAGAAGGGAAAACAGATTCGGTTTTTTGTATGCAGGTTTGCTTTTCTCATCTGCGGAGGAACAAGTAGTCTGCCTAAGCAGCCTCTGCTTTTAATTTCTGCAGCCATGGCACAAAGGCCAGGTGGCAGGACAGGAAGAGAAGGGGAAACTGGGCTTACTGCTGCTCCCACCCAGAGGGATGGTATGGGGGCAGTAGGGTCAGTCCCTATCTGGGGGGTAGTACCTTCATCTGCTCCCTTGAGCCCGGTGGTGAAGGAGGCAGCAGTCCCTAATTGTCCATCTCTGTGGGTGTGCTGGGTTTTGACAAGACTCTTCGAGGGTAAGAAGAGACGCACACTCCGCGTGAGGGTATGATGGAATGGCCAATGTATTAAAATGGCATCATCTTATAGGAGGGAAGCATGGAACTTTCCAGAAAGGGGGCTGAACTTGGGAGGAGCATTTTAATCCTGCATCAAAGGAAAGATAGGGGAGGATCACAACCAAAAGCGTAAACAAGGGTGGAGATAACCATGTAAGGAAAGGCTCCACTGTGTCAGAATCTGACCAATCAGGGAGTGGGGACCACGTGAGGGAGAAAACCAAACTCCACTTTGTATAGCATGCAATAATGGTATTTAACTTTACAACTGTGAATTCATAAACTAGAAAACTCATAACAACCCGATATACAGCAATAAATTTTCTCTTATATGAAACAGGTCTTGCTTGTAGCTCTCCTCCTTGACACTTGATCTCATCAAGCAGTTTCATGGTCTTTCTTCCATTTGGCATAATTTCATACTCCTACAGGGTTTGGCTGGGGTAGAGTTCAGTTTCTTCACAGTAATCAGTATGGGCTATTTTGGATTCGTGCTGGAAGCAGTGTTGATAAAACAGGGATTTTTTTTCTTTATTGCTGGGCAGCACTTACACAGAACCAATTTTTTTTCTTCTCACCCCACCAGTGAGCAAGTTAGGGGGCACAAGGAGTTGGAAGAGGACACAGCCAGGACAGCTGACCCTAACTGACTGTAGGGATATTCCAGACCATATGGCATTATGCTCAGTAATAAAACTAGGGAGGAGGCTGGTGGGGGGCTGCTGCTCAGGAACTGACTGGGCATTTGGTGGAGTTATTGTTCTCATTTGCATCACATGTCTTGGAGTTTATTTCTCTCTTTTCCTTAATTTCCATTTCATTAAGATTTATATTTTGTATTATTATTTTATTTCAATTATTAATCTTTTTACCTCAACTCGTGAGTTTTCTCACATTTAGCCTTCCAATTCACTCCCCTGTCCCACTGAGGGGGAGTGAGCCACTGGCTGGAGTTAAACCATGACAGCAGATAAATGCCAGCTAGATCAATTCCAAACTTAACATTTCACAATGTGGAGCACCTCTCAGAGCATACGTGGGATACAGGGAAAGGTGCACCCATAATTTTCTAGTATGGCTTGTAGTTGAGCTGGAAATGCACTGCATGCATCAATACTCATTACGTATTGTCCAGGAGGAGAGCAGAAAATCATACTTGTGGTTTTAACCTGGTGGAAAAGCTTCACTCTGGAATACCAATTTCATTGATCACTGTCTGCCATTCCTAAGGGCTGGGATGAATGTGCATTCAGAGAGCCTGACTCGCTGTTGTGGAGTGTTAGTTGATGGTCATATCGTGGCTGGTCCAAGGAACTGCTGGTTTCTGTTCGTATGGCAATTAACCAGAAATACTCAACAATGCAGCAATGAAACATCAGAAAGGCTGTGAAAGCTAACACAGTTTTCAGCTAAGGAAAAGGGGAAGGAAAGTGACCAAATCCCATCAGTGTGCTCTACAGTGTAGGGTCTGTCCTATATTTGCTATACTGATTTTAGTGAATATGAACTTTTTAATGAAATTACTTCATCTAAATTAAGGCAGCAAAACCACTTCCCCATGTAAAGTACCAGATTGTTCAGTGACAGCAGGTATATAAATCTGCTGGTGGATACTGCAGGGCAGGAATGGCTCAGGGTGCAGCTCTGGCTGGAGATGCAGCACAGATGTGCCCTTGTGCCTGCTCTGAGGATAAATGAAAGACCTATAATCTCTAGATCTTTTACTTCAGTTTTTTCTTAGCAGTTCCCTCAAAAGATGCACATTCCTTTGTATAATGTACATTTTGTGCAAACTTGATCAGAAGGCAAATCAAAACTCATTTTCTTGTAGCAATGGATGGAAACATTCTGAAATCTCAATTCATCTGTTGTCAGAAATACCAAAGAACCTAATCTCTCATTTTAGTGTCATTAAATAATTCAGTATTCAAATTAATCATAGCCCTCAGAAAAAACAGTAATAAAATTCTGCATGAAATAGAGCATGGCTTCTGCTCAAACAAGCCTGCTCATTTGTAAAATATTCTGATTCAGCAAATCTAAAGATATGCAATCAACTGCCCAGGAAGGCTGCTCACAGCAATGCATTTATGACAAAGGTGTAGTACTTGTGTCCTCAGAGATGGACCAATATCCTTACTTAGGTTTTTCCTGTATCATGTAGATAACAAAGAGTTGCAGAAGGATCACGAAGAAATCCATAAGAAGTGTCTAAGTTCAGGTCTGCAGGTCCAAGAAGTGCAACTGATAGCTGAGATCTGCTGAGAGAAACATCCAGTTCCTGTTCCATCACTTTGAGGCTGGAGATACAGAACTTTAGCTGTAAATACTCAAGTGTAGATCAGCTTGATGAGGTAAAGGGTCAGAAAAGAGGTATTCAGACTGTGTCTTCAGGGTTTCATTATAATGGCTGTGGCCATAGTAGCTAGAACTTACTAGATTAGAACCGTATTATGCTTTTAATTATACTCATGTATAATGCACACCCACTGGCCATTATAGCATCTTGTCTTGTTTGGGTTTTAGTGCCTTTCTTGTGGCAAACTGAAGTCCATTTTCCTTTAGTGAAGCTCTTAGCAAAATTTCTGTACAGTGGATCAATAAGTGGTTGTCAAAATTGATATCTGAGCTGCCTGGGGACAGAGGTGACTTGTCCAGTGTTCTTGTGAGCTTAGTAGGCAAACTAGGAGCAAGACCTATCTCTAATATCTAGATATTTGGATCAGTCTTTCTTTTCTTGTTTTGTGTCTCATTTGTTTTTCCTTCTGCAAAACTCAACAGAACCTTTTCAATGCAATCCTAATAAGAAATCCAATTAACACTACAACTTGCAGGACACCATTATCATGTTGACTTTTAATCATGCTACCATATGTTTTTCCTGAGCCCTGAGCACAGAACAATTAAATTGAATATGCCAAGGCAGAACACTTTCCTTTAAAAAGGAAAGCTTTTTAAAATATGATTTATTTATTAGCTGCTTATGGGATGTGGTAAGAAAAAAGGATAAACCAGCTATTCAGACTGAACAGGTGACCTTACTGTTGACTTCTTTGCCCCTGTCCTCCATGAGTAGAACACACTGTCTTGTGTAAGAAAGTGCATGTTGACTAATAAAACTAGTAGAAGGACTCCAGAACTGAGCTACCTTGCTAAAACGACTGACCACAGCCTTCAGAGATCTCTGAAGGTTTGTGTAATTGCTTCTTATGGCTGTGTCTTAGTTATGAAATATTTTCTATTTAATTAAATCATCATTCCTCTAGTAAATACCACTTTTATTTGGTTTTCAGTTAGAGAAAGAACTAATGCTGTGCATTGCTGAGCACTCAGAGGATACCAAGATAATAATAAACTGTATAAACAGACTGTCAAATCTTGTTAGTGTGCCTTCATTACCTCCTTCCCCAAATCTCATTCCAGTGCTTGGATTTTGCCCTTGCTGTAGTTGTCATGGTTATGAGGTCTACTAACATTGCTGTTATAAAAACAGATAAGCAACAAGTTTCACCTAAAATCCCCCTGTAAAATAGAATTTGGGAGGAATATAATGGATTTGAGAGTGGTGGGGCAGGGACAAAAGTCCTTTCTTCCAGGGTGGACCCAGTTGCCTTGCAGAACACAAGCAAGTGCAAGGAATGCAAGGGCAGCTCCCACCATTCTACTCCTGCAGCAGTGTGGAACTGAGGGCTCTGCCCACTCTGCCAGGTCTGGCAAGTGACAAGCTGGCCTGCAGCCCTTTCTATGATGGGAGGTTTTCACTTTTGAACACTTGAAGTATATATTTTGTCCCACAATAGTTCATTTTTATGAGACAGTGGAATTTATTCCCTTCTTAACGGGTAGAGAGTAGAATTAACATTATAAATCAAGAGCAACTTGAAGCAGATTGCCTTAGCTTGATGGGCTAACCAGCCAGAATCAGCGCTACCATAAGCCTGTGCTTGTCTTCTGCGACTCTCAACAGAGGCAAAAGGACATAAAGCCACTTTTGCCCTTACAATTCACTTCTCCATCCAAACTGCCTGGATTTAGCCACAAATTTTAGCCTTTCTTGCTGCTAATGAGACCATTAGCATGGTCTCATTGACCAGCTTGAGTTAGGACAACTGAACAAAAACTGAGGGAAGGGGATGCAGCAAAAAAACCGCTTTATACTAGATTTGAGGATCTAAATGTAGAGGGAGGTGAGAAAATCTGAGTGCTTTGTCAAATTTGTTGCTCTGAACTATTAATTTTCTTTGACTTTCTTCATTATTTCTCCTGGCTATTTCAGTGAAGGGATCTCTTCCCAGGCCCAAAACCCTGCTCTGGGCTTTGACTATAGATAATGTAGGGTTGGTGGAGGGTGTTTTAGTTAGCTGAAAGATCACCATGCCAATTTGCAGAAAAATGTTGTCATTATACAATTATATAAACTGTGTAGTTTTTCTGCAATTTTTTAAAGTTTGATTCACTTACTGAATTACTACAGCGATAATTAATTTGGTCATAAGCCAAAGCCTTTTTATTTAATATTATTAGAAGACCTTAAAGCTCAAATATATATAGACAAATTTAGTATAAAACAGAAAACAAGTTCTTTCCTTTTAAATTGTGAATTATGTGAGAGTTTGAGAGATTCACATTGGGCTTTGTCTTCAAATAAAACATAGAAAATTGGTAAATATACAGACATCAAGCTATTTGACTCCAACTTGTTTAGAATGATATATGTACCCTTCCTATATCACTGCATCAAACTGTCTTATGAAATTGAATGGAGTAACACTTCATTTCAGAAAAACTCCAGGATCTTTTTGGAGTATTTTATGAGCCTAAGTAATGAGTGTGGTTGTGCAAGGTAACTCATTAGGAGTTGAAGTCAGAAGAAGGTTTCTTGTTGACTCCAGCATGTTTTAGGCCAAACACTGGATGAGGTTGATCTAAGGGTCAGGAGTCTCTGTTCTTGGAAATAACTCAAACCTGATTCTAAACTGTGGTGCTGTAGTTATCCCTTCTCTAAGCAGTGCCTTCCATCATCTTCCTAATATCAAGTGTTCTATGATACTGTATAAGACCTTGATGTCTCAGTCTTAGAGTAGAAGAATGAGGAAGTGAAATTGCAAAATCAAGTATATAACAGAGGAAAGAGAACTTAAAGTGAATATTTATCTTGGAATAAATCAGTCTTCTGATATGTTCTGATGAAATAAGAAGTGTAGGGATGACTTCAGAATTTTTCCAACAGGGGATGAAGGAAGTGTACAAACTTCTGTTATTCTGTCTGCTGCATATAATGGAGAATGAAATTTGCCCTCTCTGCATGTAATTAGTTTCCACCTGACACATAGTAGAGATAGGCATCCTGGTTTTGACTCTCCTTGTTCATGATAAATTAAACACTGGCTCTGTCATTACCAGATAATACCTGTTGGATTTACCATTTGTGAAATAAGACGGTCTCACTCCAGTTGCCACTGGCTATTGGAGTTCTTTTCTGTCTGCTTTCACAGTTGGATGACAGTATCAGCAAAGAGATCAAGCATGGAAATATCCTAGCCCAGGCTTTGCTACATAGTGATGTTCTTTGCAAAGACTTACCAGTGCCATCTTCAACAACATGGAAGATTTATGTTTAGTGCTGTAAACCTTGTAAAGTCAGACACAAACTGAAGTGTAGGTGTGGCTTATGATCCTCTCAGAGTCACTGCACAGGATCTGAAAAGCACAAAATATATTGTCTCTAAGTAACAATACTGCCTCCCTTGAAGGGGAAACTGTATGTTACAGCTCCTCTCCAAAATAAGAGAAATACTAGTGATCCACTGTTAGATTGATGATTATCTCAGAAAGGACAGAGAATTAGTCTTGCAATAATAAGTTGTCAGATTTTTTTCTTTTGGAAGTAGAAGAACTTTCTTTTCAGTGGAAGAACTGTGTCCTTCAGTGGTCACTTGGAGCCCTGGAGTTTTCTGTGGTTTCCTTCTCAGTGTCGTGTTACAAGAGCCTATTTGCACAGCAGGTACATGCAAATGCCCTCAAAAATGTGGTTCTTCATGATTTCCTTGCCCAGCCAACACTATAATTACAATTTCAACTGTTAATGTAATCCAGAATTCAAAATGCATATGAAATTTTCTAATGTATATCTGATCACAAGCAATTAGCCTTCCAAATAGCCCATTCTCTTACATGGATTTGCAGAAACACATGGTCTTGTTTTCGTCCGTGGTGAGTCCGTGTACTCTCATTTATGTCCTGTCTTGGGTTTGGTTTTCCCATCATAAATGTTGTGCTTGGTTTTTACCCCTGCTCTGATAGGACAGGAGTAGTTCTTTTATCCCATTGTCTGGGCTTTGAAACAGCATTGTCTATCCCTTTGTAATTGGTATTCGGCTTTGGATGACCTTTGTGCCACCTCTTCTACTTGACTTTTTGCTTCTTGTTCTGCACCACGGAGGTGTAGGGCATTGCTTCAGAGGTAGTAGCAGCCCTGGGCTATGTGTCCATCAGGGCACTTGCTTTGCATTGTCTCTGTCTCCCAAGGCTGCAGTGACTCTGGAATTGATTTCTCTGCAGTTTCTATGCTCAGTATCAGCAGCAAGTAGGTGTAGTATCTTTTGAAGCTTCCTGGGAACTAATCACCACTCTGGGGTATGTGTGGCCAGTGCCATACAAGAGCTTTTCTAACTAGGTACATGTGTGCAAACAATGCCGGTGTCACTAGCAGAGAGCACATGTGCTCTGTAAAGCCAGCAGGGAGATGCCATGGGAAGATGTTAGCTTCACCTTCAACAGGATGAACCTTTGGATTGTGAAATACATACCTGATCCTTTAGCACATGTCACTAATTGTATGCGATGCAGGGCATTTGTCCTGTGCCTGCTGATGGGCCAAACTTCTCCCTTGGGATGCAGTGAGCAGCCCAGTTCCATAGGAAGCATTTACTGCTATTTCTTCTCAATTCCTTGTTAGTGAAACTGCTTTCTGCATGAAATCTTTTCTAGCAGGAAAATATAAGTAATGTGTTTTCTACCATCTGTAATACTGGCAGACAGAGTCATAGAGTCCTAAAATGAGATAGAAATTGAAAAACAGTGAAAGTGAAGGGTAAGTCTTGGCACACAGAAATCAAGGATAGGGATACCTTTTTGTAATGGATAGAGTTTCTATGGGCAGAGGCTCTTATATGATGGTTTTGCAGCAGGTATCTCACTTCTAGGTCTTCTGGCTTCAGCTGGAAACTCCCAACATTTATTTCCAGTGCACAAAGTGTAAAAATCTAAGCAGCAATTCTGTTGTTAAGAAGGTGACGTTTATGCTCTTCCAGAGTTATGATGGGAAAGGGTGTTAATGTGCTGTTGAAAATACCCTGCACAGGAGTCAGCCCTCTGCCATGCAGCCTTCGTCCCCAGCTTTGTGCAGCTCCAGCATAATACTCATGGAAAAAACCAAAACATAAATTCAAATAGTTTTCCTGGTTTGCTTCACAATGAGTCTGGGTTTATTCCCTCTCACACAAAAATATGCATAAGAAGTCTGCACATCTGCACTGGAATTTGAGCAGAGTTAAACTACCTGATTTCTAGACAAGCCAAAACTGTATTTCCTGAATGTCTGGAAGTATTTTACTTTATTTTTAAGATTCCCCATCCTTCTCTCTGTCATGTCATGCACAAATTAGTCCTTCAGAGAGTAATTCGAAAACAGGGATTGTGTGTGACAAGAAGATACAATGTGAAATGTGTGGTAAATTTGTTTTCAGGTAATTAGAAATTTGAGATCTCGTTACTAATAAAGTTTCAGGTTTCTGTTCTTTGAAACAGACAATTTTCCAGTCAAGTGTAAGTCCCAAGAAGAGCTCCTTGTATGGCTCCTTTAACTTCCCCTCCTGGTTGTTTTTGTTTGGTTTTGGTGTTTTTGTTTGGTTGGTTTGGGGTTTTGTTTGTTTGTTTGTTGTTTGTTTTGTTTGGGGTTTGGGGGTTGGGTTTTTTTGGGGGGATGGGGTTTCTGGGTTGGTTGGGTTGGTTGGGTTTTTCTCTCCTTTTCCTCATGTCTTGGCCTAGTGATAATATAATACATGGCATATATAAAATAATTACCTGAATTGCAGACATTTAATAGCTTTATAATGTATCTGAGTGAAGGTTATTAAATCTGCTATACTGAGTTTTTCAGCTATAGCTATTTTATTCTGTCTACACAGAACTTTAACAACTATCTGTGTAAAAAGAGAAATATTGCCTTTCCAAATACATGCTAATTAATTGTCCATTGGTATTGATGCTGGACATAATTAATGAAAAACTCTCACAGAGTGCCCATTCATAAGTGGTTTTCTGTGTAGATCACCAAATGTAAATTCCTTATTACTGTTATAGATTGCCTTTCTCTGTGTCACTTTAAAATTGTTGCTTTCTCCTGAGCAGTGAGGAATTATGTATTTCAAACTACTTCCACGGAGATTATCACTTCAGAAACATGAATCACCCTTGGCTATTTGTAACCTGCCTTTTTATGTTCTCCATTATAATTCAGTACACCATGAATTTCGTGGGTTTATGAGTTGCTGAAGTAAAATATCATTGCCTGAGAGTTTAGTATAGGATATACAGGTGAAACGTTCTCTTTTTGGAGCAGAACACTTTTTTTTTTTTTTTTCCTAGGATGAAATAAGTAAACATGAGCAAAATTACATGTATTAAGACCCGGAAGTAGAAACACTGCAGACATTGCTGTCATTGCAGATGATGACTACAAATGCCCTTAGAAAAGTGACCTAGCATAATTCTGAGAACCAAGATGCACAAAACTTTTCTGGTTTATGCATTAAAAAGTAGATCCTGATGACATAATATCCAGGTCTTTATGCATGGCTTTCCAAGGTCTCTATTATGGTACTTAAAATACCTTTGTCTATCTACAGAGAGTGTGTTTGCCTGGTGTTAGGCAAGGGTCCAGATTAATGTAATCTGGGCTTAAAATTGCTATGGCTTAAGCAGTCTGTAGTGTGGTTTAAAATAAACGTCTTATGTGTATAACTACAGCATGCTTTTGGAGCTCTAGTGTAAATTCAGTGCTGAAAACCACTGGACTGTGGAACAGATTTCAGTTAAAATCCGGACTGCTGGAAGGACTCTGGCTTTGGAGAGTAGGTCTGATTAATTTTATGGAAATAAGTCAGTCTGTTTAAATTTACTTTTTTATTGAGTGTACCCAAAAATACATGCAGGTTTAGGAACAGAGGCAAGGAAATTCTCTTCTGTCCCAAAGGTGACTTATTCTTTTCCAAATGTGTTACTAAACTTCTAAATTGAAGGGATGTAATCAATGTCAGAGCAGAAACAACTGTTCTATCTCAAGGTGTGTGGATAGTTTGGAAGACATGAAATTTTGAATCAATATGAACAAAGTAGCCAGTATTTAGTTCTTTTTGTAACAGTCCTGAAATACCCAGTTGGATTATCATTATAACTGTAAATATCTCCTGATATGTATTCTTTCCCTTTCTCAAACATTCTTATTTAATAAAAAGGAGACACTAGAAACCTTATCAGGCACATCTACAAGTCATAGTGGTTTTTTGTCAATTTTTGTTCCATTTTAATCTACAGTTTTCAACCCAAAAGGCATGCCTGGTGTCGTATGTTTCGTACAAAGTGTGACTGCTCTCCTAAACAATACCTTAATAGTTAGAAAACTGACTGAGGATGTTGGAGATGGGATGTAAAATCACCTTCAGCCTGTGTTCATGCACATACCTTGTTTTGACTTGTGCATGCAGCCCACCCTGCAGTTACCATGACTGCCTCTGCTGCTACTTTCAGGGGAAGAAAACAGCCACTGGAGACAAAATATCTAGTATTTTGTACAAAACAATGTCTTCTGAGACATCCCCTTATTCTGCTGATGTGATTTTTGGCACATCAGCTTTCCTCTGCGTTGGAGTGAGCCTGTTCCCTGCTTTCTGGGTGATGTGGGTTGGGACAGTTCTTGGCACAGGTGCAGAATTTGCTTGCCATTACTGCTGAAGAAAGTATTACTGCTGATCCACTTACTGTATGGGTTCCCTGTATTATACCAGAGTTCACTCTGAAAGTGCCTGTTGAAAAGAAAATAGATTTTCCAAATTGCTTACTTTTTTCACTTGAACAAGCAGCTTCCCAATGAAGTTAAACCTGTTCAGAGAAAAATTGGTGGGTTTTGTGTTTTTTCAAAAAACCAAAATGCTCATCCATGACCTACAAATATCATGCTGCATTCCCCTTCAGTGTTTCCCTTTCAGCAGTTTTACAGCCTTCGTGCTTCTGTGGGGCTTTTAGTTGTTGGTTTGGTTTTTCCCATCATGATTGTCATGTTTTTTCTCTCTGCAAAGTCAGAATGCCTTCATGGGTATTTGAGTAAAAGCAAAGGGCCTCAAGAGCTGCCCTGTAAGGTTTAATGAGCTGCAGTCTGCTGTGACTTGCTCAGTGTTGAGTCCAAGCATGATTGCTGTTCAGCAGAATTTCAAATGGGTTTGTGAGAATTAATCCTTGAAATTAAATCCTACTGGGAGAACCTGCTGCTGGCCTCTGTCCTGTCTTTCTGTGCCGGGTGTCACCTGCAAGGGTAACAGAATTGCTTGTGATGGGTAACTGCAGAATTATAAAAGGAGCACCTGATGTTAGGCTATTCTCATACCTCTGGAAGTATTTGCATGGAGATAAATGCTTTAGTTCCACCCTGGCTGTTGAGCTGTTTATTAAGACTATTTTTAACTTTTCTCTGACTTTGAAATGAATTGTTCCTGAAAGTTGGTTTAGTAAATTGACACATTTCTTGTAACACCAGCAGGCATCTCTATTTAGGATTAGAGGAATGATCAATGTAAGTTTGGCTGGCACATGTGGCATGGATAAACTGGCTTTTATCCAATGTTTCTTCTTAGTCTTGATTTATCATCCAGTTTTCCCTGTTTCTTTCTTTCATCTTGTTGTTGTGTGTGTTTTTTTTGGGTTTTTTTTGGGAGGTGGGGTGGTGTTTTTTTGTTTTTTTCATCCTCTGGATATTCTTCCCTCTTCTGTTTTGAAGTTTTCTAAAGGTTAAGGCCAAGGAATAATGAAGTTCTCAAATCAATTATTTTGAACAAAAGAAATGTAGATATTAGTGAAGAAGTAATTTAAAACAGTATTAAAAGTTATTAAAATTAGGGAAAAAATGAAGGGTATGAACCTGAGCTTGAGTAGGTTGAATTAAGGGATTCAGGTAAGAAGGCAGAATATCAAACCAAACTGCTTCAAAAACTCAGGAAAACCTGACGTCTGTCCCTGGTTTCCCTTCAGGGCTCTGGAAAACATTCTCTTGCTTTCTTTTGATTTCTTTACTAGTTTTCTTTGTAAAATATTCCAAAACTATAGGTGAAAGCTCTATAGTAGTAGTGGTAATTATTTCTCACTTGATATTTACGTAAGATTAGTTTCTACTAAAAGAATTTGCCCATTTGCTTTCTTTTTCAGTTATTTGCTTATTACACAGGTTGTATGGGCATTTTTTTCGCATTTCTTAGGAATTTACTAAATTTTAATGCACTATGCAACTTAAAGCTCATTTAAGCAATGTTGTGTACAAACCAATCATCCAAAATTGGAAAAAATATCTACAGACATACTACGAAAAGGAGGTTCTCAAGACTTGGTTCCATTTTGTTACAGCTGGGAAATGGAGACCCAGGAAATCCTTAATTCCTTCCCAGGAAATAATCCTATACCAAAAGAAGCCCCAGTTTCAGTGCCAGTTCCAAAAACAGTAGTGGATGTTTCCCATGGAGGTTAAAACTAATTTCATGGCTTGATTTATAAGAAGAAATGGAAGCTTAGGGGTTTTTTCCCTTCTCTATAATCCTAAAAAAGAAAGGAAACAGAGAGCTGAGCTGATAACTCAGAAAAAAATTGCTGTGAAAGGGAATTCAATGTTCCTTCTCCATCAGTGGTTTTCAGGCAGAACTGAAGAGCTGCTACTCTTACAATCTTTGAATATATCAGGCTTTAATATCTGAGTGAAGACATAGCAATAGAAAATAAAAAGGTGTGATTCACGGCTTCCCGCTCTTTTGTCTTTGCTGATTTTTCCTATGTACTGAGCACATGCTGTGTTGGCAGAGCAGGGTCTTGGAGGAACTTCCTAAGATGACTCTAGATAGTGCATCTTGAATGTTTTGATACAGAAGACTTACGCTGCACAGAGGTTTGTGCTGCCAGGTGTTGCCCTGATCTGAGCCAGCTCATCACTAGTTCAGTATCATGTTCACAACACTACTTAAAATTACCCATCTTTTCATAATGGCAGCTGGCTCTGGGCAAACTCACCAGTTCCTGAGTCCCTCCAGCTTTCCTTGGAGCAGAGATGACCACGCAATGTGGGTCATACATTCAGAGTGTGCTCAATCCTGCGTCAGTTACACTAGAGGTCTCTTGATGGGTCTTGTTTCTCCCACCTTTTTCTGCAATTAGAATTAGTTGGAAAGTGAAGGCTGGGAGGAGGAGTTAATGAAATGAGAACACTCAACTTCTTAATTAATTATATCTAAGATAATTGGCTAATTACAGAAACTTATTAATTCCCCATTGCTGAAAATACCTTCCCCTGATGGCCTCTTTGGTAACAGATTTCTTTACTGAAATGGGAATGTTGGTATATGCCTTCCTTAAAGTCACAGCAAACCCACATCACAACATGCCCAGCAGCTGATGTCTTACATAAAGGGGACCCTGGACTGGGCAGTCTCTGAAATGCAGTGAGCTGTAAATGTATTTATTTCGTACCTTTCAGTAGAGCAGAGCAGAACTATTTTTCAAGAAACTTGTTCCAAAATTATGCCAGTGAGACCTCGGGAACAGATCGATTCTTATCCCAAATTACTTCCTAGGAGACAAGTGTGCTTGGCTGCATGTGAGGAAATCTGCAGTGATTTGCCAAGCTCTTGAGATGCTGAAGTGTGTTTAAAGAGATTATTAAGACTTTGTGACATAGGTTTTTTTCTAGGGCTAAGGCCTACATTGATACCAAGGGATGTTTCAAGACTTAAGTTTGCCATTTTATACATTTCACACTGACCTTTCCTCTACCTGCTCTACCACCTGCTCCAAGACTATAAGTTCTGTCAGTGCTGTAACTTCCTAGTGTTGCACAGCACTCAGCACACTGATTGTGTGGAGCCCTCTGAGGCAGTGCAGTTATCCTGGCTGTGAAAGGGGAACAAAGCCAAAGCTCAGAGCAGATGGGCCCCTGAACACACCCAGGACATCTTGGTCTCTGTGATTTGGTTGTGGTTTTGAAACTCCTTCCCAGCACAGCAACCAGAATTCTGAAATCTTTGGCTAATATCCATCTTTTCTCTCTTTTTGCGACTTTCTGTAGCATGTTAGGAGCAAGAAAGGGCTGACACAGGCCACCTAATAGTTATTGTTTCACACAAGTAATAGCATTTATGTGAGTTACCTGGCAATAACTAAGGCGTACCATAAAAGAAGTGAAACACAGCAACACCTCAGCCAGGCAAGACTGAGCAACAATGAGAAAAGTAACAATTCCAGTATCAAAGTAGCGATGACTTAGATGCGCCCAAGAGATAAATAAAAGTGATAGAAATAGGGCACTACCACCAAAGCCAAACTATAGATAGGCAGAATACAGGCGTTCAGAAAAGGACTTTACATACCTCCCATCCAGGTCATATATTGCCAGCTCTTGTGTCTGCAGCCAGCCCCAAGTTGCAGTGGGGCCTCTGGTGCCCTGATGATTCATTTGTGTGTGTCTGCGATACAAAGCATGAAGAGCCGATCCTGCTTCACTGCTGCCTGCGAATGCATGGGGGAGTCTGCATTCTTTCCCTCCAGCACAGAGGGAGAGTCCATACTAATTTGCCCACATGCTTAGGTGTGAAATCAAGTGAGAGAGGGATTAAAGAAATTTGTCCCATGAAGGCTCCATTTGGCAATTCATGGCCATGCAAGGTGCAGCTTTCCTTTCAAGTACAACACCTATTTAAGATTTGTCAGTTCAGCTTTTGTTAGCACAAAACAAAAGCTGGTCAGCTTCATAGCACAGTTAATTCCCTTGTGTCTCTGTACTTAGGAGTTGTAGCAGAGACCAAAGCAAAACCTGAAATGGCATTGTGCCATTCAAGTCAATTAATGTCCATGCAGTTAACATCACCATAAACAAGTGATAACCAGAATCCTCAGCTGACACTTAAAGTTTAAGGCTGTTGTATGGCATTTCCAAGTCTATATGTTGTCTAATGATCCTTTCAAGCACAATTACTGTATAAACTGAACAGAATGTATTGAATAAATATGCCAACTTCACCTTCTCTTTCTAGAGTTATAGTTGTAAAATTTTAGTGGACTTGAGATTGTGTTAATTCCCTCTTTCCTGACTCTCCAGACACTCTTCTGTGATTCAGGAAGATATATCTCTATAAATCCATCTATTTATATATATATCTTCCACTGGAAAATAGTTAACACCTAGATCTGAAGAAACCTCACCTAAGTATTAATGCTTACCAGTGCTTATATCCTAACACTACAGACTTCCTATTTGGTATCCAGGAGAAATACACAGGAATTGAAGTTTTGTGCACGTTAGCTCAAGAGATTGCAGCTTTGCAACCTGGACAACAAAGTAGACACTAGAAAGTTCCTTCCTATTTAAAAAAGTTGTTTAGCAGAGTCCATGCTAATTTGCCCACATGCTTAGGTGTGAAATCAAGTGGTTTTCCACTTTCCTGTTTTGATCATATTGGAGGGAGCAACTGAAACAGGATTAGTGTGCTTTGTGGAACTGGATGATTTGGGAGTCTTGCAACAGTTTTCAGGCTCACAAAGCTTCACATATTTGCAAATGTATGTATCTTTAAAAAAATAAACCATAATCATGATGTACAAAGTTTTCCATGATGCCTTAAGGTACAGATGCACTTTTCTTAATCTAAAAGCAATCCCTCTTGTAAGCAGCCCACATAGCTGATATGGTGAAACTAGGCAGAAAGACACTAATGCTGCCAGCAGAGCTTCTGTTCCAATTCAGGTACAGGCAACGGCCAGTCTGCAAAGACTGTCTTCAGGACAACTAGATATTATACCAAACAGAGGGAACGAAGGGCAGAAAATTGGGTGTTTTCTCAGCATAGTTCATGTAGCTTCCCTCAAGCAAAGTAGTAGCCCTCAAGCTTTACGTAGTAGCTCAAATGGTTACATTCACCTCACTGAAGTGCTACAGTTCTCTCTAAGAAGCCGTAATGGGCGGAATGATTTCATGATTTGCCAGAATTTGAAGGATTTCTGCCTTTCTTCATTTCCCAAATGTTATCCTGCATGTCTTTCTTCTTCTGCAGGAAAGCATCCTTCAATTCTTAAGGCCAGATGGGAATGGCATAGTGCTCAGTAGTTCCTTACTGAGTAGAGAGTTAAGAGTTTGGATGTGCACCATCTTTTCCGCCCCACCCCCCCCCAACCCCCTCCCCGCGCTGGAAATGGCAGAGATATGTCTCTAGAATTCATATGAATACTTTTTTTCAAAATGTACCTGGAAGATAAATCTAATACAAATGCATGTTTATTGTAGTGCATGTTTTCCTGATGATTAACAAAAGAGCTAATAGCAATTAGCAACTTGCTGTGAATGTAAAGTGCTTAAGGATAAAGATCTAGGCAAGAATTCTTTAACATACTGAAAAGTGTTTCATGTTTTTCATTAACTAAACTGTTATCTCCCATACCTCTGGATGTAATTTGGCATCATTGATAGATTTTGGGTTTATTCTTTGCCTGAAAGCACTCTGAACAGAACAAGTACTGACAACTGAAATACCCTTTCATTTCATCTAAATGTGTTACTCTCAAAGCCTGAGCAAGGATGTATTTGAGCAGCTGCAAAGCATCCACTGATGCATCCAAACTGATATTTATTTTGATAGTGGCAATTAAGCTTTGCACTTTTTTTTCACGAGAATGTACCTTGCAATTAATAAGCTTCAGTTTAATTAAATTGCAGGGAGGGAGGGAAAAATAGTGTCCTCTGTCATACTCTTTAGTTAGAGTGGGTTCTCATTAGCAAATTTAAGTAAGGGCAAAGGTTTATTAAAATCTCCAATGAATACTACAGACCATCAAGAAAAAATCTGGTTAATTGATATGGACATGTTTAATCAACTTTTCCTTAAGAAGCTCTTTGGGTAGTCAGTTGCAATGTTCTGGAGAGCAATGACTTTCCTGTATTGAACTGACCATTATTTAGATTGACAGTGGAACTAGAGCAACACCATTCATAATGGGTTTTGGCCTTTCATCTTCATACTTTGCATACTGTGTCTTTGATTTTTATTAAGAAATGTCAAAGTACAAATTATAAAAGTTAATCATATGGTCATTTACATAGGTATGTATATAGACACATGGGATAAACTTCTTGGCTCATGGCACCAGTGTCAGTTTTGTGCTACAGTATAGTAGCTGTTCCTGGAGACCTCTGGAGTAGAAGTCTATGGGCTTGCTGTTCTTCTGCAAACTTTGGCAGAAGCCCTCCAGTCCCTCAGTCCAGCCCTTCTAAAATGTACTGGAACTCTGTCCCTGTTTCTGCAGCCTGGTTTTGTCCCATTTGGCACTGAGATTACCCTAGTAAGTGTGTACTTCTTTTCCTTCAGACAATAAGTGCCTTTGAAATATGATCCAAAAACTTTCATACAGATGAATGTTTCTCTTATCAAGGAGCTTGCAAGGGAAGATTATGTGCAGCTACCCCCAAAATACCAGGTAGTGAAAGGATTTACAAGTATTTATTTCCAAAAGCCAAGAACACTTAAGATTTTGGCATAAAACTGCACTGGGCCTGGTAAAGATATGGCCCCTCTTCTTCTCAGGGCTTTTATCATCCCCAGCCCCACCACAGCAGGGGCCTTCAAGCATGTCTGCAAGAACTTATCTTTTCTCATACCAGGGAGAGCATCTCTGGAATGCATGAGGAGAAAATATCTAAAACTCTCTCCAGGAAAGATGCCTCTTTCCAGGCAGGAAAGCCTTCTTAAGTGAAAAGAACCCTCATCTCCTTGCAATAAATCTTGTGGAATGTTTTTCTATACTTAAAGGGTTGGCTCTCAAGTGTCCTACACTTTCTGGGAAAAAAAGTCAGGCCTTGAGTTTTGCATGTTACAGGCCTTTGAAGAAATTCACCTTCTCCCCCCCCCACTATACTTCTGATATCATCTTAAGCATGAAAATGGACCTGTGGTACATGTAATTATTCAAGAAGATTGTGGATTGTTGTAGGAATATTTTACCTGCTGAAGTGTGCATGATACATACTGTACCCCAAATATGAATATTTACAGCCCTGAGATGTGCTGTATACAAATCATCCTTCTACTTGTGCTGCTCTTTACCAGATGTAACGTTATAGTCATAAATCTACTTCAGTTTGCTTTTGCCCTTGAATTTAAACTTAAATTCACAATGTAAATATGCTCGCAGAAAACCCCTGGCACCATTATTTTCCTTACTCATTTTTTCCATGCATCCAAAACATCTTTTGATATACTTTGAGTATTTTACTTTTCTTTCTGATTTTCTGATTTTCTTGAAGGGTTTATCCCAGAGATTGACTCTTTGCTTTGTTGTCCTTCCAGTTCCCCTGTAGAAAAAATATATTATAGGATGGTTTGGGTTGGAAAGGACCTTTGGTTTCCATGTGAAGAGACACCTTTCACTGGACCGGGCTGTTCAAAGCCTGTCCCACCTGGCCTACATGCTGTTGCCATACTGTTTTCCTTGTATTCTCCCCTGCTGCCTGACTGGCGGCAGTGATGTTGGAGTGAGCAAGGATGCTGGCTTCATCATCAACATCCAGCTTGCTTGGTAATAGAGTATTTTTGGAATATACATAAGGGAGGATGCACGAGGGAGGTTGATTATCTAAGGCTGCTTCTTAGCTTTAACATGGTTTCTGTCACATGCACTGCTATTGCAGTTCTTCATGTGCTTTGTTTCTAGGAATGTCAGCCTTCCTGTGTTGTGTCAAGAAACAGTGGTCACTAGAGGAGCAGTTGAACTGTAATTCATAAATCAGGATTGGTCTGGTAAACTCTGAGAGCGGAGTCCTCCTGAGCAAGTCACATGGAACTGCTGCTGTATATCCAATTGTATATATACACATATATATGTATACATATATATATATATATGCTGTATATCCAGTGGGAGCTGTGCTGGCAAAAGTAAAACCATCCTCCTTTCCACACAGCCCTCTGAAAGTTCTGCTACTTTACATGTATTTAGAACTACAGCATAAACTGCTTTATCAGTTTTTATTGACTATGTTATGCTTTATAAACTACTTTAGAAAGTAGTTGACTTCAGGCATTGGCTTTATAAATTGGTCTTTTTGTTTGCTAAGAGTTTTGCTCTTTGGTACAGGTTTTTAAAAATTTTTGGGATGATGTATCTGAAATAGTGTGGTACTATTTCATAGTTCACTGTGATATATATAAAATGCAGTTAGTTTCATACAACATCATAATTCTTTCATGAAATTATTACTCTGATCTCCTTGTAGTAAGCTTATTTTTGTGGCCCTATCTTTTGCAGTATAATTATGCATATAACTAATTAAATTAGATCTTTCAAGCTATGTGTACAGGAATACAAATTACAAATAATAAAATAAAAACCTAGGTGCAACTAATATATAGGTGGTAGAAGACGAAATGCCAGAAGAGAGTCAACAAGAATATTTAAATACAAGAATGATAACAGTTCAGTAAGTGAAGGAAATACGGGCTTATTTAGAATATTTTGTGCATGTATTCATTGCTTGAGGTGACTTAAAAGTAAGAAATCCAGAACAGAATGAAAAGTGGTAAGAAAACATGGTTTAATGCAACAAGTAAGGAACAGTATTCTTCAAGTGGGGAGTGTTTTCATTGCATAGGCCTGTTATAACTAAGACAAATGGATATGATTACTGGGTGATATTTTGTATAATTCTTATGCAAAAATGAGAGCACAGTTTAATATCCCACTAGAGCATGAGTTGAAAATGCACTAATCAGACTGATTCTTCAGTTCACCACTTAAAAATAAAGGGAGAAGCAAATAAGGGGGATGTCTTGGTTGGAGACTACTGGAGTTATGATGACTGTATGGTTGAATAAATTGCACTTGCTACTGTAGTGGAGTGATGGGAAATGTAATCATATTCTTTAGTGCATGGCTTCAATTACTACCTAGACCTTCGATGAGGCAAATAAATGAGTTGCTAATCATCTACTTGGCACAGATGTCACCTGCAGAGCTGGATCTTATGGCACTCAATCTCTTTTAGTGGCTATTCAAGAGGGAGACAAACTGATTATGAAGGCCAGGCTTCCAGGTCTTCCTTCTCCAACGTCGTAACTGTCCCTACAAACTTTCTGGACTTCCAAAACACAGTTTTTTAACTGTTTTTTCATGATTACTTGGACTCTGTTGCCCTCAAGACAAGTCTTGACAGGCCTTAACTAGATTGGCATGTGCTGTAGTGACAGAGAGGCAGCTCTTACTCTGGGCAGCAGGTTGCAGTAGGTGATATATGATATTCCTTCCAACTAACAGATCTGTAAAGTTATGAAATGTCTGCAGACTCCAGTAGATTCACATAATTCTAGAGAAAACCCCCAATAACCAGCTCCATGTTATCTTGCTTTGTCTGATGTCAGAAGATCCATCAGGGAGGAGGATGTATAAGAGTAGTAAAGCATATGTAGTCCTGGATGGTTTCACTGGTTTTATCCCTCAGGAGTTTTTGCAAAATAGAAGTGAAAGGAATAAGCAAAAGGTACAGTCAGAAGGAGCATCTTAGCAGTTATCAGCAAGTCGACATGTATTGGAAAGGCAAGATACTTGTCAGAAGCTGTAAATAATAAATGCAGCTATGTCAAATAACTGGGTATGACATCACTTAAGCAAGTTTAATTTTGTTTTTAACCTGTGGTCTGTCCTGTTTCAATTTTCTGTGATGAGAATTGTAAGCCTTTGTGGGGCTTAAACCTACCTGTTCATCCTTGCTCTCACATACCTAATTCAATATGATTCTGGAACACCAAAGCATATAAGAAAAAAGCCCAAGTGCAGAGGTTCTGTCTGCTCTGTTAATTATCACTTTTATTAAAAGTGAGAATGAAGATGTGACAATCTGATGGCCATGGGAAATATATATCTTGGGTGAAAATTTACCTGTGATGAGAAAAATCATGGCAGCCCAAGCTGATAGCAGAGTCTCTTAAGATTTATGCCTCTTAACTTCTTCCTGAACCTGCCTAATTACCAGTGCCACAAGGGAAGGGCTCACATCTCTTGCTTGTGACAGAAATCCAGTAAACAAGAAACTGCCACTACAAACCACATCTGTCTTTTTGTTATTTGTGGCTTTTAACAGCTTCTTTTTGCTGTTTGCTACTCCATCATGGATGAGTATTTGCTGATAAAGTGTACTCACCTCTGAGTACAGGTTCCAGGGAAAATGCTCAGCTGCATCTGGAACTCAGCACAGGTTGGCTGCAAAGACTCATGCAGTGACATTTTCCCTATTTTGGCAATGAACCCATAGAATGATTCACACATCAGGTTTTCTGGGTTTTGAGCAGTTTTATGTTGTGCATAGATAGCCCCATCCCAGTCCCTCACAGATCTATTCTTCCTATTACATGCCCTTATTGTTCCTTCTTTGAGACTTGAAATACCCTCTTTTTCTGTTTCTTCTTTTAACTTTTTGCTTTCTCTCCCCTACTCCTCTTTTCCTCACAGCATGTATCCTACTCAACTTTCATTGCCTGTTTAAAAGTAGGACAATGAGAAACATCCTGCAGCTTTTCCCTGTTCCCCCTCCTAGAGCAGCTGATGTTATTAAATTGTTGTTAGCAGTCCATTCAGACTCAGCAACAGTGCTGAAAAGAGAGAAAGTTCTATGCTGGATAACTGTCTTGGGTCCATCCTGAGAGCAATCATTACATTTCTGTCTGAGAGTGACCCATGGTATTGAAGGAGGCTGCTGTGTTTGCTGCTGTGGTTTGTGTAACTGGGTTGGTTTACAATTAAAAATCTAGATAAATAGGGGAGAGCTAGTTAAATAGAAAAGTGCAGTAGAACCTGTCAGTGATATTTAATAGCCAGGAGAGGTTCTTGTTGCTCTTTCATTAATTATCTATTGCCTCAATTGTAGACCACTCTGTTTCAGACAATGTGCATGTAAACTGTGGATCAGGTTAGTCCTTTAAGGTTCCATGGTTTCTTTTAGTTGTTGGTCTTCTCATAGTTTGTAGCTCCCTAGGAGGCTTGCTGTGACTTTGTGCATTGCTGACACCAGCTTTTGCCATCATGAAGACCAGAGTAAAGCCAAATCCTTTGCTGTGCAGTCTGTGATAGCTTCCATGTGCTTGTCTGTACTGCCAATTGTTCTGGAAAAGTCATTAATGATGTATTAGATTTCTGTAATCTTTCAAAGCTATTCCTGTGTTTTGTGAAGTTAATGATGTGAATTGTGCCAACACGGTCACAGAGGGCTGGGAATCATTGACTCTGAAAGGGGGAAAAATGTGTGGGGTCCTCCTGCTTCTCTTCATAAACTGTCCAATAGTCCTTCAATCCAACTACACCCTACCATTGTCAGCAAGCAGGGACACATTGGTAGAACAAAGATAGCAGCAACTTCACATGAATCAGAAGAACTGAATTAAGGGGGGAACTTGATAGAATTATAGCTGGTTTTGTTATTGCAGAACAACTGATACTAGGTCAGGACAAGGGCTCATCTGCTGAAAAAAACCTGATGAACTGAGCTGTTTATTTCCAGCTCCCTGGGCAGCACTAATAGAAAAGCATCCAAAATTCTTTATTATCCAAACTAACTAATGAGATATTTGTAGTTCACCTATCCTTGTACTTGTGGTAATTAGCCAGGACTTTCAAAAAATAATCCTGTCTGGTGAATAACTGCTGGGAAAGACCAGCGTGCTATGAAGTCCAACTAATTTGCCGGCAGAAGGGTCAGGGTGGAATTGTAATGATGCAAGCGGGTAGGGACCTCAGCTCATTGGCACCAAATCGCTGTTAGTTTAGCTGGAGATTGTACTTTAGAGGGGGCTCTAACTAATCAATTACTTTAATACCAGACTTCCTAATTTACTCACAGAATACTTTTTTTTTTTTTTTAATTGTAGTCAGCAGTTATCAATAAGTGTTTTTCCTCCACACAGTTTGCAAATGGCACAAATTACTTAGGACTAGTCTCATCCAGAGAAATCTCATAAACCCAGGAGGGCTTAATCACCTGTGGTGAACAGGACAGAAACATGACCAAGGCAAACTGATAAAAAACTTGCAATTCAAGCAGTAAATGTCATTGCTTGGGACTAGATAAGTTAAAATCATTCATGAGAAAGGCCTACTGGTTTAAATAACTTTAAATCAAAGCAGCAATAAAACGCACTAACTTTATGCACACACAGAGAAATCATATTAGATAAATATGTATAGAATAGTACTACACCCTTGATGCTGGTAGCCATCTATAATGCTGTGAGTGATCTCATTATGCCACTTCTAAAACACAACAGAAGTGGAAGGGCTTCAGAGATCTGCAGTGGAAATAGGTTTATGACAATAGCTGTGTGAGAAGACTGTTCAGGATTGCTGAGTATTAGAAAAACCATAAACAGAACTGTTTTAGAGACATTTGAATTAATGAACTGTATGAGGAGAATCAGTCAGATGTTCCTATTTACTCCTTACCATAGCATAATAGCAAAGGAATAATCAATCAAGTGACAAAAAAATTAATATTTAGAGTTTTAAACCAGGCTAGTCAGAGAATACCACTGGGGTTTTCTTGAAGGTGTATGTATTGAGAACATGTCTTGCTGTGTTTGTTTTAACAAAGTGAGGAGACAAATGCTCCTCTTCAAAAGCATAAATTTGTTCCAATTAGCTGGGTCATGGGAAAAGCCTCTGCTGTGGGGGATATTATTCTCCATTTTGCTGTGATTTTTGCACCTTTATGTGATAGATTATTTGCCCCCAACCACTTTTAAGAGGTGATCATAGATTGCATAAATCATTTATATGATTCATCATAGCAATACTTTTATTGCCAGAAAATCCGTTTCATTTCATGTTATTTTGATTGATCTGTATGAAGTTCCTACTTATGCTCTCAGAGGGCACACGTGCATACCCTTTTTGCAGTTAATTGAGGCGAGCAGCTCCTTTTACTGGATGTGAGAGATATGTACACTGGGCACTACTAAGAACATCTATCTTATCAGGACATTCGGTGTTTTAAACAGTAGGCTTTTTGCATCTTTTTTTTTTTTTTATAGGAGTTGGCAATATCTTATCTTACTTCTTCACTGATAAGCTTAACTTTGTCTGTATATAACTAGAAAAATGCTCTTCCAGTTGCTGTTCTACAAAATCTGCTATTCAGTGATGACAGTAGAAAACAAGGGAGACTAGTTTGTGCAATTTATTTCACACGTGATTCTCATCAAAATCATTTAGTTCCTTTAGCTACCTTCTCTGAGTGTAACAGCATGTATTTTGCACCAGCTTTACAAATGTTTGGGCATCAATTGAAAAGCTGAAACAGATATGCAGCATGGTTTTTAGGCTGTAGAATTCTATAGATATAAAAAACTTTAATCCCACTATTTATTTGGCATTGATTTGGGGTTTTTCTCATTGCTCCAGAAATGACTCAAATGAAATAGGTAATAACTCTTGATTAATATTTCTGTCTCATGTTAAGAGTTGCTAATCCTTTATTTCCGTGCAGATTTGTGCTGGAAAACTAAACTAAATAGCCTTTTTTTGGTGTTAGTCACAGAACCAATTTCTCTCTAGCTCAATACTACAGTAAAGACTGAGTATTGCTATAGGTAAAGGGCCCAGTAAGCTGTGGAGAAAAGCTCTATCTCTTACTTAAATTAGTTCTTATTACGGAGAAAACACACGTAAGTATTTGGGTCCACAGAACTTGCCTGTCATGAGACACTTGTAGTCAATTCTTCAATCAGTCACTTGTGATAATTTGAATATTTAAGGAACAGCAGAGAGATGATTTAGTTTAATTCACTGTAAACAATAATAGTAGGTTAGTATGTGGCTTCCAAGCTGGATCATTGGATGGATGGAAAGATTTGATGCTCTGCATGTCAGGCAAGCATTCTCCATAAAAAATTAGCACAGCATGAGCCAAACATCTCACCTACATAAAGAATCCCTGTTCCCGGGACAGCAATGAGCAAGTTTTGACAGCACTGGATATACTGTCAAATGAATTCTGAGCTTCTGGTATGCAGTGAGTGCTCTAGGGACTGAAACTGCATGTTGGACTTGGCTTAAATTGCTGTAACACAAGCAATGGAACAAAAACTTTTCCATGCCTTTTCTCCCGCCTATTGCTAAGGTGCTGCTGCAGTGCTTTAGTACCTACAGAGATGGGACATTATGGTGAGAGAACCACAGAATTGCAAGGCACACCTTTAGGAGTCAAATAGGAGTCAAGTGCTTTGAGCTTCATTATTCCTGATAGCATTGCTTTTTAATTTCCTTTTCTTTTTTCTTTTTTCTTTTTTTTTTTTTTTTCTTTAGTGGTAGCTAGTGCCTGGGAACGAGTGGGTGAGGTGGGCTCTTTCATTCTGTGTGGTTTTTAAGACCTGTTAACTTAAGAAGTCTGAGGAAACAGTGCAGAGTTCACTGGACAGCCAGTAAATCTGATAAATGTCTCTTCTATAGACAGGAAATAACCTTGTTATTCTTATGTTTGGTATGTCTGTCCAAACTTAATGCGATGGAGGGTACTGGGTTTTTGTTGATTAGGGGGTACTGGTTTTTTGTTGATTAGGGGTTTTTTTTGTGTAGTACTGTTTGGTTTTTTAATGGGAACAGGACATGATAAACCAAGGAATTATCTGAATATTTTTAGGTCTCCTTATCACATGTTACTCCTTCAAATTCTCCTTGCCTTGTCTGGGAAAGATTTGACAGTACAGTGATTTCAGTTCCTTGATAGTTTTAAAGCTGAATGTGTTAATCTGGGAAACATGAACCAGAATGTGGCATCAGAGTCTGTCATACAGCCAGTGCAATGAAAACCTAATGTGGCAGATGCTACAGAACACACAAAAAATCCTTTGGTTTAAACTGTTCATCCGGAGAAGTGGCTTTGATATCATGCCATTGATCTCTGGAAAGGTAGATGGCAATGACAGAGAACCCTCATGAATAACACATTTACTAATGTGATTTGGCCACCTGGGTACAGAAACAAAGATCACATTCAATTAAAGTGTTCATTGCTTGTTGACTTCATCACTCAAGTATGTATGAGTATTCTGCACTTCCAACCTGGCTTTAATATGAGCAATTCAAGTACATTATTTAGTTAATGTGATACACAAGATCCTACTGAGATTCTGCACCTGATGTTAGTGTTCAGCAGCAGTTTAAGGAAGAGGCAGCACCAGAAGAGGATGTGGAGCAGTGTGGAGGGTTAAAGCCAGCCTGCCTTGCACCCTGGGGACTGGGGAAAGGGAGCTACTGCTTTCTTGGAGTGGGGTGGAGTGTGGGGAAAATGACAGCCTCCCAATCCTGTAAAATAAAAGGCTTTAGTAATGCCTACTCTCCTGAACGTCTCACACAGGAATACCAGAATCTACTGCATGCTTGAAAAACCCAGCTTTTACTGGTGTTGCAATACTGCATCTGCCATTCTGATAAAACATTCAACCTGCCAAGTGTGTTCTCATCTGTGATGATAATGGGGAAATGCATAATTGACTTGTGAGAAGCCTGCGGTGCTGCCCATGCCAGCAATCTGGTGAAACACTGCCCAGAGGAACCAGCTGAAGTGCCTCTGTCTGCCTCAGCTGCCTGCAAGGGGGGGCTTGTTCCACCTTGGTATCTGGGTGTGTGTAAAATACTCAGGGTGCACTCCCTGCTGCCCAGCAGACAACTCAGGGGAACTGTGGGGAGCTGTTGCTTACAGGCAGGATTACTCTGCAGGTCCTGGGCTCTGTGTGGGCACACACATGGATGTAGGCAGTGTGCTTGTGTATATCCCAGCATGTCGTGGGCAAGGCATTCAGAAAAGGAAAGCCCTTTCCTCCTCTATAATGGCCCATATTCTCTTATGCAGTACAGAGGAGGCATTGACAAAAAGCATCTGTACTGGCAGAATTACTGAGAAAATCTCCAGTGTAGAAGGTTACTGGTATCACAGGTATTAAAAAAAAATTAAAATTGTGTGAGATGTTGCTGAGGTTAACAGTACAGTGCCCAGTTGTTTAGGGGCAGAGCAAACTCCTGAGAGAATTACCCTGAGGTGAAAGAAAATAAGATTGTAGGTTATGGTTAAATGCAGAAATTGCTTGCATGTTCAAAAAAAAAAATAAAAAGGGCAAGTGAGAGAGGACGGGGGAGAGGCTGGAAAAGAGAGGGAGTGAGAGAGGGGGAGAGGGGAATGTGCAGTGCACTTAACTGAGCAGCAGGAAGGAAAGCTTCAATCAGGATTTCTCAGCTTCGATGTCTGGCAGTTGTTTGCAAGTCACACCATTGGGTATCCGGGTGGCGCTTAAAGGATGTGGTCTAAAGGCGAGTCAGAGGGACTCCAGACTTTAGGGATTGTGGTGGTGGTGTGCTCTTCTCTGAAACTTTTGCACTACCTCGGGCTAATTGACTTGTCAGATGGTAAGAGAACTCAAGTTTTCCAGCTCCTGTTTACTTTTGTTTCAATCTGTTTGAGTGTAGCTACTGTAGGCAGCCGATGGCTGTGGGAGTACGATAGTGTCTGGCAGTACACTGATTCTCAGTGTGGGCTTCGCCTTGATTAAGAATCACAGAGGTTGCAAAAAGGGAATTCTGTTTTATGTTTTACTGACAACTTTTGTTTGCTTTTGTTATATTACTATAGCCAGAGAGAATCTGAAGCTGTGATTGTTTTTGTCTTATGTTTTTGCCTTGTTTTATCAAGTTTTCTTAATTATTTTTCTTATCATTAATTCTTCCTCTCTCTTGAAAATAAATTAGTACCAACCCGGAAAAAGGAAAGGCCCTCTTGGGATAATGCAAGCACAGTTGATAATTAGGTTTATGATTTCAGATGTCTACCTGAAGCAGTTTTGTTGTGATATTTGCAGATTAAAGACATGATGGATTGAATGTGAGCAAAACAAAACTTTGCAGTAATTGCTATTCCAGGCACTTCAGCAAAATAATCTGAGGAGAAATATTTGTTTTCCCCTATTGGAGTGGAAGATTCTGTCTCTCTTTGACTTACCAACATAATGAACTTTTTTTTCTCAAAGGTTTTCTTGGATAAGTAAAGCATATGGGTTTTAACAACTGAGTGAGCTTTAGGGCTTATATTATCCTCTCATAAAGGAATGTAGGTATCGCTGAATTTTGAAAGAAAATGACTTCTTGATAATGCAGATGAGGTTTTTTTTTTTTTGAAACAAAGGGACCCCCAAGTCATTGATTGTATCCTTTCTTTGATCATGTGTCATGTTTTTCTAGCAAATAAAATAATAATAAAATACTAGCATAAACATCTATATCACTTCATTCAGCTGTTATCTTCAAAATATGGTTGAGCAAAGGCTGGCAAAAGCTTGAATAAAAGTTAGGAAAATTTATATATTAAATCTGGTTTTTGGATGTTAAAATCAAGAAAAGCAGATGGAATTTTAACCCTGCTACAGTAAAATCTGTGCTGTCACATAATCCTGGCAATATCCTGCAGAATTAGGAACAAATATGAAAAATTACATAATTAAGAGTTATTTATTCTAAGAGAAGATGCAAATTGGCATGTATTTGTTATCACATGAATGTTGATATTCCTTATTGCAAAATTAATGTCTTGGGAGTTTTTAGTTTACTCCTAGAATGTCACTGGAGTTCAATTACATCATTATGAATATATTAAGATCTCCAACAATGACAACTAATTTCAAATAATGACAGCAGAAATGCTCACCTTAAAAATAAGCTGTCAAGTCAAATGCTGAGGCATTTGCATTGCTATTGCATTTGCTTTGCATTAACTACATGAATGTTTTTGTACCTCCTTTCCAGACTTAATTGCTGTAATTCCAGTGTCTGTTCTTTCTGAAGCAATTACTTTTCCCAGAAGAGTGTCTTCAGTGTTTTCCCAGCAAAGTCAAGTGTGTGGCAGGTGAGGAACTTATCAATGCAAAGGTGAAATGAGCACATGGGAGCGAATAGCCCAGCTTGTATTCATGGCACAGGCCTACCTGTACTTGTTTGCAGCCAGCAGTGGATGAGCACTCCACCTATGCAGGGGCAGGAGGGATGGCATTTCCCTCTCTGGAAGGGACCTCTGGCAGAATTACTGGGACATAGAGCTCCGATTGCATGGGCTGCCTGACAGTGTACAGGATCACAGTCCTATAAACCTGTTCAGCTTTGCATAATTTTTATTAGAATTCTGTTTTTCTGGAGACAAAATAGCTCACTTGGAGACCATGATATTTTTATTTTGGTCCTTATTACATGAGCTTGTGTGTTTCCCTTTTGACTCTGTTCTGCGGTAAGAATTACTTATACATATAATTAGAACAGTAATGTAATGTGGATGGTTGTTAATCTAATGCAATACAGATTTCAAGAACTCAGAAATCTTTATAGGTGACATTAAGTTGTCTTCTTTGATGTGTTGGTACAGTGGATGCTTATATTGCAATATAAGTATTTCCAACATCTTTATATTCACTAAAAAGGATTACTACTTTTACTTAAAAACATCTAGAAAATTCCAGGTACTTTCTCATAGCTGTGTGAAATAACACTAAAATAATGACACTGAAATTGGCCATATATATATTGATTTTTAGAAGTATTTTCTTCTGAAGATGGAACAGGATTACTTAAATGATGTCCTTTTGTTCTGTTTAAAGAAAACAAACAAGCAATCAACAACAACAAAACAAAAACAAACAAACAAACAAAAACACAGACAAAGCAATCTCCCAAATCTGAGTATTGATTCTTCATTAGTCTAACATAGGAAGCAATTCTTATGGAGAAGGAACTAGTGTAGTCAGTAATTTGGGAAATATGAAGTTTTAATCTTTGCTGCAGCTGAATGCAGGGGTTTGTGCAGTTCCACCCTCTCTTAGCTGTATTCAAGAGGTGAGGGCCCATTCTTGCTATTAGTTCGTTCAGATGTTTGACTGGAAATGACTGAAATCAAAAACTATAGTGGTAATTTTCATCTCTGAGCATAACCTAAATCTGTTGAGCATTTTTAATAAAAGATTTAAGAATAGGAAAGAGTATTTTTTTTTTCTGATTTCTTTTGTTCCACCTTATATGCAGGGAGAACAAGTCTATGATCCCCTGTAACTCCACCATATAGTAGACTTCCAGTAGGATCAGGCCTTGATCAGTTGTGCTGTTGATGTTTTCCAAATTCTTCCTTAAAATGTTCCCATTTGCTTAAAACTGGGGGGAGCAGTGGAGGGGAGTGTTAGATGTAGTTAAGAGGAAACATCTGCTTAAAAAGAAACACAGGACAAAGTTTGGGGCAGTGTTTTGTGACCCTAATAGATGAAGAAGTGTTGATGACTTCTTGCTTTACACTGCTCTCTCTGTTGTACCTGCTGGGTTTGGTGTTTGTTGCCTGTGCCCTTGCTGCCTCTCTGTGCTGGGACAGACCTGCTGTGTCCCCTTGGGCTGGTTCCCAGCGCCTAGAGCTACACACAACCACAGCTGGAAGGGTGGGCTGGCAGCTGAACAGTGTTCTTTGGTGTTATTGTGCTTTCACAATTGTATGTATTACCTATAATGTAGGGCAACATCCAATGAAACCTTGTGCTAACATAGCTGGAGGCCAAAAGCCCTTTGCAAAGTGAGAGCAAATTCTGTCTGTACCTTCTTTTTTTTATGAGTTTGGCTTTAACTCAATTTCTTTGCAGAGCATTCATCCATTCTGCAGGTACCCTTGAAGTATTCATAAATCATACTACAGATTAGAGGAATCCAGAGTGAATATGAATTGTGCTTTTGGGATAGTTCAGTATTGATTTGGTAAGACCTGTGGCAGGGTACAAATCCCTGAAAATAAAAAGAGTAAAATATATCATAAAGCACATTGTCAGTGATTTAGATTTTTCATGCAGGAATGCCTGTTTTCCTTATTTGTACTCACTTATTTTAGAAGCAGGTGCTCAAACATTTTTCTTGATTGAATAAATGCATTTACAAGTCACCTATCTCAGATGCATTGGAGGTTGTTGCTGTATGTGTCTACATAATTCAATGATGTGTCAGGGACATTCTGCCGACTGGTAAATTTGTGCTGCCAGAGAGACAAATAATTTTTATATGCTTGCCAATGGAGATGGGGTCTTAATGCCAGATTCCTGTAACTTCACTGGTGTAAGTGCTTCCAGGTCTTTCTCAGTGTACCTGTTTCCATGCAGTCTGTGCAGTACATGATGTTGTATGACCAGGGAATATAGACATTCACTAGTGTATCAAGTACCCTTAAGGTAGTGCAGACCTCAGGCCTGGAGGCTTGCTCCTCATCGTGCCTTTATCTATTAGCAGCTGAGTTCAAAAGAAAACCAGCTGAATCCTGCAGCAGGAGCTCTTTGTCCGAGTTCTGAACCCAAGAAACCACGAGGTGGGAAGATGCATAACCTGGAGCCTCAAACTGTGCCTGTGGTACTATTGCAAGTGCTGGGGCTGGGAATAGCCAGAGGCAAATCAAACCTGATATTGATTTGACACAAGAGGTGCTTTGTGGTTTTAAGTAACAGTACATAAAGGTTGAAGAGGAGGTCACTTCTGCACAAGGGGCAGACCAGCTCCTGCTTCCCAAGCTCAGCTTTACAAAGATACTTATTGCCCAGTTGCTACAGATACAACCTAACCTGCAGTGAAATCTCTATTCTGGCTTGTTCTCCTAATTTGAAATGGTAGTGATTAATTCAGATGTGAAATGGGTATATTCTTATATAGAAGCTCTTGTGAGAGCATGTTCTTTCACGTACTTTCAAATGGGAACTTCAGACCCACCTTAGAGAGGAGGAAAAAGGAAGAGGTTTGAGCAGACTGCAAACTTCTCTGACCTGTGAAGGTGCTCAGCTTTGACTGAAAATGCTGGTTTCAGTCCATTACTGCTGCATGGTGTAGAGGTTGTATTATAGCTTCATCAGCATATATCGTTACATCCTTTTCAGTGATTTCTCTTCAGTTATTCTGACCCTTATACAGATTTTTCTTCATCCAAGGCAGAAATCATGTTTCCTTTCTGTTCAGAGACAGAATGGTTGTGAAGCCACCCTGGAGCAGTGTGGGCAGGAACTGCTGAAGTGCCTTGGTAGTACCACTGCTGGCAGGGGTTGGAGCAGTGCACAAATACAAGAGTCCAGTTCCTTTCCCTGCTATGATAATTCCTCCATTTATTATATTAATGCAATTATTTTTATACCATGGGAAAGATTAGAATAGCTATTATTTGTATTCTTCCAGGAGAACTGAGTCAGTAGATCAACATTTTGAGCTACAGTTCTTACTGCAACTATTAAATCCCATCATCTCCACTAAATCTCATGTTTTTCATAGGACATCGATTTTTTGCATTTTGCATTGGAGTTTATGCAATTATTTACTGTTCACTGGAACAGCAAGACCATGGCTGTGAGAAATGGCAGTAAAAATATTTTTGGAAAAAAAATGAAACAACAAACCTGTTCTGAATTATCAATTTCAGAACATTATTATTATTATTATTATTATTATTATTATTATTTTAGTCCTTTGGATTGGTTTGTTTTCATGGGTTTTTTAGTCCAGGAATTTGTCATGGTAACATTGCGTTCATACGTCCATGCTTGCATAGGTGCACAACACTTTCACTATTTGGCTCATTTAGGCATGTTGGTACCTTGATAGACAAAGCCTCACATTACAAAGGGAAGCAGTCAGAAAATAAGTGTTGTGCAGACAGAATTAATTGAGGATTCCCGTGTTCTGGCATCTTGTCTGTGCTCTTCTTGCATAGGTTTTTGTCCATGTAAATTTGGGAAGTGCATTATATGCATTTATAATTTAATTCTATTTAGCTTTTTAGAAGATATTTCAAATATTTATTACAGCCTTCCTGTAATGAAGTGTCTGAATTTGATGCAGCACTTTGAGCTTCCAGGGTTTCCTTTCCCAAAATTAGGCAGACCCCAGACCATCACACAGCTTGTCCCAGAGGCACCTACAGATTGGTAGCCCTGATACAGCCTAAGCTGTTGGCTCCCAGTTGGGGATGAAGTAAATTTTGTGTGCTGCACATCTTTTGGTTTCTCAGGCCTGGTGGCATTTGCTTGTGCTTAAGGACTCTCTCTAGATTAGCTTCTGACAGCTGCTGCTGATGTTCTGTCACTTTTCTCTCAGCTTTGGCTCTGCTAAGGAGTGGAAGTTTTGACGCTGTGGATTAATTGCAGTCATTTGACTCCCCAAGGAATTTAATTTAAGTTGTTCATGCCATTGTTTATCTTAAAACAATGAAACTTTTGGTGTCCATGCCCTTTCAGACAGACAATTCAAGCCTATTAACTCAGGATTTGTTTCAGCAGCAGAGATTCTGCCTCATCCCTTTGGATCTACAGAATGATTCTGTTGGTAGCTGTATTACTTATAGTTGTGTGTTTACTGGAGCATCTGCACTACTCTGCTGTGTATGCTGTGATGTTTGTCATAATTGCTCCCCTGCTAACCTTTCTCTTGAAATAGTGTTTTTTTATTCATTCATATTCACACTGTAGTAAAGCTTCCCATGATTCAAGCTCTACCCTGTGTCCCCTTATGTCTGTGTAAAACTGCCTCATATATTTGCATATATGTATACCAATTCTTATTTTTCTTGTGGCTTAGCAACTTACTCTGCTCTTCATGACACAGGTCCCTGGCTTTCAACTTAATCTACATGTACATATTCTGTTTCCATTGTTACTGCAGCTGCTGTTGTGCCTCCTTTTGCAACCTTGTAGGGCTTTGCCCCTTGGCACCCTTGCCAAGTTTGATCAGGGTTGAGGAGTTCTCAAGCCCTGTGTTCCTATGGCAGCAGGATACAGCCCTTCAAGAGAGCAAAGCTTTGTGCTCTGCCTCTGTTCATCTAAAGTACTACCCTATCTTTTGCATTTCATTGTGTTGCTCTCCCTCTGGTTTTTATCAAACAGTTCTACATGTTCTTTACAGAACTCTGACAGGACTGGAGGTTCTGCTCTTTTAGTCCCTCTGCCCTCAGCAATCCCATCCTTGCAGCTTAATGCTAAAACCTGCTCTTTTTGCTCACTTGAATTTCTGTGTTTTCAAGCAAGAGCAACACAAACTAGGTGTATAAAAAAGCTGACATATAAATTGCTAACTGGTCCTCTTTCCCACATAAGCTTTCTTGAACATTTACTTCATCTTTAGCACATAGTCTGCTCCAGAGACATCCCTGCAAGTGCTCAGTGTCCCCTTACTTACTTTGACTAGTGCTTTCCTGCTTAAGCAATCAGGACCTTCTTTATTAAGAGGTAGAATTAATAGGCCTTTTCTAGTTCTGTTAATGCTCACATTATGTATCCGTCATGCTAGAGGGGATAGCATATTATCCGATAAGTAGTCAGAGTGGACAGTGGCATATTATTGTGTCTCCTAAACCCTCTCAGTACATAAAAAAGGTTATTAAATATTTTGCCAAAAATTGTAACCTTTCTACAGACAGAATTATATTTTCTCAATTCCCAAGTGACATTCTTGCATGTTCTATCTTTTCTAAAGGGAAGACAGAGCAAAACAATAACCTGTGGTACAGATCCTGAATTAGGGACTACTGGCTTCTTCCTTCAGTACTAATTGATGCAAAGAAAGTGTTAGAAAACAGTTAATGTTTTGCAGCAATGCAGTAAAAACTGAATTCAGTGATGTTCAATAATGTCAAAATTTTAAAACTTGAATGGTTGTTATCTAACAAATTCCTTGATTGAGACATAACAATTCAGTTACTTAAATGCCCTTAAAAGCACCCCATAACTTGCATAGGCACAAAAGTGAAAGTCTGTTTGAGGGATTATACTCACCTGGTCAGAGCCAAAGCTCTAGTTTTTAACTGTTACTTTCAGAAACAAACCGTTGTGGGAAAAGTATTTAAATGTTTCCTCAAATTATAGAGAAGTAGATGTGAAAGGTGAAGAGGTCTCCTAGTCCATAGTCAAAGCAGGGTTGCACCTGTCTGTGTCAACACAGAAAAGTCATTGCAGGTATGATTTTGTCTTCAGTCCACTAAAGAACAGGGAGAACAGGAGATTTCTTTTATCTTTGTTGAAGCTTTCTAAAGACTTATGTTCTTTCATATTCTTCTTTGCTAGTCTAAATAGTTCTATTTCTTTTGGTCTTACCTTGTTTGTTATGTAATTTAGCCTCTGATCATTTTCATTGCTTTTACCTGAAGTATCTGTAGCTAATGCACGTTGTTGTTGAAACTGTGACCTGACCCCACTGACCACTGCAGGAGGTTAATTCACATGGCTGGCAAAGCCTATTCCTGTCTTCTGGGCAAGTGTTTGTTGGCTTTGGAGCTGTGGGGATGTACAGGCAGACTGAGGAATCAGATGCTGGAAAGCAGTGCTGGGGAAGGACCCTGGGAGTCCTGGCCAGTTGCCCATAAGTCAGCAGTGCCTGGAGCCAGGAGGGACATCCCTGTCATGGGGGGCATCAGGGCAGGAAGGAGATTGTCCT
>JAWWEE010000025.1:265213-281944 GCA_035221455.1 Xenops minutus
CCCATGGCAATTTCATGGACCCTTCTTTTGGCTTCCAGGTGTGAGATGGGGCCAAAGAGCATTACTTGGATGGAGATTCTGTCTCTCTCCTCTGCACAAGGATGAGGTCTATCAATTCCATTGGATTCTCTAGCATTTCTGTCAATTCAGTGACCCACACTTGTAAGCATGTATCATTGGTTGTTCCAGTGTTTCACAAGATCTGAAGTGAAAAACAAAAAAGTTAAATAGTCCTTACCCTTTCCTGTCCTTTAGCTGTTTCTCCCTTACAGGGTTAAATAGAAGGGTCTATTTTCAGTCTCCCAGTTTCCTGAAGGTGAGGAAAACACAGTGATCACCAGTCTGGGAAGCTAGGGAGGAGAACAGGATGAGAATATGATAGGAAACATCCCACACAGCCCTGTGTTTTGGACTGTCTTCTAGAGATTCACTTTTTGGGTGGTGCAAAGAGGCTGGTGCAGTGCCACTTCCCCATAGACATTGCATGGCAGTACAGGAACAACTGCTTCCATCTCCTTAGTTTGTGTTTATTACAGTGAGATATCAATGCTGTACAAGGAATTTGAAAGCAGAGCATGTCATCTGACTGAGATCTTTGGCAACAGCCCCCCTGTCCCCCCTCAACACACACCCCCAAACTCCTCCCCAAGCCATGTTTTTCAATTGCTGGTATAGGAGTGAATGTGACTGATAGTATAGAAGCACATTCCATGAAATTATGGAGCAAATGGCCAAGAGAAGAAAGGGATGTGTTTTCAATGGGATGGACAGAATGCCCAGGGGAAGATAAAAAGTGCACTAGTGTGTGAAGTAGAAGTGCTTATTGTGCTTTATCCGTTAATGTTTGAAGAACTTGGGTGTTGAGCTGATTTAAAAGTTTGTTAATCATTTGAAAAGTGCAAACCTTTGTAATAGTGATGAATCAGCTACATAACTATCTTGATTAGCTATTTTGCTGTGCGTAACTTCAAATGGGACTACTTGGACCTTTCTTAAAAACTTGGTAGTCATGCAAAAAGAATATATCAATGTACCACAGAAAAACTTTTAACTTTTTAACACACCATATCCCCCGATTTTTGTACTTCTGTTCATTTCCCATGTATATAAAAATGCAATAGTAAGTGAGACTTGTACCTGTTTGTTTCTTCCCTTCCATCTTGCCTCTCTCCCTTCAGACTCTGTCCCTACATCTATCACTTTATCTGCAGGGCAGAAGGTTGTTAGAAGTGGTTGATATTCTGTAGACTGTTTTAAAATAAATTGAATAGATTTCCACAGAAGTTGATGGATATCCTCAGTTTCATTTCAAGGATTTTTGTTTTACTTCATTTTTTTTTCCAAGATAAAATACACAGATAATAAGCTGATGTAGCATGTTTCTGAAGAGGAAGAGCCTATGCTTTACCTGTTTTCTAGAGTGGCAAGAGAGCCTGTGGACTATAAATGCTACCTTAAATCCACCTTGCAAAATAACAAGTTCCAGGTAGCGACTTCATGTCAGAAACACCGCAGCATGAGCCAGGATGTGATACCGGGTGATACACTTGTAGCTGCAGATCCACATTCCATCAAACTTTGCTGGGGTAAAGGCAGCCAGTGCGGAGAAGGGTGCTGGCCCGTGGAGCCTGCAGTGCCTGAAAGGGGCTGGTTTTATGAAAAAGTTAATGTAGGTTAAGAAAAATAGATGCACAGCATTTCTAAACTGAATAGCTGCATCTTTGAAGCTCAGTATGTCCTTGTACAGAGCTTGTTTCTGAGAGGCTGTCAAAGCTATTCTTAATTTATAACCATGGAAGTGTTGGCTTTGCAAGCTAGAGATTCCTCGGTGCTCCTGAATCTGCTTGGCAGATGTTACAGTGTCTGTGACTGATTGGTACAGACCAAACCGGGTATACTTGATGAGTCTGGCTTTCTGTTCTCTCACTGTTCATTGTCTTCCCCTACAAGACCTTTCTCTGATATATTTTGGGATGGAAGAGCAGTTGGATGACTGGGGATTCAGGCAGAATTGTACATCAGTCCCATGCAGGTTACTTTGTTTAGCAGAGAGAATGTTTCCAAAATAAGGTAATAAAAAGAAACAACTCAACCTCCTGAAGGTTAAAGCAGAGTTTTAAGTGTAATCCAAAGGGATTTAATTTTCACAGGAAGAGCATTTGCTTTTCTTTCCAATATATCACAATAGCAAAGTTGCACAGTGTGAACAGATATAAAGTCAAACCTCTAATTGCCCTTATCTACTCAGGGGGATAGATACAGTTTTATGTGAAGCACCTCTTTGCCCATAAATTCAAATAAAATGTTTTGGCAAGAGACACAAGTTGCAAATGTTTCAAATGAAAAGCTAAGTCTATCTGAATGCTGAGAGGTTTCACTTGCAGAGAGTTTGTCACATTGCAGGGAGTTAGAGTGAATGTGCAAGCCTAGAGATGATCAGAATGCAGCCAACCTCTGGCTGGTGGTGATGATGAGCAAGTGGTGGCCTGTGCTGGAGTGGATGGAGAGCACCAGTGCAAGGGCAAGCTTTAGAAGGAAGCTATCTTGTGGCACTAAATCTGTCTAAATGTACTCTTGCAAAATGCCTTTTGGCAGACCTGGTTTAGGGAAAGTCTCCAAAATATTTCTGAAGGGATTAAAATGTCAGCCAGTTTTGTTTGGAAGGAATTCATATATCTCTGTTGATCCTTCCAGCTTTCAGCTATTTCAGATGCCTTCATATATTGTGACACACAGACCCTGGCAGTCTGTCATCTGCCTTTCCACTGGGCAATCACTGGTATGCCAGGGAAACTCCTGTGACAATACACTGATCTTATTACAGTGCCTGTTGAAGGTAACTTAGTGCATGTCCTGATGTACAATATTGTGTTCTGTCTGCTTTACCATATTTCGTGTGGTGAGTTCCTCCTGCACAGCTGGCACTGGAGTAGTACAAGGACTCTGTCACTGAGAAAATACTAAAATAGTTTCTATCAAATCTAGAAATCCAAATGAACCAGAAGATTGTATCTGTTACAGCTTTTGTGGTATTTACCCACCTCATAATGGGCATATAATTCCAAATGCTGTCTGATACGTATGCCTTCTCCAGTAAGGGCTGGGTAATGAACACAAACTTCCAGCACAACTTCTTTGCCCATGAAAAGTGTTCAGGGAATTATTTGTCTGGAGCCTAAATGAAGCTTAGTTTATCATCATAATGTTATAGTTTCAGCATTTCATTGGAATTCCTCCCAGAAAGCTTGGAGCCAAGGCCTAAACTTCTGTGAAGATGGCTAACAAAAGGAACTAATGAATATTCATATCCTGATGGAATGACTCAGACCAGAGCCTTTTGTTCTGGTCTCCCAGGCTGAGAGAGGGGGAGGGAAGACAGCTCCGGTGGGGAGAGCTGCTGGGGTTTCAGTGCAGGCTCAGTGTGCCAGCGGAGAGAGCTAGGATGGGAACACACCATCTGGCCCGCACCACGAGAGAAGCAGGACTGTGTCTCTGCCTCTGTCTGTCTAACTCGACTGTTTGCCTGTGAGGGCCATCGGCACTATGGGAGCTGCCGTGAGGAAGAGAACGCGCCTGGTTTTTTTCTGCACCGTGGAGACGAGGCCTCATCCTCTCTCTGCCTACTAAACCTGCAGGAACTGACCTGGGACAGCCTAGTGAACACGTCTGTTTCTGCACCACAGAGACAGCGCTTTCCTTGTCCCTCCACCGATCCTGCAGGAACTGACTCGGGGCTGCTGTACACCGCCATTTGGTAACTGATCAATCTCTGGTCTGCGAACCGCGAGAAGTGCTGCCTGCGAGAGAGACCAGCTGGCCGAGGTGCGACATCGCCACCTGCTGTCCGTAAATAGAACTGCCCCCCTTTTTAGGGTCGCCGATGGCACAACATCGCCACCTGCTGTCCCTAAATATAATTGCATCCTTTTTTAGGACAGCAGGGAACATTGACTTTTGTTTTCGTTTAAAGGGTTTATTACAAACTGTTTTGTTTGGTCCTTTCTGGATATATATATATAGATATATTGTGGTTAAGAACTATTATCCTTTTCCTATATATTTTTTCTAATTAAAGCTCTGTTTCTAAATTTAAAGGAGAGGGGTTATTTCTATATTTTTTTTGGCTGGCCTTCTTGGGGGAAGAAGGCCTTTCCGTTTTTCTCTCTTGGCCAACATAGATACCTTGGTTCTCCCTTGAACTAAGACACCTGTTCTGAAAACAGTTGTTTGATAATGACTATCAGTTTGACCATTTTGTCACCAGTTAAGTTTTGTCAGAGTATTTCCCTTGTATCAGCAATTTAACAGAAGCAACGACAAAAAAATAAAAAGGCCTATGCAAGGCCTGCAGTGTATAATACTTTGCAGACAGAAGCTCTTCAATTTTGTTTGTGTCAAATATGTTCGTCCATTTATACTGAGCAGCAAGACAATAATTCAGGCTTTTTTTTTTTTTTTGTGGAATTGAAAGAACATTTAGCTTGGGAGAGAAATGGCAGAGTAGGTACACAGAGCGCAAAGGAGCTAGTGTTTGGTGGCAGGTAATGTATAAATTATGGAAAATCTTAGTGTGTTTTCTAACATGGGTTAACATCACTGCAGAGTGATGTGAGACTGCTTTTGGCTGAGCATATCTCAGCTCTTCCAGAGCTCTCCCCATTTTTATCTGGTTTTGCTGCAAAATTAATATCTCCACAACTCTGTAATAATTTAAATAATTTATATATACCAATTAGCTGTCTGGAACATTCCAAAAGACATTCATTTTGCCAGCACAGAAATTGTACCTCCTTCAGAATTAAATCAAAACACTTTGCAATATTAACAACATTTTAAACTAAGAGAGTTAATGGCAGCAAAAATTGACTCTGTGTGCAAATCTCTGGCATCGTGGACTGTGGATCCCCTTTGAAAGGCAGAGTATGCACAGAAGTTTCAGCCCTCTTGAATTCCATGTGCCCTCTCCATTCATGTCCAGAAATGGTGAGAGCATGAACAGTGCTGTATTCCTGAGAAAAAGGAATTCCTGTGCTGGAATACCAGCTTGTCATTCTGCTGCATTTCAGACAACTATAAGAATCACAGTGTTTCTGAATAAGTGTAAAATTATGTGGTCATATTTTGACACCTGCTTTGCATTTCATTTGCTTTAGCTGAGCCTCACTTCTACTTGTTTCTGGTTTACATTACTGAAAAGAGCACCTGTCCCTTTGAGCTTTTGCTGTGCCTCATATATTTCCATTTTCTGTTGAGAGAGGTGCTGAAGAGCATCAGCTGGGGCATTGCTGATCATAACCAAGCTGCATCTGACACTGTAGTAAAGTTTGGACCAAGCTATCCAGCTTAGTCATTCTCAAATTCTGCAGCCTTTTCAACCATAAATCTGCTCATTGATTTCTGAGACAGAATCTCCTCATGAAGAGCAACAACAGAAGACACATAATGATCCCTGTAGAAGGTGTCAGTGGTGGTGCAGGTTCTGTGCCTCTGCTCCAAGAAGATCACAGTGTTCAGCAAAAAGTGACACGGGAAACAGTGCTGCTGGTCCTGTCACCAGCTGTGCAAGCTGAAAGAACATACTAGTGGCTGACTAAGGTGTGAATATACCTTTTTGAATGGTGTTTAATGAAGTTGGTTAGCATGAACCCAATTTGTTTAATACCAAATCTTGGAGTAAGGATTTGGCTTAGTTCAATCAAGGATATGGGATACAGAGGAAGGTAAAGTAAAAGCATTCTCATGAAACTTTCACTTGTATGGTTTGAGATTGTTCTCTGCACTCCTAATGAAATATCTGCATTCCTATTTTGTTTAATTCTTTTAGATTCTGGGGGAAAAATTCTAACCAAAACTCATAGGAATAATGTTTGCTCCTTCCCTAGAGAATTACCTAGCATCTTGCTTTTTGCAAAAAGTGTAATAATTCATACTAGTTCTGTGTGAGAGGTTTGGACTCTGTCTGTGTCAGCAGTCACATCTGGGCTGCATGGTGAACTAAATGCAAATATCTCCTATTAATTATAATAAAGAATTAGGAAATTAAATGCAGATTGTCTTGGAGAATTTTAGGATCCAGACTGGTCGTGGTGATTAATAGATGTCATTTGCACAATAATCTAAATACAGTCCTGCTTGCCACATACTCATTGTGTTGTGCTGCAGCACCATGTGCTAAGCTTCATCACAATACAGTGATTTCTTTAATTTTTTTCCAAGCCCACTTGTATTTTGAGCACCTTTATCAGCTGGGATATTACTGAATTTCATACTTTATTTTTTGTTTATCTGCTGTGAAGCTGAGCAGTTTTCCACAGGGAAAGAGTGAAAGAGAAAAATTACTTCAGGAACAAAAATATAAAAACATGGAGATCCTGTCTAGTGAGTTTTGGTTATTAATTTATAACTCAGCTATGCAGTTTTATTTTGGGGTGAAGTTTGACAGCTTCTCTTTCAGTCCTAGAAGGTGAACCTCCAGGGGGGTTCAGTACTGCACACCTCTGGCTGGCTGCTGAGCAGCTGAACAGAAAACCAGAAATTTGCTGAAATGTGTTGAGTCTGAGTTTTGGTTTTTATAAATATACTGTGACCTGAATTTTATACAGTACGAAGATTAAGAAGAGGAACATAGTGCCAAGGTAGTTCTGCTCCACAAGAGGACGGGCAGGCTGGGCACACCACAGTACAGGCTGCACAGCACAATCTGATTCCAGACCTGTCTGACAAGGTAGAACAAGGCCTGAGTTTACAGATACCCACCATTTACCATCAGTGAGACAATTGTTTTAAATCAAGTGCAGAAGTTTTCCCTTTATCATGCAACTGAATGTGAGTGCTGCAAATCTTTTTGAAATGTTGTATAAATCACACAGCTGTTGCAAATATTGAAGTTCAGATGACCAGAGCACCCACAAAAAGTAAATAGAGCTGGTATCTAACAGAAAATGTACATGGTTATGCTTGTAATACCTTCTTAAATTAAATGGCATCCCTGCCTGCCCTGCTCAGCCCGAAGCTGTCTCTATGTGCAGTCTGGAGTATACAAGTGACTGTATAGTATCCCAAAACAGAGTTTCTCAGTGTGCTTCTCTTCAGTCCTGTCTCTGCAATGCAAATGGAAATTCCATTTCTAGATGCTACTGGAATTATTTGCCTGAGGGAAGCTTTGCAAGCTGGGCTCATTGTTTTCAAAACGAACATATAACTGTGAGGTTAGTTGTACTTAAAGAGCTGACCACTTGTGTGTGTGATGACCATCAAAAGTATCTAAACTAGGAATATTATGAGCTGCCACTTGGGAAGAAATCATCATCAGACATAATTGCTCTTTTCAAGAGGTACAATGTTAGCAAATGTGTAAAAGAAAATGTTTCTTCCAGGTATAGCTCTTAAATGTAATGATGAGAAGAAAACTTGTCTTCTGTTTCCATATGAGAATTTAGCAGAATGAACAGATAATATTTTGTGATTTACGAAAAAATCTTTCTTTTTCCTTTTGCTTCTATCCCCTTCTTTTTGATATTTTAAAAGTGATATTATGAGGCTCTTTAAATGAGTTTTATTACAGTTAATTCCCCCTTTCCTCAGGCAAGCTGCATCTTTATGTACCAGATTTTTATTATACCCAGAAGCTTTCTCCCTGCTAATAAATAATGGTGGTAAATTTTATAAGAAATAAATGTGGTTTCTCATTGCAGCAGAAAGGAAGATAAGTGTGTATTTGTGGGGGTTTTTTCCCCATGCCATATATTATAGAAGTTAAACAGCGTGAAAACAACATTCACTTTAAAGAGACATGACCAGGTTTAAAAATAAAGTTCTTTGACTTAAGCCATTAAATGTAACTTGGATCGTTACACAAAAGGTGTTTGAAATATTGCAGACAGATGTGTTTAATAATTTTTCGTGCAGCTGTAAAGAGCAGTCAGCTGTGCTTTCTGCTTCTGTTCCTGCAGTGAGTTCCCGTGAGCAGTGCCAGTCTCAGTGCCCTGAGAGTGGGTGAACACCCCAGAGAAACATGTGCAGCCATGGCAAGAGATTGGCACTGAAGTAGGAGAAACAAGAAGTGTGTGACCTGAAGCTGATCACGTGACCTCTCAAAGAGCCCGTTCGGGTTTTGAATATGCATCTGTGCACCAATCCCAGGGCCTTTTCTGAGATGGCTTTGTTCTGATGGGATGTCAAAAATCGCTCATCTTTTTGACTGATTTGTCATATTAAAATGGACACATTGCTATAAGCAAGCTTTATGCGAGAGTTGTGCTCCATCTTCTTTCATTATTGCTGAACCCCTTCTCACTGAGGTGAAGCATCTCGATGCTGACCTGCCTCTGTTTACACAGCTGTCTCCTTGTTTTCAAAACCTTGCAAGAACCACAAGAGAGCTACTCGAATGTGACATGTTTTGAAATCTGAAATAATTTCTCTCAGCTAAATAAATTAAAGGGGAGAGATTTCTTTTGACTACAGAGCATCCTTGAGAATTTCAGGGTAAGGCTGCTTTTTTTGAAGAAATTGAGTTAGAGGCACTCAGAAAGGCATAACTATATAAATAGTCAATATAAATGAACATAATTAACATTACCTTAATCCCTCTTCTGTGATTCTCAAATCCACACATGGGTTGAATCGAGGATGCATGTCCAAATGTATCTTAATCAAGTCCTAATTAGTCTTAATGTATCTTATTTAAGTCCTAATATAAGTTAATCCTTTCTCTCTTCAAAGAAAATTTCACACAGTCATAAGAGTAAAACATTTAATTTGTCCATCTTCTGTCCACCACATTTGCTGACAGCAGTGCTGCAGCAGTGACCCCATCCAGCAGCAGCAGCATGCCTGTGGTGCCCACAGACCATGAGGGGCTGTGGCTGTTCCCACAGTGCTGGCCTTGGTCTGCTGCTATAGCTGAGAACTTACCTGAGAACAGGTGGGGGTTTTAGGCACAAATAGTAGAAGTAGTAGAAAGAGAAGCTGCCAGACCTGTCCCTAAGGCTAGAGGGGTAGCGGTGCCCTCTGCCCACACCTCCAGGCTGGTCTAACCCCAGGGCAGAAGAGTGGGCTCACAGCTGCTGGAGCAGGGCTGGCAGCACACAGATTGCAGCAGCAGAGACTCCCTTTGTGTGTCTTTGCACGTAAAGTACTCTAACTCTCCATTTTCCTATTATTCTGGCAATAGGACAAAGCTTAATTAAATTTCTTGTAGATGATTAAAAGGGGAATCGAAAATACAAAATGAAATCTGTAGCATTCTAAAAGGGAAATTTTTCTTCTTTATTCTTCACACACCCCATTTGAAATATTTTGAGCTAAGTATTTCTTTCTCCCTAAAACAAATTGGAATGTGCACTTGCACATACTGGTCAGGCAGATCCTAGACCACATTTTGGTAGATCTTAGAGCAGAAGTTCCCACCACAGGTTGTGGGTCTTGGTTGCCTCTTCCCTTTGGTGGTCCTGTGGTACTCTGATGTCAGAGCCCAGTACTAAAGAGAAAGAACCAAAGGGCTCATCAGCACAAGGCTCAGCTCTGGGATGAGCTTCCCCATGATGGCATGCCTATCTAAACCTGTTCCTGGCACCTTTTGCTCTGTTGCAGTTTTGCTCTGATGGACTTTTAAAGATGCTATGTGACTTCCTTAAAACAGGATGGAAGAATCAGAATTAGGAAACCTAATCCATTAAAATGTTGTCATGGCTTCTTTAAAACCAAATGACTGGTAAGAGCTGAGAAGTGCACATGTGAGCAGCACTTGCTCTCAGTGACTGGTTTCCAAAGCTTGCTCATATTGCCAGCCCTTTCCCAGTGCTCATGGGCACTGTACCTCCTCATCCTGGTTTATCATCTGTGTCACTAAATGAAAGTAATCAGAGTCAGCATGAAAATTTAATAAGCTGCATTCTGGCATTGGCCATGTTCTAACTGTGTATTTGTTTTCTGCCTGCAGAAACCCTTAGACATTGTCAGCTAGGACAGCTTCAGTGTTTACAAGCACTGGTGTTTGTTAGTCTCAAATAACTCTTGGTTGGTGGTATTTCAAAAACAGGCCAAATCTCTGAATTTGCCAGTATTTTCAGGGCACTCATCAGAGCCAGGCCCCAGCCGGGGAAGATCTAAGCCTTATGGACTTCCTCTCACAATCAGAAAATGTGTATGTTTTAAAAGAAGAAAGATCCTTAGACAGATTAGTGGAATTTAGGTCTTTTAACCTGAGCATGGTCAAGTTTTAAGTAATTATATATTTTGACTTCATGTTAACTCATCAAGTATGTAGTCTGTTACATTTACATCCTAGCAGAGTTTCTTAGAGAGATTGGCCTCTATTGGCCTTTCAGGAGAAGCAGATCAAAGACAGAGTAAAATGGGAGGAAGGTTTGTGCTTGTCCTGAATAATCTTTTGCTAAACAAAGTTGTTAGGTTTCCAGCACCACTAGATGGGTCAAGTTTAGTAAATTATTAAGCTGTTGTCTGTTTCCTGAAACTCTCCTATCTTGTCTGCTGGGGTTTCAGCTCCCTGCCTGTTTACTTTGCTACCTGGCTGATAAGTGCTGGTAGTTTGGCTCCTCTGTGGGAGTTTGGTGAAGTCTAGCTCAGTTCCACCCCTGCTCTGGTATGTGGTGCTGGTATATTTGGTATGTTCACAATAGCAGTGTGACCTATTGCCATGAGTTTAGCTTTAATTTGTGGGCTTCCTCACTGCTAGGTGCCAATGTGTCTGGGTTTTTTGTGTGTGCATGTTCCCCTCCATTTTTTTGTTCCTCAGTGGGATATAGAAACCCATGTGAAAACTCTTTACATATTCACACCATGAATGTATTTCTGTTTGTTCACTCCAAGAAAGGCACAAGTGGTTTAAAACACTTCCAGAAGGGATCTCCTTGGGGTGTCGAACCACTCAATACATACCTGTAGGGTTTCAGACAACTGCAGACTGCCATGCAAAGGGAGGGAGACCTGAACTCTGGACTGAAAGGAAGGCCTTAGCTGAAAGCTTTTTGCTTCCCTATATGCTGTCTCTTAAAGAAGAGTGTCACCTGTTGATGAAAAGGAGTCACATTTTAGTAATTAGTAAAACTTCCATCTCATATTTTAAATGGTCTTCATTTAAAACTGGATCAGAATGCTCCAGTGATATTTACTCTGCCACCATATAACCCTGCTGTTCCCGTGCCTCTGGACTCACAAGGCTTTGCAAAGCCTTGGAAGCCCTCAGGAGGAGTGAGTGTGGGATACTGCTTGAACGCAGTCCCTGGGAAGAGTGAGTATGGGATACTGCTCCAGATCATTGCCTCTCTGGAGCGTGGCTCAGACTTGATTTGAAGAAGAAACAGCCTGTTCTCAGCCTGGAGGGTGCTCATACTGCTCCTCAGAGGTAGGACCCCAAGTGTCATGGTTTTGGAATGGTATTTCCCTATTTATTGCTCCCACTGAAACACTCCAGATCATGTGTTCATCACTCACTTCTCACTCCCCCTTCAGCAGGATGAAGAGGAGAACAGGAGATGAAGAAAGGTAAAGATCACAGGCTGAGATACAAACAATTCATTAGAAACAGAATGAAATAAGAAAATGAACAGTAATAACAATACTAATAGCAGAGTGTACAGGACAGGAGAATGATTCACATAGATCCCTTCCCACATGGAACCAATGCCATGTGACCAACTATTCACCCTGACAAACAAGAAAGACATGACTCCTCTTCATCCTCCTGCACCTGTCCTGAGGTGGGATCAAATAACCCCAGGTTCCAGGCGGTGCCACCCCTGGCTGCTGCAAAAATTAATCCTGTCCTGGCCAGAACCAGGACACCAAGGGAAGATGGTGGGTAAAGGATGAGGAAGGATTAGTGGTCAAGCCAAGTGGATGAAACAGAGGTTCTTGGGAGCATCACTGTGAGCCAGGTATGGCCCTGGCAAAAGAGACAAAGGAATTCCTTCTAAGGAATAAATGTTTGGTATCTTGAAACAACTTACTGCTTTCACACTGGAGTCTTATTAACTCCAAAGAATGTAGTCTGTTGAATGGGATTTTCTGAAATTTTAATTACCACCGAGAGAAGATACTTGTTTGGATGAAGAGTTTCAGTGAGCCAATGCCCTCAGTCCTGGGCAGTGGTGTGTACATATGAAAGCCGGTACCTGGTTTATAGCAGTCTGTGTTCAAAATGCTTTGTGGCAGAAAAACTTAAGTGAGTACAGAGCTACTAAAGCAGCTTTGTTTCTGAGTCAGGAAGAAGTATGTAGGCTGTATTTAAAGAAACACTGGTGGATGGAGGGTGTTTGGGGCACTATTGATTTTATATTAGTGTTCTGAAAACCCCCTTCTGGTTCAGCTACTTGGCAAACCAGAAATTAGGATGCTAATGTTTTTACAAAGAAGACATTCAGACACTCTTGGTTGCTTCCATATACTGCCTGAAATCAGATCCACTTCAAGGCCTGGGATGTGGGTGCTGCCCTGTAGCAGGCTATCTACAGGAGTACAGAGCTGTGCCCAGTTTGGTGCTGTCAGCTCCCCACTAGAGTGTGCTCTGTGTGCCAGCAGAGCTTGCTTACAGGAGCAAATGCATGTCAGGACATTTTCTCTTGCTGAAAACTCTGGATCTGTATTGGAACAATATTTTTTGAGCAGTTTCTTCTGTGTAGACAGAGCTTAAATGGTACTTGTGGTCTGCTTAATTCTGCTTCACATTTTGGAGCAGTCTGCTTGACTTGAATAGCAGTTCTGTGAAGCAGGAAGACGTGATCTTCTGGGAAGCACTGGCTTATTTCTACAGGATCTCCAGAGTGCTCAATCAATAGCCATGTTTCTCTCCTCAGTTCTGACTGGACTAAACAGGTTTTTTCTTATTCCAGTCTTTGCACAGGCGAATAGCTATAAAGCAGTGATGATCTGTCCACCTATTATAGAAGGAAAATTACTCTCACATTCACTCTTGCTAGGGATGCTAGTATTGCCTTATAGTTCTATGGCAAGTTCTGTTTTCCACATTGCTTTGTCTGAATAGGATTAAGTGTATGCTAACAAACAAAGAAGAAATTTTTTTTTTTCTTTAAAAAATGTGAACAAACCCACATGTGCTTTCAGCTTCGGGAAATAAATATTTCTGTTTGTAGTTTAAAAAACCCGAATGAAACCTTCATTTCAAAAAACAAAACAAACTGATCATAAGAAATTGGCACTTAAGACTAAAGTAGAAATAACAATTAATAGTTTTTTTAAAGACCCTTAGCATGGAATTGCTGTTGTGCAGACCAGTGTAGGTGCCTGATTATGAGCATATGTGTATTCTAATTCTGCTCATTTGCTGCATAGTTACCTAGTTAAGAAGTAAAATTTTCTGGAACTGGGTAACTTAACAGAGAAAAAGCTGCAAAGAGCTATTATGCTGTCAGTAAACTGAGACAAATTGACCACAAGCATGGTACAGGGGCAGATGGCTTTTGCCTGTATCACAGATGTGAACATTTGTGAGGAATGAAATTGGAAAGATTTTCCCAAATTAAGTTTTCTAAATCACAGTCTAAGCTTCCATTTTGTGGAGAATAAGGAGTTTATTCAATTTATTTTCTGAATCCTGAACATCGGCTTTGGAAGAGTAATATCTCCCACCCCCTCCCACAAAATTATCTGATTTCCAAAGAGTTTCAGTGGCCTGTTGGGAACTTGTGCACCCAAGGGTGCCTCAGACATAGGGGTCTGCATCCTCCCAGCATGCTGGTGGCCATGGGCACCCCCTGGGAAGCAGCAGCCCATGGCAGCATCAGCTCTGGGGTGCAGATGGAGCCAAGAGCACTGGCTGTCCTCACTGGGCGCTGCTGCTGCTTTCAAAGACCTGTGGCTGCATTTGGTGTCCCCCCAGCAGCGACTGCACAGGGGCCTGCCCTGGGGAGGGCACAGTGAGGCCCTTGGCAAGAAGAAGGGAATGTACACACATACACACACACACACACACACACACACACACACACACACACACAGATAGAGACAGAGAGAGAGAGGAACACAAGTTCTCCCTCCAGGAGAAAAGTTCCAGTCCAGAATAAAACCTCAGGGGAGGCTGCAGCTTTGTGACCCACTGCAGTCATGCCCTTGAACACTGTTTGGGATTGAGAGTGCCTGTTCCAAGGGGTTTATGTGGTTTAATTTGTTTATCCTTGTGCTGTTGTCTATTCACCTTCTTTTTCTGAATGCCTGTTTGGTTATTCTGTCAGGTCTGCAGCCAGTGCCAAGTGTGTGTAATCACACAGTTCAAAAAAAGATGACTCTGAGGAGGGAAAAAACCCTTAGTTTTTACACTGTAGTTAAAACCTGCCTGAACATACAAATATACAGTTCTGTTTTTTCCCATAATAACTTAAGGATAAAATGTCCTTGAATTAGGCAATGAACTAATTACTATTTCTGATTGCTTGATTTCACTCCATTATATATTCATTGATTATTGTTCTTCCAGAAGCCTTTTCCTATCGCAAAGCTAGGGCACGCCATTGTACATGGAAATCAGTGCAGTCATAAATCAGGGACTTGAAGTGTCTGATTTTCTTTTCAATGAGAAAAAGAAACTTTGACAGCAATAATTTTCAGAGAAAATAAGTCCATTTGTAATGTGTTGTCTTTGCTCATCAGAGGTTTTTTGATGAATAACCTATTCCAAAAAAAAAAAGAATTAAGTTCACTTAATTTATAATTCAGAAGTCTCTTTGGACTATTTCATAGAGTGCCCTCTGAAGAGTTTCTTATATTTCTTCTGAAAATCATCAGCTTTGGTGGCTTGACGTTCTCATGGCTTTCCTTTTCTCTTACATCTTTGGAATTGCAATGTTGCCTTGGTTCCAGATCACTGCATTTCCCAGCCTATGGAAACCAGTTTAAAGCCAGTGGCTTGGGGCAGCCCTTTTGAGGAGGTTGCTGCCTCTGTGTCCTTTATTTGCCCTCTCACACACCTTACCAAAACCTGTCTGGGAAACTTGCACAATTTAGTTTATTTTTTTTTCCTCCAAGCAGGAGTTCCTGACCTAAAATTTAGTCTAGTAAAAGTATCATAATATTCGTAAGCTGTTAGATTAATGCTGTGAGTAGCTGTGGTAGGGTTTTTCTCTTGGCCTAGTTACACATCAGCGAGAGACGGGTCTTCCTGATGTGCTGTGTGTTAGGAAGTGGGCTCTGTGCCCTGATGGGAGGCTGGAGATGCCCCACTGCTGCTGCCTGGTGTATCCCCTGACTGTCAGCGGAAATGGACATTTCATTGTAGTTGTCTAGAAAGTAGTTTTTCAGGAAATAGTATTTGCATTAATGTATTTCCATTTTCCGTTCTTCATTTCTACCCAGCACCAATTAAAAAAAAAACAACAAAAAACTAGCAGATTTCTTCCTTCACCCAGATGTGTCTACAGGTGTCTTAGAGAAACCTCAGTGCTGTCTCAGGCTCCCTGTGTGACTCTGGACCAATCTCCTGGAAAAGGGGCACCTGTAAAACCAGATGCTCATAAGCCAGGCCTTTCCAGGCATGCCCCAGCCTTGGCACCAAGGAAAAGCTCCTCTGTCCTCCTCAGAGCACCATCCATGACATCTAAATATCCCTTGTTTCCTGCTGAGATCACAAACCTTTGGTGTAGGAACTGTCCTCAGTGTGCAATGGTGGGGCTCTGACTTCAGGACCACTGATAGGACTGATGGAGACCAAGATCAGTCAAGCTCCAGAAGGGGAATTACCCTCTGTGGGCTCAGCTGAGTGGTGGAAAGGTCTTAGCCATGAACATGACTGATTCCTCTGACGATGCTCAGTGTAATCCAGACTGCATCTTATTACAGGGAGTAAGCTTGTTACATTTAATTTGTGCATAGGAAGAGTACTTAGGCTCAGAATTCACTGAAGAGCTGTGCATGTCTTGGGTACAAAGACAACTGCTCTGGATTGACAAATTGAGTTCAGATTGCTGGAGGTGGGGACGTGGTGCTCAGGCATATCACTTATCACATTCTTATTCTATTCCCCAGGTTAGATGGATTTCTTTGGTCTGGCCTAAGGCAGCCATTTTATGTGTCACTTTTTCCAAGAAGAAAATGCTACAAAGCATGAAGAGATTGATAGAAACAAGGCACACTAACTAGGTGAGAAAGCTGCTGAAGCCTGTTCCCAAGGCATGCTGTACTAGCTTGTGAAGTGCCAAGACTGCAGTTCCTTGGAACACTAATTTTTTTTTTTTCCAGTCTGTGTTGGTACTTGGCTTTAGTTCTGCTGCCAGTTTGCATAGCAAATAGTTCTTCCTAGCTGGAGTCCAGCACCTGCATGAGATCTAGAGAGAGCCTGGCCCTGCAACACAGAAACAGCTGTAGTGTGGTTTCTATCACAGAGCCTGAGCAGGTGACAGTCCTTGAAAAGGAGCACAGCTAGACACAGAACTGACGTGCTGTGTTGTGACTGCTCACCTTCCCTTTTTGGAAAACACCCTGAATTGCTCAGTTTGCTCTATGTAATACTAAAGGCAACTCAGAACAACTGGTGGTGTTGCCCTTGGAAAGATTAATGAGCACATTGCATGTTGGTCCTTAGCTGGTTCCCTGTGCCTTTCTGAGGCTGATGCTGATAAGGCAGATGAATGCTCTTTACTCTCTGCTAGCTGGGGTTTCCCCTGTTGTACCAACACTGAGTTCCGGTAGGGTCTCCCATGCTAGTCAGGTCTCAACTGAAGGGTCAGACAAAGTGTGTCCACGGGCAGGATGGGCTCG
>JAWWEE010000025.1:282044-300774 GCA_035221455.1 Xenops minutus
ACCGCCAGCACAGCTCACAACCTCATAAGGGCACGCAAGCTTCTCCCCCACGACAAGGGGATGTCCATGGAGAAGTTTCTCATAAAAGTAGAAGGAAATAGAAAGACAATGGCCCCATTCTGGGTAAGGCTGGGCAGCAGCACAGTCCCCACTCAGGAAGGAAGCCCCAGCTTTCACTTGACCTCTGAGTTCTCCTGTGTGCAGTGCTTTAACACCTGACATGCTGAGTCGAGTGCTTCCCAGTTCAGATGCTCTCCTTGTGAAGTTTTGAGATGGTATTAGTGGGAATTTTTTGAAAATCATCATTCTAATTTTCCTAGTGAGATGGGAGGTTATTTGCAAATTCACCTTTCAACAGCTGCTTGGAGGAAAGAACTTGTCCCAAAAGCATATTTTCTGCAGCATCCCCATGGAAAGCAGCAAAACACCAAACAAGCTCTTGGTGGTTTTCCACTTGTTTTGACTAGTTGTTTGCCTTATAAATGCTGCCACAAGCTAGGTGAGCATGTGCAAGGAAGATTAAAAAGGAAGTGCTATGCTGGGTAAGGTTCAGTGCACTAGAAGGACGTGCTGCAGTCTCTTCCTCTGGGATTGGCCACAGCAAAACTGGTTCTAATGATGAGTGGACTTCATATACTGTCTGCAGAAACATCTGAAGTCAAATTTGACATTGCATATTTCATGTTCAAGCCATTGTACCTGTTCTTAGCTGTGTGCCAGAATGATATTTGGGAGGTACCTCTGGCACCTGAAAATTCCTGCACTTCATTTTTTGGAGTAAAATGTTTTGCCATCCCTTTGTACAACTGTGAAACTAACTAAAGGAGTATAGAGGCAGAGAAAAGTATTCATACATGACATTTTGCATAGCTCATTGCAAGGATTAGACAAGAAATTTTAAAAATCTATTTTTTATAATTATTATTAGCTATTTTTATGTCAGAATTTTATACACTGTTGGGTTTTCATGTAGCTTCTGTCAGTAAGTGATGGTGTTGCAGGTTCACACAAGCAGAACAACCTCACTAAGCTTGACTGTTTGCATAATGAATTTGATGTTGCTGGTTCAGTAGTGAAAATCACAGAATTACAGAATATTCTGAGTTGGAAGGGAACCACAAGAATCACGGAGTCCAAATCAAACTAGACCTAAAGGAGTCAAAATATCAGTTTAGAAAAAGGGAGTGGATAAGAAACCACCAAACTCTTTTTGATTTATTTCCCAGAGAGAGTTCCTTTGGTTTGGAAATTGCTCTCTCTATCCAGGCATTAATATTAATATTTTTTTTTCTAATAATAAAGGAGTGGTCAATTGTAATTAAATGTGTTTAATATTTGTTACATCATTAGGTATTTTTGTGCCATTTTTTTACTGATGTTTGCCCTGAGCAGGTTTTCCTTATCCCTTTTTTGAGATCCCAGCTGTTGGTGTATGAGCTGCCCCATCTGTCCCCTCCAGGCTCCAGAAGCATGCAGGTGTTTGCCAAACATCGCTTAAAGGCTGGAACACTCTGCTCTGGCCTGGGGGAGCACATAGAACGAGCAGAAATGTGCTGCCCCACAGTGGAGCTGTGCTTGGCAGCTGCCTTTGCCCAGGGATCTGGAAGCTCAGACCTCCAGGGACATCCCAAAAGCAGCTCCCATGGACAGCAGTGGGAAGGGCACTGGAGCCAGTGTGTAGGGCTGCAGCAGTGATGCAGCTCTCACCCACCTCCCACTCCTGAACTTTCTGTCCTAAGGAGCATTTATGGACTCAAACCTTGAGCTATTTCTCTTCATGAGATTTCCAAATATTTGCAATTGATTTCCCACAGGCAAAATCTATTTCCTGTGAGACCTGCCCAAGCGCATATTCTGTCTGGAGATTAATTTCTAATATGTCGTGGATAAACTAGAGTTAATTTTTCCTTCAGGTCCTTGCTTCTAAAATATAGCTTTTTTTTTTTTTTTTAATAAAAACAAGATGCAATCTAATAGTTCTTGCACATAATTTAATCCCCTTCGGCTGTATTTGTAAAATTACTCATTTCATCTAAGGCCTGTCAGTTTCACAATTAACACTGGGCACGTTAGCTGTATTTTACATCTTGTTTTTTGTCTTTAACAAAAAGTGAATTTATTACACGCAACTTGTTTTCAAAATCCTCCCATGAGCCATGCAGCCTGATGCTCCATGGTTTCACCTTGCAGCCTTTGTAAACAGAGGACAGGGTCATTTGCATTTTTATTAAAACATCATTTACACCCTCTCTTTAAACTGTGGTTTAGGCTCCAGGTGGCCCTTGGTCAGCCCTAGGGCTGCATGAGACATCACTGTTGCCTGTTTTCCAGGCATGTAGGTTGGAAATGCTGTGGAATTGCAGGTGACCACTCTAAGAAAGGAGTTTGGTGCTGCTTGTGTTTCCCAAAGGAGTTTGGCCCAGTAAGACCAGCCCTGTGCAAGGTGCTGCTGGTGCAGAGGCAGCTGCCAGTGCAAGGAAGGACAGGCAAGTTCATAAATGTGGCCCTGGGGCTGTTCAAATGCAGATCCAGGGCAGCAGCTGGTAAATAACACACAATCGGTTCCTGGTTTATAGTGCACAAATACACTTTGGTCTGGTGGAAGGTGTCCCTGCCCATGGCAGGGGATTGGAACTGGATGATCTTTAAGGTCCCTTCCAAGCCAAAACATGTGACATGCAGGGCCTTTTGTGAGCAGTCTAAGTATGGAACTTTTTAAAATGTAAAGATAACAAAAGGTAAAAGGTAAAATCGGAACAAATATGAAAGGATGAATAAACCAAGCCTCATTCAGTAATTTCTAAAGTGTATTCTGTGAAAATATTTGTCTGCCTTAATGAAAATTCATTCTCTGCTCTTGAGCAGGCAACAGAGAAATGAAATACAATATCTTTCCTTAGCAATAATCTGAAAAATATGCATGAACATACAAGTATGTCAGAATTATTTTTCTTTGTAAAGTCAAGTCACTGGTTGTCTGATATAAAAAAAAAATGTGCCTATCCTATGGCTTAAGAAAATAGAGAAAATGCTATTTTGCACAAAACCCACAAAATTAAGTAATTGTTATAATCTGGGCCTACTTTGGAGAAGGTTTATCACAGATGATTCCACCAGACCCAGGTTTCATACCCTGCTGTTAAAGCAGGGACAAAAATAGGGCCAGAGACAAATCCTGACTCAGAAAGTGTCACTTCCCAGTTTTTAAACTCATTGCAAGGAACCAGCTAAGAGAATGTGCTGTACTGCTAATCGATATTCAGCCTAGGACACAACTCACTGCAGCCATCTGGTGTGGAAGGGTTTCATTCAGGGATGATTTCAGCAAGTGCTGCAGCTAAAAACAAAAAAAGAGTAAACTTTCATTGATCAGTACCTGCATAAAGGAAAAATCTTCTGCATAGTTAATGCATCCACCTAATTAGTGAGTGCAGATAACCCAACTGAGAAAAAAAAAAATCATGCTTTGAGATACAGAATAATAAACTTTAACTTATTTGCTAAGGTTCAAATTGTCACTAACCAGCTCTGTGGTACCCAGAACATGGGGCAGAGGTATCCATCAGCACGGCAGGGGCAAACTGCCAGCTTGGGAGGGATGACAGGAGTCACTGAGCCAGGCAGGGCACCACATGCACCCCTTGCAGAGGCTGCAGCCAGTCCCCAGGTCTGTTCATGCACTTGCAAATTGATGGAGAAGAAAATTAAGTTTAAAACAGCAGCATGGTTGTTTCCCATGCTCAAATTTCTCAGGGTGTTCAGCAAACTGTAAACAAGGCAAAACTGAGGAAGCATGTGATATTAGATAAAATATCTTAACGTCATTCCTATCAAAAGTTTAAACTTACATATGTTTTATGCATATACATTTTTGCTTGCACTAACCATCCTAAAGTGAGCTTCAGTTTAATAAAAATGTAGTGGTTATAAATGCAAGGGCTCATATTTCATACAGTGACATCTCTGAAGAGCTGGAGGGACCAAGCCAGCATGATCATGAAAATATAAATAAACGGAAATACAATATTCATGATAAAAGGTGAGGGTGGAGGAAGAAGTGATTATCTCCTGTTCTGCCACTGAGTTTGCTGTGGTTAGTTTATAGGGTGTCAGGGAATGGAAGAAGAACGCTGAAAAGATTTGACTTAAGAACAAGTTCCAAGAGGAAACAAATAATGATCAAAAAATCTTTGTGGAGATTGAGGGCTCTTGAGTTGGAAAGGGTCTATCTGCACAGAAGAGCAGTTTGTGTCCTCAGGTCTCTGGCTCCAGATCCCCTCTGCACTGTACCCAATGCAAACTTCGGCCTGGAAGGGAGGAAGGATGAACAGGGATGTTGCTGAAGGAAAACTTTTGGATATGGGATGGCAACTGAGAAAAGCTGAAATTTGATTAACAGAGGGGAGGGTATGTCTGATCTGGGAGGCCTATTAATGTGAAGTTACTCCTAAAATAAGTTTTAATATTAAACATCATGGAAAATAGCTCATTGTTGACAAGTGATAGACAAAATCACCTAACAAGTCTTTCTTGTATTTATTTTCTGTGGTGAGACTCCAAGAAATGCCTGGGACTGCTCTGCTGCATTAGGGTGTGTTCCACTGAAGGAACAGCTTTCTACCATTTTTGAGTTTGTTTACTGGATAATGGTTGATCTGGTGATGTTTTGAGTGCCCCCTTGGCTAGATCCAAATTTTCACAAGTTCTTTTGCTAAATTTTAAAATATTTCCCTTGGGAGAGGAAGTGGAAGCAGATAAAAGGATTAACCCACAGGGAACTATCAGATCCTCTTCAGAAGCAGCATTTAACATAGATTCTGGAATAAGAAACAGAAGGGAAAAATAGAGTTTCCCTTTGAAAGAGATATATTTTTCATAATTTTCTTTCTGCAGTTTGTTATGAGAAAAGAGACACATTTCTCAGCATGGAAAATAGAACCAAATCTACAACAATAATCTGGCTTATTTTTAACATAGAAATACTTGCCCTGTGGGACCCAAGCTCATTGTTGGAAAAACCTATTCTTGCAGGACAAGCTGAAGGAGATGAGTTGCACTCCTTTGAAGTAATGATTCACTGAATGAGGTCAGTACAGTCAAAAGAAAAATGTTATTATTAAAATACAGTGTTTACCCAGTAATATTTTATTCAAGACTATATTTGGGGGGAAAATAATTCCAATACCCTAATTTTGGGTCTGCTCATATAAATGCCATTGTGATAACTCCAAGTTTTGAGCTGTAGTTGTGCAGATTTTGTTTAAAACTATCACAAAGCTAGAGAGCAAGTTTTCCTGAGTGGGACCTTTTTCTTTAATTACTTGTATTTTAGAATACTAGTCCTAATTCCAATAAGTGTTTGGGAAACCTGACTGCTTAAGAAGGAATTGAGAAAGTATATGACAAATAAAATACCCATACAAAAATTAGTCATATCAAAATGTCTTTGCAAAGAATGTGACTTTTCTCAGATGGATCTTTCCTGCAGGTTGTTAAGGAAGAGGCTTAGATAACTTAGATAACCAGAGGTCACCAGAAAGGTATTTCCTGTAGAATGTACAGATTAGTGATGTTTCCCTAACCTGGCTCCCCTTTGAGTGGATTTTCTCTCCTTTTTTCGGCCACTCTTTTGTCTTCCCTCATTTTAAAGAATTTCTTCCCCATGCTTTCCTCTCTTTACAGTTCCTGCATTCCTTCATTAGTGGCATTAGTTCTCTTGCAAAGAAAACGGCTTTTCCCCCATATTTCACATTAATTGTTCTTTTTCCTGTAGCAGACATCCTTTTTCATGTCCTTTCTTCTAACAGGAGCTGTAGTTTCTAGACTCTTCATTTTCCCTTTGTGGGGGGAATTTGCCATCATTGTCCCTTTTTCTGCCCCATAGATGGCTGTGATACAGTGCTCCAGTCTTCTGCTGTTACAGTCCCTTACCTTTCTGCCCTTGCTGTGCAAGGCACCTTCAACACAGTAGTTAGGCATGTATTTTAATTGCTCAAGCCCTACAAGTGCAGACTGTGGCAGTCCAGACACAGTGGATTAGGAGGATGGCTGAATTCACCAATATTTCAAACAGATTTCTTAATAGTGGCACAGTGAACCAATGTTAATTAACCCGTAGCACTCACTGACCTGTGTCCTCTCTTAATGATGTTTATACATATATATATATATGTGCAAAGTGAATTAACTCATGAAAATACAGCTTTGGTCTGGTCTGTTCTTTCACTGAGCCAGTCTGCTCTGAATTTGTGCCTTTCCTCTATTTGGAGTAACTCTATTTCCTTGCACATTTCTCACTAAATCCTTGTCTTACAGCAGAAATTACTATATTATGCTTGAGCCAAATAACCTAAAACATTTTTACACAGATAAATTGTGCAGTTTTGACAATAAGGGGAGTGTTAGCTTTTTTGCTAAGAAATGCTTGAATGTAGATTTGATTTTCATATCAGTTGAAACTTGGATCTGGTCACTGAAGTTTAGAGAATCTCAAACTGACCAAAAATAAGTCCCTCTATATTTGGGCATTGCATACACAGTTGGGGAAATGGGCTTGACAGGGGAAAACATCCATCAAAAAAGAAGTGAAATTATAGTAATACAGGTTGTGATAGATTTCAAGTATTTTTCTTCCTTGTGGAAGAACACTCTCTTGGATAAAATGCACATAAGTGTTTTTCATTTCTTATCTGTTTCCTCAAAAATTCCATACAAACGCAGGTTGGATTCATTCCAGATTTGGCAACAATGGATATTATTTGAATTTCTCTTAGGACTAAAGTGACCTTTGCTGTCTCTATAGTTAGCTTTTTGGTCAGCACACAGAAGACTTTCCCTCACTGTTTACCCTCAGTATAATGTCATTGTCTAATATGCTTAAGTGTGTCTGCTCTCTCATGTATATTTGCACAGCTTTCTTTAAAGCTAGTACTTTGAAAGTCCTATTCCTCCATGCTGGATCAATATTTAGGTATGAAATGTCTGGTGTTGCCTTTTGGAGCTGCCTGCCCTCCTGCTCTCACCACCAGTTTTGGCTTTGTGAGCAGAGAGCTAATTGGTAGCCCAGGAAGAAATGTGAGCTGTTGCTTTACTCCTGTGGCTTTCATTTTGCTTTCAAGAGGTTGAAAACAGTTACAGAGATCAATTCTATTGACAGTTTCTTTTTCCTCTCTTGCTCTGGAAATCCAGTCTGTCCTATCCATCATGTTAATAGAGCAAAGGTAACAACCAAAATAAATATTTTCCTGTCTTTTCTTTCAGATAAAATTGAAGATGAATTAGAAATGACTACTGTGTGCCATAGACCCGAGGGACTGGAACAGCTTGAAGCACAAACCAATTTCACTAAAAGAGAACTTCAAGTACTTTACAGAGGATTTAAAAATGTAAGAACACTACTGCAATGAGCAGAGTCTAGTATTTATGTCCCCACCAGCCCCAACTGCTCAGCTGCATTTTGTATTATCCCCATGCTAAATATTAGTAGTTGTGTATTAGGTCTCCCCTACCACTGTGAGCACAATCTGCCTCTCCATCTAATATTTATGACACCATAATCTGCCTAAAACTGGGTTTGGATGAATATTCAGCAGATAATAGTCTCATTAAATTTGTTCCCCAAATGTCAGCAAACATGCTACAATTTCCTCAGCGGTGCCAGTACTTGAAAGCAACCTGAAAATGTTTTAATGGTTACTTATTTAATCCTTGTTGTCAGTTTCTCATGTTCAAATATAAGTGGTACTGTTTGTTTCAACTGCCCAGGGTGGAGATTTTATCCTTTGTCTAGCTGGAGACCTTAGTTCTTGTAGGAGGATGTTAGTAGAGCATTTTAGTATTTTAAGGTCCTGCGTAAGTAGAGAATAAGGCTGCAGTGGCAGGAGTCAAAGAGAAATCAAAAGTCAAATGCATATTAAGACTGAGGAGACAAGACAGAGGCTGAAGATTTTGGTGAAAACAGGCAGCAGGCCAGCTGGCATGATTGTGGACAGAGAACAGCTCCATGCCCGTGTCTGTGAACCACTGTTGTAGCCACACTCACCCTGGGAGCAGGGAAGCTGCAGCTTCACGAGCCTCAGCTTCTGGGTCATCGGCTGCTGCCTCTCAGGGACTCGTCATAATAAGTAGAAATGGATGGGGAATGTTGAGGCTACATGGAGCAGATGTTTCATGGACCTTGAAGAATGAGTACTCATTACATGTTTGCCTGAGGGTCTGGATTTAGTCACCCAGGTGGTTTGTGTCAGCTGATGTTTTAATGATGATTAACAGGTCAGAAATGAGATAGCTCAATAAATAGAGTGGGATTTTAAGTTGTCTTGAAAGACAGCTCCAGCATTTCAGTGACCATCACAGTGAAATGCTGAAATTTTTTGGAAAGTCAAGTCTCTTGGGTAAAAACCTGAGAAAAGAAAGCTGAGCTACCTTAAATACAGGCAGTTCTGAGGGAAACCTGCTGGACTTTGAGAAGAGCTTTTCTTTTTCACAGATTCTTGAAATTTGTTTGAATCACATCTCTAGTGTATATTTGGCTTTTCCAAGGAGTCTGGTGATTTCATCCTTTATTTCCACTGCTCACCTAAGCAGGCCAAGTTGCAGCTCAGCTTTCTATATGTTTGTTTGGTGCATGTGCTGTATTTACGCAACCTTTGCTGCATGTAGGAGGTCATTTCATGTGGGAAGTTTTCTAACTGAAAATTGATACTCTGAAACCTCTTCATGCTTTTGGCAGTCAGCAGGAAATCATATGGCTTTTGAGAGAGTACTTGACAGGTTAACATACAGTATGATATGACATGACTGCCTACAGTGGGAGATTAAACAGTTTTGCTAAGATCTCTGCAATGCTTTCTATATTGCTGTTGTGTGGGAATCCTGTGTGGGAGAGCTCTGCTCTGTGCTGGAAGGAGGAGCTTTGCTGTGCCAGCAGCTGCAATGCAAACCAGAGAGGCAGACATGCAGCACTCTCAGCAGACATGACACTCATCCCTTGCCCTTCCTGATTTTCCTATCACTTTGCACTACAGAGGCATTACCTCCCAGGGCAAGAATGACAAATATGCATAGAACTTAAGACTCAACCTGGAACCTCGCTGAAGGTCTTGGTGTTAATTGGCAGTGCTGACAAGGTCTTGGTTTATATTCAGCTATTAGGACAAAGCAGTCTGTTTTGATCCAGCTGCTATGCACACAAAGTTTCGTATCTAAGGTTTAAATTGAAATGGAAGTGCAGCTTTAACATTTGTAGCTTGTAAATCACAGTTTCAATGGGATGAGTAATTATGCAGAGGAGGCAAACTGGCTCAGCTGTTCCCATATTTGCTATTGTACCAAACCGTCTGCTCTTTGCGATGATGTTACAGTGCCATCTGTAGATTCAAAATCCTTGTGGGAATACAGTCATTTTCCTCTCTCCAGCTTGTACTTACTGCTTGTTCTCAGTGATTGCACAGGTCTTGCTTAATCACAAGGCAACACCTGGGTAATCACAGAGCCATTTCCAGGCACTTTTATTGGACAAAGAGGGATCCAGGTTTCGCTCAGCCCAGCTGCAGAGGTTGTGGTGTGCAGAAATAGGGATGGTGTTCCACCAAAGGCAGCTCAGCACAACCTGGGGTGACCTCTGGACTAGTACCCTGGCTGATCAGGGTCCTAATTCTCAATATTTTTATTCTTGTTCTTTCCCATCTCCAAAATCTGTTCCCCCACTCCCTCCAAACCTTCTCAGTCTTTTCCTAGTGTGTCACTGGTCCAGTCTGGTGTTTTTGCACCAGATTGATGAAGTCTTCCACAGAATTTGGCTCCTTTGCCACTCCAGAGAAGCAGAGCATGCTAACCAGGCCTATGTGCTTGCTGCCTGGCCAAATGTCTCCTCTCCCTTTGCTTTCAGCTTGCTCTTCCATCTGTGAAAGAGTGCCACCCTCCAACATCTCTTGGATTCAGGACCAATATTTCATGTTTTTCTTAGCAGTTGCCTCTGCTTCCAGAACACATGCTGTGTTATGTGGGTATTGTGTTTTGCACCGCGGAGTTGGGTGCTGTCGGACTGGAGCCAGATTATCCATGAGGTGTTTGGTGCCATTTCTTTGGCTGGGGATCTACAAAGGCAAGGTAACAGGCAACAGAACTAGCAGAGCCTCTGGTGGGTCTTGCCTTGGTACAATTTAACAAAAAAAAAAATGCAATATCTTCTGTCTACAAATATGGCAGGAGAGGGAATTGTTTCAGCTAAATAGCAATATGGGCACAGGAACAAACTGGCCATGAATAGGCATAGACTGGAAATAGAGTTTTCTACCCCCAGAGGAGTAAAGTTTGGGGAGGAGGTATGGAATTTCAGGGAGGAAAGTGAGAAACTATTTTTGAGATTAAAATTGATAAATTGATGACTAATGAAGTGACCAACAATAATTTGAGCTTGATAATTCAATATCTCTCATATAGGCCATGTTTCTAATGACTTGTATTCTTTGTAATTGAGTGCATGGATTTAAAAGGCCTGGGGTTTCTATGGGATTTTTTGCTCAGTTCAGAGGGGAGTTGTGCTGTTAGGGGAAATGTTTGTTAGCTGCAAGGGATAATTTTCTAATACTAAATCAGGAAACAGACAACACAAATAACTGAGGTGCTGCTGGAGACATCCTTACCTTGCTCTACTGTATTTCAGCAAACCTGTAACAAAGTGTAGTATAAGATGCAATTGTCTGTAACAAAGCAGGTTTTCTAATACTAAAGTGAGTGACATGAGCAAGAGAGAAATGTTCTGAAATTTTAATAATCCCCAAAACATCTCCAAACTGGGAGAACATAGAGCAACAAAATGCGTGGGATGTGAGAACTCTTAGAGATGCAAATCTGGATTGTGGATTTGACTGTGGCCAGCTAAATTAATACCTCTAGTTTAGCAAAATGTGACCCCTGAGTACTCATCCTCATGTTCTGGCCAAGTGAGCTGAGAACAGTCTGACATGCAGGTTATACCTAGGTCTCCTCTGGGCCCTGCATCTCTGCAGTGCACAGCAATTGATGAAGCTAACTGATGAAGTTAATTTCTGGTTCCAGCAGAAGAAAGAACAGCAAGTCCAACTTCTGTTGCACTTCTGTTTTGGTTTTGTCGGTGAATTTGTTTGGTTTTTATGTGGATTCAACTCCTTTGTTATTTAGTGATTTAGAAGAAGCATGAGAGTGTAGGCTCAGATGCATAGCTCATGCTGCTGGAGATTGATAGTCAGCCCTCTGAATAGGAATGGTTGGTTCTGTGCCTGACAACAATACAAAAAACTGTTCACTAGTATGTTTTTACATTGACCAGGGAAATAATTAATTACTCTCGCAAAAAGTACGACGAGGGTTACTGAGGCAATCCAAACACCCGAGGCAGAGTTACTTTGAAGCCGGACAACAAGCAATCAGCAAAGAGAGTTTTCCCCAGCAGTTCAGCCCTGCAGGAGCATCCCCCTCACACACCCCGTGCCCACAGACTGGCAGACACAGCCCTGGCTCTCTCTGCAGGGCAGGGCTGTCCCCACCGACCCGGGTGACATTTCTGGGCTGCTGGCAGGCATGTTGAGGAGCCCTCAGGGTGTGACTGACAGCAGAGGTGTGGGGAAATGGTGACATTTCTGCCTGCCTGGACACCATCAGCCTGGCTGATCCGCACCCGTGGGGAGCCAGCCTGAAGCCCAGATCCGCAGGGCTCGCCCAGCAGAGGGTCTATACAGCCGTGCCCGGGGGTGCCTCCTCTCCAGCCCTTTCCATCTCAGCTTCACCCAGGGTGTAAGCTTGACTGCTGGTCCCGCTCCTCGTCCTGCCTGCCTCTCCTCTTCCTCATCCCTCGACCTTCCTGCCCCTTCTCTGCGTTGTCGTCCTTCATCCTGCCTGCCTCTCCTTGCTCTCGCCTCACCGTCCTGCCCGTCCCTGGTTCCCTCCCCTCGAAGTCCTTCCCACTGGTGGTGGTAATTCTTTCCCTAGTTCTAGCCTGCCCCTTTTCCTGTTACCTCAATAAAGTCAGTATCTGTTTGAGACTCGACATAAGGAGTTGTGTGCCTAAATGTCGCCTTCAGGGCAATCAATTTAAAAGAACCTGGTTACAATTTCCAGCCGAATTGTAACACACTGTTTGACATTTTCAAAGAATTCATAAGTTAAAGAAATGAGAGGTGTTAACTTAAACCCCTGCTATCAAAGAAAGGCCTTATGAATAATATGGTGAAGGACTACACTTTTTCTTACTGACAAGAATATTTTGTTGAAGAGTGAACATTTATTAACTTCAGTGGAATTTAAACTGACACTAAGTTTACCTGCTGTTTCACAAGAGAGATTTCTTTCAAGTCAGCAGAATTAAGTAGTACTGTAGCACTAATCAGGCCTCTTGAGCATTACTTGGCTCTTATAAAACAAAAATTGTGATCAATTAAATGCAAATGAATTAGTACTAGCATATGTGTCTGAAAGCAATCCAGTTATGGGAAGCTAAATGGGCTGATCAATGTCAGTGCTGCCTTTCCCCAGCAATTCTGAAGCTTTGATGCAAACTTTCATTTGGCTTCCAGATGGAGCATCAGAAGCAATAAGGATCACGTGGAAATTCAGAAAATTAAGCAGGCACAATGGCTAAAACTGCTAGAGTAGCCCCTGCCCCTGCAAGGAGAGCACATGCAGCAGCAGCAGCAGCAGGAGCAGCAGCAGCAGCAGCAGTGTGCCCACCACAGCTCCCTCCACCCACTCAGGGCTGCTTGGCTGGTCTCGGCTGGGCTGGGGCTCTCAGGATGGAGGGGGAAGGGAACCGAGGGACTCTGCAGTTGTGGAAAGTATAGAGAAAATAGTTATCAGTCCTCATTTATAAACTCTCTTTAAGCATGTGAAGCTATGGTTCTTATTGAATATAATAGTTATATTATCAAGAGAAAAGAAAGAAACATATCTTGGTGTGTCAGGCCAGTAGCACTGTGCTGGAAAGGATGGGTAAGTGCTGTGCTAGGCTTGGTTTTAATAAGAATGACAATTTGGTGAAATATTCTGTAAGGGCCCTGTGTGGAGCAACAGCACTACAGTGATCAAGGAGAACATTTCTATTCAAGAAGGGCTGTGGATGGGGTACTTGGTCTGATCTATGATTAAAAGATAACCTAAATAAATATCAGATTATTTATTTAGTGTACATCAAATTACGAGCTTTAGAAAAGATGAACATTTGGGAAACATTTAGGAGGATCTCTTACAATGGCTGTTAGTTTCTATTTAATTGCTCTTCCTTTAATGATTTCTGCTTTATTAGAAGTGGCACAGACAGATTAAAAAGTCTTAACAAGGAAACCAGACAATGGATGCTTTATGAGGAGCTTTGGAATCTTGCTATACAGAATTAGAAAGTCTTGTGTAGGTTTGTCAGTAGCTGCAAAGACATGGTCTGATCCTGCAGCCATTGGCTTTAGGTAGTCCAGTTGGTCTTTTTAGCCCCTGGAGTGGAACAAGTTTTGAACACTGACACTGGAGAAGGGATGGCCCCAGGGAGGTCAAGACCACAGTGTCATATTTGGGTTTTAATCGGGACACTCGAACATAACCAGTGTGGGGCAGTCGTTGGAACATGAAGACATAGACTAAAAGAGAATTTCAGGGCTTTTCAAGCAACACATTCTCCTTTATTTAGTTGAAATCTCTCCCAAGTTCACTGATGGTTTCCTACCTAAAGTGCAGGTGGAAGACAGCAGGCCTTCTGCACGGGAGGAAGGAAGCCAGACTTAACCATTCTAATTTCAATAGCAAATAGCTGTGTGATTAAGGAACTGCCTTAACACTGTCACCTGAAGTAACCCCCCTTGCTCTCCTTCCACAACTTGCACAAGATAAAGTGATTTGTTGTTTGTTCTGTCCTTTTCCATAGTTAGTGAATGCACATCAGCAGCAGGTGATGCTGGCAGATAAGAAGCTTGGAATAAATGCCCTTTTTTTAATAGGCTTTTCATGGTGGAAGAATTTCTTGTCAAAGTCCTTTTTGTTCTTAAAGGGTATCTAAAGAACTGATCAATAAATAAGTCATAGACTTGACTCTTCCTCCAGCTTTTTGTGTCACTAATTCAAAGGAATTTTCTTAGACTTCCAAAGTTTATTCATCTGAAATTCTACTACCTTCGATGCTGCCAGAATAAGCCTGTGCCTTGACTCTGCAAAGCGGGGTGTGGCAGGCAGGGAGTGCATGCCCCTGTGGAAGCTCCAGGCTGCTGGAAGTAAGTGGCTATCCCCAACCTGGCAAGCAGACCTGGGGCTGTGGCAGGTGTGCCCAAGCTTGACCTTTATTAAAGTCCAGGCCAAGCACAGAATTATACACCCCAGCATGTGATGTAGCAGTCATATCCCAGGTGGTGTGGTGTGACAGCAGCATGCTTGGATTTCTGCTCCTTCAAACTTATCTCTTTTCATCCCCAAGCTAACCCATTCTACCATAACATGTGTTTGCACAGAGCATGGCCCTCCCAGATGTGTTAGTGCAGAAGAGGGAACTCTTAACCGAATTTATAATACTTTAGAAGGTAAGTCCAGCGGCAAAATACAACATGCTGCCAGAAAATTAACCAGGGTTAGCCAATAGACTGTATTAGCCTTAGCATTATTGAAAAGATCTGAAAAAGTTTCCATCCCATTTCTCCAATAATTCTAACTAGGATTTATTAGGAAAATATTAAGAGCAACAGGACAAATGGGTGAACTGTCTTCTTGTATACAGCTTGCAGTCCTGGGCTGCTGACTCAGAGAGGGTATGGTGGAAATAGAGAGATGCAGAGAAGGGATGGTCAGAAGATGCTCAGTACCTTCCATGCTTCTCAGGGTGGGATGCTTCAGCCTGGAAAAGACATAAGAAGTGGAAGATCTACAAAATCACAAATGGCAGGTCGAAAAATCATCAGGATCAACTGTTTGCTTACTTTGTCTAAACAGCTATTTAGGGCAATCAGGGAAGGTGGGAGGAGTCAGGTTCCAAAAATTGAAAGCTGGTGATTACCTGTGCAAAGGGAATATGTTCTATGAAGCTTACTGTTGAAGGACCTGTACTAAGGTGAGGCAGCATGACACAGAGAGGAATGCATGGAGTGAGTATAGTGCCAGTAACAGATCGTGATCCCAAATCTTCAGCTAAATCATAAGCATCAGACCAAGATATATGTGCCAGTTTTGTGAGAGATTCTGAGTTAGCCTACTCAGATAATCCATCTTCACTATGTCCTGCCAGGAGTGACAGTGCTCTTGCTGCCTCTTCCCTCCCTCCGACACACTGCCTCCGCTGATGCTGAGGAATCAAATGGCTGTGAGTGGGCTCAGATTCCTTCAGTAGGGCACAGACATGAGTGGTCTCTGTGGATTGGTGTTTCTGAATGGGGGAGGAAGCTGACTTTTATGAACCTGTAATTCAATGTTTTGTGAAAAAGGATCAGTGCTATAATTATTTTAATGGTTTGCCCTGGTTTACTTTTCAAAATTAGTTCATAGAAAAATTTCATGAATAGTTTCCCATCAGCTGGGAAATATTTTATGTAACTGAGAACAGCACATGGTTAGATAGCAGTGCCCAAGGTTCTGTAACCCACCGTGTGTTACAGACATACTATCCTGAGCCGCTGGGGGGGGAGGGGGGGGGGCAAGCACCGTAGCCAAGCTAAATTGCTCTCACATTTTACTTGAATTGGCGAAGTAATTAAGGTTTTAAAAAATGTATTGAGACTAAGGAAACAAGATTCATAAAACAGTTTTTGGCTGTTTTCCAGCTGTCTCCTGCATTGCCTGTGGCCCTGCACCCTGCTGGGTAAGAGCTGAGGGCCCCAGTTCAGGTAAAGCACCTGGGGACCCAGCCTTGTCTCCCTTTCAGGGGTGCTGTCCAGATTCTGCATCTGTGCCCAGGGAGCACCTTCTACCCCAAATTATCATAGTGGCTTGGTTTTGCTCAGCTGTAGCAGAGCCAGTGTGAGGTCTCCAGGCAGGGATCAATCCCCTTTTCCCTTCCCCAGTCCCACCCCATGGGGCTCGTTAATTAATAGTTCAAGAATTTCAGGGCTGAAAACTGGCCACCTTCTTCCTAAGGGTTTACCCTTGTTTAAAGTAACCAAAAGTGAAATTAAATGCCTTACACTGCAGTACTAGAGCTTAAAAATAAATAAGCCCACAGGTCACCACGGGCACAGTCTGGCTCCTTAGAAGTTTGCAGAAGATTGAGCGGATAAACAAGATAAAAATGGTCTAACTTTCTTCCAGCTATTATTAATGCTTGTTTGTAAGGACTTACTAGTGTACTCTGTATGTTCATCTCTATAGAGCTGGTGTCAGGCATCCAGCTAGAGTCTGCTGCTGAGGATTCATATCTGTGGAGGCATTAGACAGGAAGATGTTAGCTGGCGTGAACATTAGTTGTAATTATTAGATGAAAGCTTCATATGACAGAAGGCATGAGCTGCCTTTCTAGGTCGTCCTATAAAACAGCAATGAAACTTTCTGAAGATGCAGTTAGAAATGTTAATAATGGTGAACCAAGTCTGTGAGATGCTTAAAGATGAAATTGCAGTCTGAATTACTTCAATTTTCTCCAGCTGCACAGCCTGTGCATGCAGAGCACTGTAAGAACAAGAAAGTGATTTGTTTAATTGCTCTCTTTGAGCTTATAGAGTTTTGCAAAGGAACCTTTACAAAGCTGTTTTTTTTCTTGATTTTTTTTCTTTTTGTTTCTTTGTTTTTATTTTTGCTTTCCAACAGGAATGTCCTAGTGGGGTTGTTAATGAAGAAACATTCAAACAGATCTATGCACAGTTTTTCCCTCATGGAGGTAAGCGGAGCGCTTTGTGCCTGTCAGGGTCATTGAAGCATGCCTTAACATTCCTTACTGCCAGCTGGCTGCAGAACTGCTGCACATCCTCTGGGCAAGAAGTGGGAATGGAGCTTAAGCTTTGCAGGATTTAGACAGAAACACAAACATCAAGGTAATGAAATTGTTAGGCTCTTTGAACAGTTATTTCACATAGAGAAACATCATTAAAGATTGCCCCTAGTTTTCAGCTATTGTTTCCCCTGGTCCAAAATAGAAACTGCTTTGAAAAATAGAAAATGCTTTGTTCTTTACTGACTCTCTGGCTGGCAGAAAGTGAAATCGCCGCCCCTCAGTGTGTCTTTGCTTCCCTGCTGTTGGACTGCTGGGCATGTAGTACCTAGCACAGAAGGGTCCCAGCCTCATTTTGGCCTGAAAATTAATCAAAACCTCCTTAAAAATTCTTAAAGCAGTTCTTTGTTGGTATATGAACTCCTGGCCACCTGAGATGATCATTTCTTGTGTTTGTGTTACTAGGACGGGGTCATGTCATGTATAGGAATATTAAAATATTGTATTAAATCACTCAAATAATATAGGTTATTGCCTTTTTAAACATCAAGAATCTATATGTTCTTCTAATTGGATATGATCCGTGGTGATGCTGTTCTCAGATGACTGAAAGAAATGAGTCATCTTTTTAGTAAAAATCTTCTTAGTAAAAGATTAACTGTGTGAGGTTTTCCAAATCTATTGCACTCTAGTAGCTGCAGAATACACTCCCTGGGGAATGACTGCAAGAGTGTATGTGTGCATGTACTTTAAGAAGATCATTAACAAGTGTTTTTTCAATTGAATGTGAAGATAAAACACATTATGCTTACTTTTTACAATGCGCATGACCTCAAAGATGTACCCCTATAAAAAGTTTGCATTAAATTTCAGTATAGAGTTGATGATTTCCTATTGTCATTGTCTTGTTTAGTTATAAAATGCAACTAGTCCATTGCCTGATTAATTGATTGATTGATTGCAAAAATTTCAGTATTTATAATCTTAATATATTTCTGGATGTGTTTTGCGTTTCCAACTTAAGTTCCAATAAGTCCAAGGAACATCAGTTACCCAAACAGCTCCTTTAAGTGACATAGCTCAGGTGTAAAAAGCAGTCAGGCACAGAAACTTCATTTTTTTCATGGATAGATAATTTTATTCCATTCTACTGAAGTTATCAAAGCCTTGCCATTCCTTTTTCTGTGTATCTCGTTCCCTTGAAATGTCATTCTCCCTTAGCTAATGATGATGGAAGTAAAACCATACTTAATAGTAGATCCGTTCAACAGCAGGTGGACTTTTGTATTTTACACTGTTTTCTTTCACTTGGTTTCCTTGACAGTTTTATTTTTTGCTAATCTGTCATCAAGTGATACTAATGAATTAAATATTTCTTAATGTATATTTTACCAAACTGAAATAAGATCTCTAGCTTAACATTTTTAGTTCATTGTTTAGTTTAGTTTAGTTTATGTCACAGGTTTCTCTGATTAGCTTTTTTTTATAAGAGGAAGAGTGGCTTCTGTTAGACGTTGCTAGAAGTTTTCCCCTAACCTATAGAGCAGAGCCAATGAGTCAGCTCGGAGGAAAACTTCCTGCTTTTGAATCATTAGTTAACAGCCCTGCATGAAAACATATTTAAGAATGGAGGAGTTGTTGCGCAGTAGGGAAACAATTGGCAGACATGGATTAACAATGCAGACATCAGGGTCAGTGCAGGAGGAGAAGGAGGGGTGCGACCCCACGGATCAGGGAAAGGACCCACAGCTATGATTCCCTGACTACTGTTGGTGGCCATGGTGATTACGAGCTGTCCCCTCAAAGCCCATGGGATCCATTGGGGTGCAAAGACCCCCCTGCTGGAGCAGGGGAACGCATGAAAGA
>JAWWEE010000025.1:300874-332760 GCA_035221455.1 Xenops minutus
TGTTTCTAAATTTAAAGGAGAGGAATTATTCATTGGCCAACATAAATATCTTAGTTCTCCCCTCGAACTAAGACATGAGGCAAGATGTCCCCTTTGCAGCCCACAGGAAGATCTGTGAAACGGCAGATTTGGAAGATCTGCTGCTAAGTCTTGGACTGACATCTGCAAATGGCTGAAAGCAACAACTGACTGCAAACCTTCCATTCCCTGTCCCCTGCACCGCTGGGGGAAGGAGGGAGAGCATGAAGAGACCAAGGGGGTGGTTTGGAAAAGTGTTTCTAAAACTGCTTTTATTTCTTATTTTTAGTTCTTAGTTTGTTAGCAATAAATATAAGTATTATTCTGAGTTCTGCTTTGCCAGTAGTAATTAATCAGTTTTACTTTCCTGACTGTTATCTCTAGTCGTAAATTCCTAGCTGTTTTTTTACCTTTCCCTCTGGAAGGTGGAAGCAGAGCAGGGAAAGTCCTTGAAGCAGTTTTGCTGGACACCAGGCGTTCAGCCAGGGCCAAACCAGCACAGTTTAATAGGAGCTTTCAGTAGGACTGTCCCTTAAGTAATGCTGGAGCTATTTTATTTCAGAAACAATCCTTTTCTTAAAAATGCAGTGTCCAATGTTTTTTCCCTAAAGTTCAGTGTATTCTATCCTTATGTATGACAGTAACTTAGGTATTTGATTTTTCTGCACACTGTTACACTTTCCTGGGTTTGAATAATGTCAGAGTGAGGAGATGCTGGGTCATTCCACCTGTGTGCATAGCCCAGGGCACAGGCTTCCCCTGAATACCCATACACTGTGTCTGGAGACTCAGGCTTGACTGACGCTGTCTGCTAGAGACAAAGAATAGAAGAGACAAAAAGTGTGTGGCTGCTAGAGTAGCAATGAAATAATTAAGAAACTTTAACGTCAGTTGCTTCCATCTTGAAAAGCTGGGCTTTAGTGAAATGGAGAGCAGTGGGAATTGCCTCCAGAGCATAGAACAGGCCACTGAAGGTCTGATAGTTATACACCAGTTGGATTCTTTTCTGTGTACCATTACTGTTATTCCTAATAATTCCTGTTAACAGCCACGATTCACAAGGCCATAGAGACTGTTCTTCTCAATGAAAAAGTTTTCTAAAACTGGCAGTTTAACATTCAAAAGGACAAAAATGTGCTTCAGGTGATTTGCTCTCTAGCAGTCAAGTTACTGGAGCAAAAGCCTTCTGAAGCTGGGCAGTCCCTGGGGGTCTCTGCTGTGTCTCACACAAAACAAAAAGGTAGAGGAAGGATGCACATGTGCTGTAGTCACTCTTTGGTATTTTTGCTGTGTTTCCCAAGACAGCTAATACTCCATTTGACCCAGAGAAATTCTGGGATGGTTGGGTTTTTCTGCTCATTCTTTCAGGTACAGCCCCATAATCCAAATCATTTTTACTGTATTAAAAGCTTCTGCATTTCAAGGCTCTTTGAAGGGATGGTGTTGGGATTTTTGCAAGTCCATGGTAACACTTACTGGTTTGTAGAATGCCTGGCAATGCTACAAGGTTTTTTTTATACAGAAGGAAAGTAGTCATGACTGTTGTTTAAAGCCGTTGGTGCATAAAGAGCTGCTGCAGTAGTCCATGTCTCTGTGTTTTTCAGATGCCAGCATGTATGCACATTACCTCTTCAATGCATTTGATACTGCACAAAATGGCTCAGTGAAGTTTGAGGTAATTGTTTTTCATCTTCCTTCTATGCCACTTCCTCAGTTCTGAGTTTCTAAGCTTTTCTGACCATTATTTTTTGTAAAGTAGTAGGACTTGTTGGACTAGGGGTGAGAGGTTTCAGTCTAAAGTCAGTTGATGTTTTAAAATCTGGTTCACTTTAGTTCATTTAGATGCAGTTGTGTTTCCTCTCAGTAAAGAAACATCTAGATCATGTTATTCAGGATCAGAGGGAGAAAGTGCAGAGGTTTATGTGGCAGTGGTTGAGGACAGTCCCATATGAAAAGAGACAAGGGGCACAGGTAACTTGCATTGTACCTTCTACAGTAATCATATATTACATGATTGAATTGTTACATCTGTATGTTCCTGGAATATGGGAGTTTTAAGCTTATTTGACGTGTTTACAAGCACCTCAGCATCCAATAGAAACTAAATGCACCCTTTAACCCTGTGGCTACAACCAACCACTCTTCATGCTCACACCCACAGTTGTAGGAGGGCAGCAAAGGGATATGTTAAGCCATAAACTTCTGGTGGATGAACTTCATAGTTTTGAAGACCTTTCACTGTGACTGTAAAACTACAAATCATAGGCATTCTTGACTTTGCTATCAAATGGCCAAGAACTCCAGTAGTTTACAGATAAGACTGAGAAATGTGTTCATTCATTAAATGTAACATGGAAATGCTTCCATATGTATCTGTGTGTCCCTGAAACAAGGGCTTCAGTGTGAGGTTTACATATGACAACTACTCACTAGTTAAAGGTGTCTGGAAACCTAAACAGACTGAGAACAGAAAAATGCTGTTAAAAAAAAAAACTTTAAAAAAAAAACCCAGCTCTAGAAAGTGCTGAGTTTTCCTTCCTCACAGACTTGTCTCTTTACCGGTTGTTAAACATAAGCATTTTGTCCCCTTTTTTGTAGTGTTTGATAAATTCAAAATCCTCTGAGCTTTGGCAAAAAGGAGCAGAGGTTTTTAAGCAGTGATGCACTGCTCTATGCAGAGCTCATGAAGTTGACATGGGAAGGACTAAGGATGTTAAATGAGTATTGGGAACTGTATAGCTCTGTTAGCTTGAAGCTCTGCCTGTGCTATCAAATCCCCATAGCAGTGCTGCTCACACTGTCTGAGCCACCGTGCAGTATAAATAATAAATCAAAGTTATTGGAAGTAATGACTTTATTGTAAACAAGAAAAAAAATGCAATTAAAATGCTGTGTCCCACTCTGAATAATTAGTGATGGAAATCGCATCCAGTCAAGTCTGACAGATTTTGCCAAAGAACAAAACCTAAGGCTCCCTGTGGTAGAGGAGTTTAGGATCTCCATCTCTCAAGGTGGACACAGAGAAAATGCTGCATTTCCTTCCTTCTTTGCCAGCACATAGACCTGGAGGTAAGAAAGCATCAGCTTCTACTTCCACAGGCACAGTCCAGCTGTGTTTAAGCAGGTAGTGGCAATCTGAGTGAGGATTCCTTGCAGCAGGGAGAAGAGCCACTGGAGCATCTGGCAAGTGCTCTTAAAAACCAGGCATCTTAGCAGTTGCTTTGCCCATTGAGTTCAGTCAGAGAGGAAATATTTTCAAAAAAGGGAGCCAGAAGAGGTTGATAATCATATATTCCATCCTAAAAAGATAATTTTTTTGACTGGCATTATATCAAGAGGACTTAGAAAAGGATGTTATGAAAATTCACACTTCTCTCTCTGCCTCAAACCAGGATTTTGTGATGGCACTGTCCATTCTGCTGCGTGGAACTGTTCATGAAAAGCTAAGGTGGACATTTAATCTGTACGACATAAATAAGGATGGTTATATAAACAAGGAGGTAAGGCTGTTCCTGACAAGTGTGGTTGATTTCAGAAGAGAGATAACTCTTTTTCGTTGCAGAACACAATTAATTTTACATGCAGCTAATTAAAGGCAAATCAGAATGGACTTGAGTATTTATCTGTGTCTAAGTGAAGTGCACAGAGGTCTTGTTGCATGATTTTCTCAACATATTTTCCTTTATTATAGTGCCTTTAATGAATTGCTTTAGCCAGGAGTGAAATCCTAGTTACAGATATGAGCCACATAACCTTTGCAAAGGGGACAGGGACAGTGACAATAGCTAGTTGGTGACTGAGGCACCAGGGCTTTCTTTCTGCACTGGAAGTTATGGTGTGAGTCATCTGAAAAACAAGGAGCCCCCAGCACAACTCCCAAATTCTGCATTGTCATCTGTTGTTATCTTCTTCTCAAGTATTACTTGTTCCCTTTGTGGGAAGTCTTGGTTTTGACCATGGTAACCTTGACTATGTTTCAAATACATCTTGCTCTACTCCAAACCACTGTGTGTCCCTGGAGGGCTTGCAGTTACTGCCACTGGCCGAGGAGCCGAGTGGCAATTTGTGCAAGGTGTGGAGAAGGGCCAGGTTTCCAGTGACAGCCAGGAGGGTCCCTGGGACAGCGCTCAGGACTGGGCACCCCACCTGCTCCCAGTAGCTGCCGTGTCTGAGCACAGCCCTGCACCGGAGGAGCAGAGGGAGTGCTGTGAGAGCCCGTGACATGGCTGGGGTAAAGGCAGGGCAGGGGCAGAGAGAAGCAGTTGCTTGAAATCAGATGAATTTTTATGTCATGATACATCTGTCTTCATGCTCATGTACAGGGGTTCTGTGTGCTGTTTGCAATAGGAGAAGGAGGGTGAAGAAAAGGGCAGTACAAGACAGAAATGTGCTGTCATTGCTCATAATTTCCTTTTTGTGTTTGTCCTGGCATGCTGCTGCGGCAGGAAATGATGGATATCGTAAAGGCAATTTATGATATGATGGGAAAGTACACTTACCCAGTGCTCAAGGAAGATGCACCAAGGCAGCATGTAGAAGTGTTTTTCCAGGTACCTGGTTTTTGATGTGTTTTCCTTAACACTTGAGTATGCAATGATAGACTTTACTGGAAAGTTGTGTTTATGTCTCACTATATACTCCAAAATAAACTCTAGCAACCATTCAACCTGACACCAGTGTCTGTTGATTTCCTGGCAGAAGTATCTCACTTGTCTCTTAGCCTGACCTTTTGCATTGGGATGTGCCACATGCAGTTAATCTGAAGCTTCTGCATGTCTTGTGGCCTTTCTATGCTGCTTCTCTCAAGTCTCCTAATAGATAGGAATGTGGGTAGGGGTTGGTGAGGCCCTGAATAAATAACGAATGGAGTAAGTGCAGAGCTTGTAGTGTATGTCAAGGAAATAGTTGGAGATAAACTCAAAAGTACGCCAAATCCCAGCATAAGCAAGTCCTTAGCAGTCAGCCAATCTAGCAATGACATTGAGTCTGTGATCTAAATTTAGCAAGTGCCCAGCTTTGTTCAGATTGCATCAAATAAGATATTATACTGTAACAGTGTTACCAGTAAAACCTAATTCTTTTAAATTTTATTTTATTTTGCAGAAAATGGATAAAAACAAAGATGGAGTTGTAACTTTAGATGAGTTTATTGAATCGTGTCAGGAGGTAAGAACTAAATTATAACTGCAGGGAAAGGTCTAGCTCATGCTGCATGATATGCTTCCCTTTGGACAAACTCTGTATGAAACAAGATGTTGCTCAGGATCCTGGGTTTTCTTTGCTCTGTGAAACCAAACCAAACCAACCAAACAAACAAAAAAACAAACAAAAGCTGCCCCAGCTTCAAGACTGAGTTTCTGGTGATGCTCTGTGAAGCCCGTGACTGAATAGTGAGGTAGGGTCAGGCCTCATATGGGAGAGGATGTCTTCATGTCCAGTGCTGGGGACCAGTGCTTTTATTTTCCTGAATGGACTGTAGTGCCTGAGTCTGTAGACCAGCAGACAACTCTAGAGAAAGCTCATAAATGCCTTTTTTGTTTCTTTGGTTGGTTCGGGGGTTTTGGTTGATTGTGTTTGGGTTTTTTTCATTTTAAAAGTCTGATACTGTCGCTGCTGCCCCAGGTATCATTGTCAGGTAGCACATTGCTGGAACTTCCCAGAGACAAAGGTGTCTCAAAGTCTTGCAATTGCAGCATTGAATTATAAAACCAGATGATGTTTTCATGGTCAAATATTAAAGGCAAATGTGGCCATTATAGCAATGATTTTTATCTTTCTTTTTCTGTTTTGGAAACAAGATCCCTCTTGCAAATTCCCTATGTTAGGATGGCTATGATAAATATTTGTTGTTACTTTTAGCACTGGCACAAAGAAGAATCTGCATTAACATGCAATTAGCCTAATGTCTGTTGTGTTAGACCTTAGTTAAGCATGTGAATGTTTCCTCTGAGATATCTCTAATACCTGACCAGTTCAAGGCAACCTCTGCCTTTTGGAATGTTTATATTAGTGCAAATAATTGCATAGTGGCCCTTCTGTGTATTTTACTTTCCCTGAAAAATTCTTTCCAGTTCTATAGCCAGACAGATCTTCTGTCTCTGATCAAGGGGAAGATGTTCACTGCAGAGGGCTGGGCTGGCTTGCTGCTGGTTCTGGTCATATCCAGATAACCTCTCAGTCAGGGACTTCAGGCAGCAAAATCCTTGTTACCAGGTGCATAATAGAAGACTAATGTTTTTCACTTACTTCATTCCCAGTCCCTCCGGATTGTTTGGCTAATTTTTGGCACCATCTTTACTTTGATCATTTGTGCAGTGTATTATTATTCACATTCATCATTGGCCTGTGAGTGTATCTGTGATTAGTGGTCTCGGAATTGAAGTAGCTTTACTTTACTTGTAACCGCTAGTTTTAATTTTTTGCCCTTGTTGAGTTTGGTTCCTCCTGTTGCCATCTTTGCACTAGGAGCTGGGCAGATGGATGCACTGGCAGGTGTGGTTTCCTGGTGGGCAGGAGCAAGCCCTGCAACACTAGGATTTATTTTTTCTATCTTTATGAAAAACACACTCAGGTGCACTACAGTGCTTACTTGTGCCATTGCAGAAGCTCTGGCTTGTGGGCAGGAAATCCCTAGCATTGCCTTGGAGAGGGTGAATGATACCCACCAAATTGTTAAAAGTGGTATAAATAATGCTGCCTCAAAATATGATTGAGGAATGCAGTGCAATAGATCTCTTAAGTTGCTCAGTGTGGAAAATTAATTTCAAACTAGGCAAACAGCTATTTTAACTTTTGGAATAACTTTATTCCTGTGAGGAAAATAATGATCATTATGTTTTTGTATACTACTCTGGTTATTCCCTCAAAATTCCAAGACTCCAAGAGAAATAATCTAGGATTTTCCTTGTGTCTGTAATTTTCTCATTTGGCTCTAGGAACCTTGGAGAGGCTGAGATTACACAGATTGCATGTGTTTTGGTTTTGAGCTGGTTGTGTTTCTGGGATGAAGTGCTGCCTCAAGGCAGCTTTCTTATTAGTTCAAAATGTGCCATTTCATTTTGACTTGTGGACCATTGTCAGCCAAGTGCACATTTGCACACTCAGGATCAGTGAGATCCAAGGATGCAGCACAGGCACAGCCTCTGTTTGCCTGCCTCAAACCAATCCAGGGGACAAAGTAAGAGACAATGCTGTGCTCAATCAGGGCCTGGGCACTAAATCAATCCCTGCTCATAGAGGTGGAAAAGCGCTACCAGAGCAAGGCAATGTTGCCTGCAGGAGCAGCTGCAGAGCTCCCCCTGTGCCAGGAGGAGTTATGAATTGTGCTTGACTCTGCTGGTTTCATGGAAATATCTTTTCCTTACTTTCAGGATGACAATATCATGCGATCCTTACAGCTCTTTGAGAATGTCATGTAACCACGTAACCAGCATCGGAGGAGTCTGAGACTTCCTGTGTAACAAAGATCTCCTTTCTGGGTGAAAGCTTTTTACAACTGAGCCATGTCCAGTGTGTGAGAGTTTTGTATGACATCTCCAACCAAATGGCAACTGAATGCAACCGATCCCACCTCTTCTCCCCAGGAGATGCCGGTGGACCTTTGTTTCATTTTGGAAGCATGTGAATATTTTAATAAATCCTGACAAGAGAGAACTGCTGCTCGAAGTTCAATGAGTAATATAGAGCACTGTTTGCTAGGCACAAGTCCTGCTTTTAATCTAGCAAGCTTAATTACCTATGATAGCACATGTCAACAACTATTCAGCCATTTGTTGCCAGTGCCAGCTCAGTCTATGCTACCACACAGCACAGTGTTTGATGAATGCATTGCCATTTATCTGCTTTGACAAAAGCTACATCTTACCAGGGCAGTCTGTGAAAAAATGAATAGTCACCGTACCTGGGACATTGAGCAGACAGCCCATGTAACCAGTATCCCCATTCCTGCAGAGATTCCACTTCTCTCACATGCACTGGTGCCACCACGCTGAGTTTGGTGGAGTTCTTCCTCAACACATGAACCAGGGATCTTCATGCCAGGGTGAGCCAGAAAGGAGCAAAACATGTTTCATATATAAATATCAAAGTGCAGAACAAATCCTGTTCAATGATGGTAAGTTCCTGAAACACCAGACAGCTCTATAAGGGCTGGTACAGAAAGGTGAGTACCTGCTCTGGTCCCAGCCACCTGTTGCAGTCCCATTATGTAGTGGGACACCAAGGGATTCCTCACGGTGCATCTCAGAAGCACAGTGGGCATGTGCTGTGGTCCTTTTGCTTAGTTTGGCACACACTTCCTAATTTCCTAATTTGAATGCTTATGTTTTTCCATTGGACATGACAGTAAGTTCTCACCCCTTTATGGACTTATTTAAGTTTTCTTATTTTACTCAGTGAAAAACGGGGCCCAGAAAATGCAGCTGTGTTTCCACATACAGACCTTGGCACCCACAAAGTGCCCTGTACATTTGATTGGGAGCTACTGAGTTGTTATTATCCTCAGAATCAGATGCCAGGGCTGTATTTTTCCCTACAAAGCAGTAACATGCCTTGTACAAGCCCTATTTCCTGGCTAATGTGAAATAGAGAATTGGTTTGGGGGTTTGGTTTTTTTATTTAGTAAAACAGAAAAAAGAAATTAATTTACACCAAGGTTGGATTTTGCACAGTAGATGATTTGTCAGCTGGGGAATATCAGAGCCTTTTCTGCAGAAGTAGGAAAGCTGACACACCATAGTGCCATTGCCTTCTCCAGGTAGTCAATGGCTGAGAAACCAAATGAAGGAGGGGTCAGCCAACTTTTCCAGCTGCTCAAAGAACATGGAAGGACAGTCCCTGTCATAGTGCTACATTGCTTCCATTCAGTAAGCATATATTTTTATTGTATCAGATACTATATTACAAATAAACTGTTAACGGTGAAGCTGTATTTTAAAAACTATGTAAGTTTTTTATAATACAGAATATATAGAATGCCTCAGTTCTGTAGCCCTAATTTTATAAAAGTTTTGTCTATTGAAGCATTCCTGATTATAGAAGTAGGTCTGGTCAGTCCTAGTGTAATGATGGGCTGATTTCCCAAGATGGGGCATTTTCACCTTTTCCTGTGCTCCTCCATACACTTCAGTGTAGTCTTCATTTTATTTATCTAAATTGTTCCCTTGTCATAAAAAGTGCAATTCAGGTGAAGTTACTTGTCTGCAGGAATAACACCCTAGTCTGTCTTGTTTATTGCCTTTCATACAAGTACCATTAATTAATTCCTTCCCAGTAGTGGTCCAAAGCACAGCAGCTCCTGTGAGGGGCTGGGATTAACAGGAGAGGGTTATGCTGTGAAAGTAGCTTGTCCTCCAGTTGCTGGGTATTGTCCATTTAGGTTTTATGTAACAGGCATCATTTTATGTAAAGACATCAGTTGTAGCTGAAATAATACACAGTTTAAGCTGCTCCTTTTTGATTCTTCTTGCAATCTTTAACAAATGACAGAATTTAATGTATTTAATTATCTGCTTTTCTCTCCCACCAAAACAACTGTCTGTTATCAGTCTAAACAGCTAATTGCAGAGGAGGGAGAAGTAGTCAAGATAATGGCAAAGACGGATTTGCATGAGGCTAGCACAGTGCCTTTCTCCTCTAACAGTCTTGCTCCAAATGTGCTAATGAGATGGAACGTACAGAAAGAAACATTTGGAATGTGCTCTTTTCAAAGAAAATGTTATTAGTTGCATGATACCATAGTCCCTGAAGCTAAATTAATTTCTGGAGTCACTGTGATGAATTTGGCCTCAGCGGTTTGCTGATCCCGTGGGCAGCAGCGCCTGTGCTGTCACCCTCTGTTGAGCGGGGCCCCAGTTCAGCACCACACTCCATGCAGCTGGTGTCCCTGTCAGTACGTGCTGAAGGGCATTGCTGAGATCAGGGTACCAGTACTGACCCTGCAGTTCTGGCATCTCCTCTGCTGCTCCACTGTGGCAGCTTTGCACTACCAGGACTGATGGAGGTGCATCAGGCAGAGGAGATACTGACAGCCATGCTGAATCTGCCCTTGAGGCATAAAGAGCTTTGGTTTGGGGCTCACAGGAGTCAGACCTCTCCACGCAGCCCTGATGTTCAGCCCAAGGCTGTTCAGCCCAGGGATGAGTTCTGTGCTCCATCTAAAGCCCATGGTGACTGAGACAGGAGGATTTGCAAAGTGTCTCCCATAGCTCAGATTACATGTCCAGAAACTGGGATGCACCAGTATGTAGGAGGCCTCTGGGTTTTCTATCAGCAGCATCTGTGCACATGGCAGGTGTGCTCCAGTCAACAGGTGACAGAGACCCAGTGACTGTGAGAGAGTTGTACTCCGCATGGAAATGGCTTTGGGTTTGTTTTTTTATGTTCTCCATGAATGTTACTCTGTAAACTTGCCAAGCCTCCCCTCCCTCATAAATGGGGCTTCTAATATTTATGACAAATACTATTAGAGCTTTCTAAATAAAACACAGTATGCTATTCCAGCCTCCCACCCTCAGCAACCCTTCTGCCAGCACACAGAAGGCTGTTCCTATTCTGCCACTCAGTTACACTCAGACTGTCTGTCAGTGCTATCAACTGCACACATTTCCTCCAAGTTGTGAATGTTTAAATAACGTCTGAATCAGGACTCTGACTGTTTCATTAGTTACAAACATTAGTCTGCATCCTCATGCCAGCATTTTCTAAAGAAAGCCTTTCTAACATTTTATGCAACATGTTGAAAAATAGGAATGTGATTAATAATAATGCAAAAAAAAAAAATAGTACTGTGCCTGTTCTGTGGCTGTTTGGCTGGGTTGTTTTTTTTTTTGTTTTCCTGTTCCTCTGAATACATTGCAATATTGTGAATAAACATAAGCCGAACTACAAGCTTGAGGCACGGACACCCTGATGTTAAGGCACCATGGGCAGGAACTTTGGCATTGCCTGACTGCAGCATGTGTTGAGAACAAACACCCATGTGTCTGTGAGTGACCTCCCATGAGATGGTAGCAGCAGTCTATCAATCTTCTCTTCTTATTCATGGAAGTGCCATGAAAGACTTAAGGAAATGTGCAAATAATCTAAGTTGTGATAACTAAAGCCATGTTAATGGAGCAGCCATGTAAAGCTTCACTCTTACAAATGCTATTCTCCAATGGTAATTTGTACTCAGTTTTGTTGAATGATTTTAAAAGAGTTGGTTTTAATAATAAAAAGAAAATATCTGTAGGAGGGTGTTCCTTTCTTAAGCCCAATATGCATGTTTTCCTAAGGGACACTGTCAGGTTAAAAATTTGCAGTGAAACTTTTAAAAGTAAGACTGAAACACATATCTGTGTGTACAGAGAATGTGAAACTGAGCTGTGATGTGAGTGGAGCACTTACATGCCAATCATTTATTTGCATCATTGATTCAGGCATGCTCTTCTATTTGGTGTGGTGACATACACCAAACTGATAGTCCGGCCCTTGTGTAAATACGACTTCAGAAATGTTCTTTTGCCTGCATCACTGATAGTATCTTGGAGTAGTATAAATGGAAAGCCTACAGGCATGTCTTTTCTCTTCAGCAGTTTTGCTTAGGTATAAGGAGGAAAACAGGCAATTGAGTTGAAAAAAAAAGTGCAAACACTATTTCATGTTAGAGATAATAAAAATAACCCAAAACCTTGCAGTGTCCCTTTAGCTCTGGTTTGCTGTAAACATCCATTCTGACACATGGAGAAATGCAGGAGCAATTTTGCAAGACTATATATATGTGTGTACATATATATATATATACACATATATATATATATATATATATATATGTTTGCTAAACTCCATTCTGCAGGGTATAATCTGTCTTTGAGTAAATCCCAGGAAAAAGAACATTCCTACATGCAGAAATGTGCAAATAAAGGTGTCTGTGTGAAACGTGGTATTGGTCTCACTGCAATGCCTGCACAGGGGCATTGTCCAGCAACCCTTGGCCATGCAGACTCCAGGAAGCCACCACTGCCACCAAGGCACCTGGCTGCTCCCAGAGACAGCAGGGCCCTGTGGAGAATGCCAATCCTGACTTCTCACTGTCCTTGCAAGGAAAAGGTGTGGAAACTGTCTGTGGGCTTTTTTTTTCATTTTTCAGCTGCAGGTTTGCTGGAGTGGCTGTTGAAACCTTAGGTACTGTTGTGACCTCTGATTTTATTCTGAGCCCATCACCGCTGCAGGTTGAGCAACTCATCCTGCTGCTTCAGGGCTCCAGGGCATTGCACCTGATGGACTAAAGGACAGTGGGGAGGGAGCAGGTCTGCACTGGCCACGAGGGCTGTCCCCCACTCCCTGGGGGGACTCCAGAGCGCAGGAGGGGAAACTGAAGCACGTGCTACAATTCAGCATGTGAAAAAGGTTACTTTTGAATTCAAAAATAGTTTTTTCTTATTGAGAGATTAATTCTGCAACCTCTGCTTAACCATGCAGGTCCAGCAAAGCTGCAAAGGGAGTAGGTCTGGACACAGTGGCGCATGAAATTTTACTTCTCTGCTCAAGTAGAAGTTACTGGTTACCCTGCTCTCTTGCATTTGGAGCCAGAGCTGCATCTGAGATGGAGAAACATGGAGAAACCATGCAGTATGGTGGGGAAAGTGAGGCTTATATACTGATAGAGTGGGATGTGACTGGAAGCACTGGGGGATAACTACTGGTCTGCAACCTAGATTTAATTCAATGAATTGTTATCATTTCTAAAGCCACATATCTGGAATCAATTCTGAGAGGTCCAAGCCTAAGTGGAGTTGAACACTTCTGCTGGGAGGAGAGCAGCTTTTTAACTTTCTGTCTTCCCTTCTATGTTACCCCCTCAGCTGCAGCCTGCCTGAAAACACAGTACTGCCACTCAGTTGAGTACTCAGGGCTGTTTAAACTTCTTTGCCTTTGTAAAGCAAACTGGTGACAGGCAATAGAGTGGCAGCAGACCAAAACAGAAGTCAGGAATGAGGTTTTAGTGTGAGGTGACTTGTAGCTCTGACAGGAATACATAAGAAAGTTTTTATATATAACGGTTATTAAAAATAAACAGAAATGTCCATACAGATTTGAAGATACAGCTGCCAATTTTCTGTGTGACAGTAATTAAAGGTGAAAGAATAATCAAAATGCAGTTAAAGTAAGAACAAATGCACAAGGTATGGGTAGTACTGATATTAAATTCTCTATTTAATTCAATAATCAAGTTGACATGTAAGTTCGTCAACCACAACAGGCCAGTCAAGGATACACATCCCTTTATAAGCTACCCAGGTGGGAAACACAGTGAAATCAGGTGTCAGCTGAAGTACTGAAGGCCTCAGCTCGTCTCCAGCTGAGGTGATGTAGACTTCTGTGTTCAGGTGATGGTCAGCACAGTCTGCCCAGTACAGGTAAACACATACAGGTTTCCAGTGGCAGTTTCTCTCTTTGAATTCTGTCCCAAAGGTGTGCATCTCGCAGGTCAGGAGTTAGAGTTGGAGTGGTTAAAGGGTTAAGGTAAGTATGTTTTTACATAAGAGATCTGGATTCTTCACCTGCATTCACCTTTAACAAACCCAGATGTATCTTATCTGCATATATGTGTATTACACTGATTTGGAAAAAAAGAAGAAGCAAATAGAAAAGAACAGCCTCTTGTTTGCTCTAAATGACACTGATTTATTTTTTTTTTTCAATATTGCCATGATAATTTTTAATACTGTTTGTATATTACCACAACATAGACCCTGCTGTCAGGTTAGCAAACAGGAGCTGGATCCTTGCTCTGCTCAGAACATGTTGGATGCCATGTCATTGGCACTTAGCTCATGCACTGACATTCTGCCAGCAGAACAGGGTTGTGTCAGGGAAAATCATTACCCTCAGTGTAATTTACAGCACCTGCTTAAATAACTTTTGTTTAGGCAGCTGATAAATAGCCGTCTGGATTTCAGGAGACAGTGTCTGGGGAGCTGCATGCACAGAGGTATGTACTCCCTGATGTGCCGGGGGGACATTGGTTGTCACAGATAGCCCTTCTGGCACAGCAGGACTGGACAACAGGGCAGACAGATCCCAGCCTGGTCACTTTTAGTTGCCTGTGGGGCAGACACTAGGTACCACACAGTGTTAGCTTAACCACTGTCACACATGAACACCTTTACAGTTGGCTTTGAGAACTAGTTGAAAAAATCAGGTCCATGCAATACTTTTTATAAAAATGGTCATTAAAATGTACCTAAAAATGTACCTAAAAATATACCTAAGAGTAAGGAAGGTGAACTTTGAAGAACAGAATCTAAAGCAGATCAATTATTTCTAATTCACAGAGAGAGAACTGAAGGAAAATTTTGCATCTTTTCATCACATCAGGTCTGCACTGTGTGAGATCAAGAATGGGAGCTGTACGAGCAGAGCAGAGATAGGAGAGCTGGTGATGGACCTGCCCCAGCTGCTTGACCAGGAGAGGTTGGTTCTCTGCAAACAGGACACCTGTCTCCCTCACCCTCCAGGAGGTGGGAAATGAACTGAAGATGTCAAGAGCCTCAATGGATGTGGTTGTTTCCAGCCTAGGGGGTGGGTTTAACTTTCCTTTTTGTCTCGCAAAACAAAAGTATTTCTCCATCTGTGTTTGTAGTGACTGGGAATCACTGTGGAGCTCTGGTTGGAAGCCCCCATGGCAGGAAGGGGCCTTCTGGCAGCACAGGGGCAGTTGTCATGTTGACTGTGACATTCCCCTGGGGATTCACCTGCTGTCCTGTTGCTGGGGCTGCATCTGGCTGGTGCAGGCACCTCCCCGTGTGCTCACAGCAGCTGGTGGAGAGGCCAAGGCGTACCAGGGTGATCTGCACTCCTCATTCAGGACAGGGGCTTCTGCAAGAGTTGAGCAGTACTGCTGGTAGTGGGGTGATGGGGATGTTTCCTTTAAAAACCCGGGACCCTTCTAAAGCTATTTGTTGGGATTTTCACCCATGCCTGTTGGTTGTGAAGTGGAGAACAGGGACAGGCTGCAACACAACACTGCTATATTCAGCTCCTGGGAATCAGCTCTGGTCTCAAGTCTGGCTGCAGAAGATGAGCCTGGATGGTTACTGCCCTCATCCAGATAACAAAATGTGAGAATGAGCTTGAGCACTCCTCACCAGACCCTGTGACCTTCCTTCCCAGCACCACAGGTTTTCTCTGGACCGTGTTCCCACTGCCTCCAAACTCAGGCTCCAGCACAGAACCCTCTGCCTGTGACTGACAGGGCACACAAGTGAAAAAGCCCCGCTGTCACTGTCCCAGTGTTTTGGAGTCTGTATTTGCTCTTCATATTTGCAGAGAGAGCCAAGAAGCACGTACTCTGATGTTGTAAAGGATGGGGGTGAAAGGACCACTGTTAGTAATGTACAGTCATCTCCTTTGTTAAAATGTCTGTGGAAAGCTGGTGCTGATGCAGAACTTTCCAGAAGGATAGTAAATTATTGGAAAGTGTTGATTTAAAAAAAAAAAAAACAAAAAACTAAATCAACCAAAGATTGATTTTAGAATCCCATGGTTAAATTGACTTTGTTGATGTCTTCATAGAAACTTTTCCAACCTTTGAGTTTGAATTATCTTATTGCTTATAAATCAATATAAATTGAAAATATGTAACAGTGTAAATACACAAGAAGATAAATGTCATCACAATGTTTTCTGTTTGAACAGATACTCTTAATTTTAGAGAACTCAGAACACAAAGAAGTACCAGAGCCTTATGTTTCGTTCACACAGCATGAGCTGTTACAGAAAATACATTACCAACCAGTTATAAGTAAGAAAAAATATACTCATACTCCCACTGGTGGGAGGCAAGACCTGTGTGTGCTGTAACTGATAATAAGTAGAACTCTCTGGAAAAACCCATGTGTGTGTGTGTGGCAATCTGAGTTGCAAAAATACTTCTTAGTTGTTCTCAATTTTGGTTTCACACTTTTTAAAATTTATCTCATATTATTTCCTTATATTTGTTCTATTTTGCACTAAGCTGTGATATCATAATGCTAAATCTTTAAGGACATCTGCTACAAACAAGTTATTGAACTGCTTTCAGTTCCTTTGGTATTCAAGTGAGGGAGCTGGGCACAAGCAAACAAGAGATGCTTAGAAATGGAAGGAAGGTAAGAGATTTCTATCTTAGCAATACCTTGTAGTGATTTCACCAATAAAATAAAATTAACTGAATATTTAATTTATGTCTAGCAGTGAATATTTAGCACATGTCATAAATAAAAAAATGGGAATATATGGTGAAGATTTTGGCAGCTTCAAAGTCCAAAAGCAGAATTCAGAATTTGAAAATTCCCTATTCTGAGAGCACATTTAATCCCCATTTGAAACAGAAATCTTATTCCAGCCTGTGAAGAGGATATTCCAGGGCTCAAGCAGGCCCACTCAGCAGGCCTTAAGAGATCATGCAGAAATGGGTGTGACACTGCAGAGACCTGCAGGTAATTTTAGATACAGTAGAAGTCATGCTCACAGACGTACTGCTCCTTTACTGCAGCTTTACTCTGGGTTTGGTCCAGGTCTACTGTTCCTGGGGGAGCTCTGTGCTGGCATTATGGGAGCACCTGGCCAGCTCCTGTGTGCGACCCCAGGGCACCCACCGAGGCCTGGAGGAGCTGCCTTGTGCCCACCTTCCTGGTGGAGCTGGGTAGAGCCATAGGACTACGGAGGAAACTTTGACAGAGCTGATAACTAAAGCTATTCTTTCACAAACTGGGTAAGTCTCTGTGCATTAGCTATTCCTTTCCTCCAAGGACAAGTCCATGCAGTAAGAAGAAGCCCTGTTGTAGGGGTTTGGGGAAAGTTAACAGCAGTGGGCCAGAGCTCACTTGGGGAAAGAGCCAGAGGTGTCTCATAGCACTGACACAGACTGGAAGGGATAGAAAAAAACCGTGCCTGGGTCTGTTTTTAGAGAGCAAAGAGAACACAAAAATGTGACACAGCTGGTCAAGCCTGTTCCCCGTGCTGGGATTTTTTGGGTTTTTTTAGCACTTGACAAAGAGGGGTCAACAGGAGTGTTTGGCTGGTCCATGGTTGCACTCTTGAGGTATTTTTAGTGGTCTGATCTGTGGTCACCTGGGCCCTGACTGTGAAGGTTTCTTCCTTGTTCTCAAAGAGAGGCAGCACTGCAGCTCTCAAACCCTCACCTTCCACCCACCGTACATGCAGAGTCATGAATTAACCCAGAGGACAAGTAGGATTCAGATATTGGGGTACTGGCACAGGGTCTGAGACTTACATGGGGAATAGGCTGTGCCCATCCCATAGCTCCAGACTCCTCTGAGTCTCCCTACTCCCTGCATGGAGCTGGGAAAAACAGGCAGTATCATAATGTATATCACATATGGATGTATGGAACACAAAGATGATGTGACATTCTATAGTCACAGGCTATACAGGCTGCTACAGGACATTTGGAGGTCAGTTTGGAGTACTAGGAAAGGAGTCTCCAGTGAAAATTATTTGCTGGTGTAGAGCAGGGGCTGGCTGTGCCTTGTACAGTCCCTGCCTGGCAAACCGAAAACAGAAAGCCATGGGATTTGCTCATCACTGCTCAAAATGTTAATGAAATGCAACTAGAAAAAATGGGGTGTTAAGTCCCCATGTATTAATCTTTATTAGACTTACATTTTCCCTTGCAAATGTGACATGGCATCAGGTTTCTGTCTAAAGTGTGCTTTGTGGGACATCACAGGGAAGAGTGTGCAGTGTCCCCAAAGCAGCCATCCATTTCCCTACACCATGTTCAGCACACAAGCCCTGCAGAGACCCAGTTGGCCCCAGCCAGGGTGACACCTGAGCCCCGGCTGGCAAGTGGCTGGGGATGCTGCTGTCACTTGTCATTCTCACCATGTGATGCTGCCTGACGGCTCTGAACGGTGAGTACAGTTCACCAGGGCTGCCAGGCTGAAGCTCAACCTGCACAGCATGTTTTGGGGAGGTGGTATAACTTCTACCATTAGCCATTGCTATGTGAATGGTGACTACTTGGATGTGACACAGAAGCAAATTAAATAACTGCACGAGCTGTTCCTTCCCCTGAGAACAAGGTCAACATTGCACACCACTTTTATACCTTCTCATGGGGCTCTCCCTCCTGGTACAGTGCACACATTCACTGGCAGACAGAGATATGGCCCTGACACATCCAAATTCCCTGTAATAATTGCACTGAGGCTCTATCAGGGTACCTGGATACCAAGGGTCCTAGGGGAACATACTGGTCAGTACTTTTCCAGATGCCACAACTGCAGAAGTGTGTGATGATCTGACATGACCAGAGGTGTAGCAATAGATAGGCTACAGGGCCTTTAAGGACACCAGACATTTTCTCTCTGTCAGATAGTTATCAGTCTCATACCCAAAGGGCATGTTCTCCATCAGCTCACAAGTGTTTCAATGATTTTTGGTTGTTTTATTTGTGCCAGGATTGAAGGTGCTTTATACTGTAACAAACATAAATTAAATAATCGTGAGTGAAAATGTCTGATTTCTTCCTCCTTTTTTTTATGAGTTCCCCCTTGGTTTCATGTGTGGATTCCCTGGCAGACAGGTTTACGACCCTGACACAGATCAAGATCAAGAATGACCCTCAGAAGGAGTGGCCTGAAACCTGCTCTATCCCAGATGCCCAATCTGGCGTAAATCTGGGTCCAGCCCAGAGCCTCTGGGAGGCTGATGACAGCTCCTCACACAGAGGGCTGGGATCTCTGCAGGGAGCACCGACTGAACTGTGGAATTGCTATTAAGATTTTGAAATGCAAAACTGAGGGTAAGTCTGCAATTTCTTGTTATCCCTTTAAAATATTTTCACAGTCTTTTGGGAAACCTCTATCATATAAAATGTCTTTCCTTTTCCTTATTTCCACAGTGCTCAAAACAGTCTCCTCCACAGGTAAACATTTCAGTGAATGCTTCAGTAAAATGAAAGGTGTGTGTTGTGATACCATTCAAACTTCTTCTTGAAGACCTCTGTGTTAATGCCCTCAAAAGAAAATGCAGCAATGTTGTTTTTCAGGCTATTTACATCTCATCAGAGCTAATGTTTCACTTTAGACTTCAGTAAATTAGATAAAAGAGTATTTTCTTGTTCCCAGGTTAGCAACAGTTACCCTTTTACTTTGTCCACACTTCTCTGTTGTGCTGATATAGGAAAAAAAACATGGCTTAATCCCTTTTAATGACAGTTGAGATTATTTTTAAACATAAAATATGTTTCTTTACCGCACTGCCTATTGCTGAGGCATTTCTAAGAGTACTAAGCCCCTCAACCCATGCTAGGCAGTGAGAGCTGTCAAACCTACCACCACTGTTTAGAAATCTAAGCCCATGCACACCTCAGGGTGATTTTCCCACGTCCTTTTGTTTCGCCCAAAAGCAGGAAATGCTTGCTCCTTGGACATTAATGTTGGAAATTCCCCAAGTGCTCTGTAAGTAAGCTTTTCAGAAAGGTCCTTTCCAGTGGAGATCACACACACACACACACACACACACACACACACACACACACACCTGGGCTCAAGGCATCTGACAAGCCTGCCTCTGAGTGACTTTCTGCCAAAGAGCAGCTCCTGCTGGAGCTCCTTAGCCAAGCAACTGTAGAACTGGGGTTCACCTGTAATGGAGGGCAAGAGTTTCAGGTAAGGTATTTATCTCCTCTCTTTCACTCATCTACTGGCAGTGCACATACCCCACATGAAAAATATGAAGGTAAGGTCTTTCATGAGGCAGAACTCTTCAGCAAGAATTACTGTTCTTGAGTAGTGAAAACAATAATAGAAAGTGTTGTCTTGTAATCAGCATCTGGCCACCTCAGTGCTGGGGTGTCTGTGTCAGTTCTCTGTGACTGTTCAGGACAAAATGACAATCAAAAAGATTTGGAATTGGGTACTTTGCTGCAGTGCTTGGTGAGATGCAGAGACATGTGGAGGTCCCTGCTGCATCATCCTCTTTCAAGGCTGCTCCAGTGGATACACAGGTCTGCCACAGGGGGATAGATCCCACTTGTCAGTGTCATCTCATTTGTAGAGAAGTATAAAGCACTCACGTAGCAATTCAAAGTGTTCAACCATGTGTTTTGACTTTTTTTTCCCTTAAAAATATTTCCCACCCCCCTCTGGACAGAACAATGTAACAACATGGGTCTAGGTCCTTTGTGGGGAAAGTAAAATACACAAAAGGTCTTTTCATTAAGCTCCTTTTATGCTTGTGGTGTTCAGAAGAAATCCAAAACCCAGGCACTACCAATAGAGATAAGTTTCCATCTCGTGAACATGCAAACTAGAAATTAGTACTTATAGCAGCTCATCTAATGAGTGCATATTGATCTGAACTGCTATCTCAGAGTATATTTCATCCTCTTAACATAAAAATATGCAATTATTTCCAACAGATCCTAATCTACTGCAGTTAGAATATTTGCCCAACTTTGGACAGCTGAATTCACTTTTATGGATGAAATATTTATTTAAGAAGTTAGGGAGCAAAAAAGAATGACATCATATAAGGTAAGACCTTTGGCCAAACCACATTTGTGCATTAATCTGGGATAATAACAAAACATTATGTACTTAAAAATAAGTGTCCAGTTAATTGTCTGTTCCCAAGCTCATTATTATATCTCACAAGAGAAGTGGTTAAATCAACCTTTTTTAACATTCAAAATATATCCTTTATCTGTAAAATGAAGTTAAAAAGCTGTACAAGAGCTTAGGCATGAGCATTGGATGATGACGTGCACACAGATAAAATGTTTTCGGGTTGTAATAGGCAATGTCATAATAGAAATAATTAAATGGGATTTCAGATTGGAAAAAAGCATGACTGGTGCTAGTCCAGAACTTTTGTTATTACTTGAAATGTTGCTTTGGTTCTGGCATTAGCAGCACTGGCACATCAGCCCTGCTCAGAACACATCGGTGTTCGTGACAGAGCATGTACTGTGAGCACAGCTTGTTTCTCAAAGAGCAGCTGGAATCTGCAGGGTGTTTCACAGCAAGAGCTGCCTCTCCACGAGTAATGGGCAGCGAGTGCTGGGTGAGGGGTTGCACCAAGCTGCTCTGCAGCCAGGGCTGAGGAGTACAGCCAGGGACCAAGACCTTGGGCAAAAACAGACCAAAAGTGTTCCTGTGCAGTCCAAGTGTGGTTTGAGGTTTTTGTTTCCTTTATCATTTCACCCAAAAAGAGCATACTGGCAGCAACTGAGTGGTTTATTTTCTCTGTTGCTGTAGACACTGTTGTCAAGTCACAGAGTTTGCTGTAAATAAGTCTACAGTATAAAATGGCATTTCTTTTCTCACAGTGTCAGTTTTCTGCCTCCTCATTCTAGCCTGACTTTCAGGCATTTATTTTGGAAAATCTAGAAAGATAGGTTATGTGGTGGTCTGGCTTGGCAGTTACATTAGATGCTGAAATGGAGCAGGAATACTGCTGGTGTGATGGCATTCGGCTTCAGGTCACTGCTGTAGCTGTGTCCCCAACTTGCTATGCCTATGGCTGGAGTAGTCTTTGGCAAGAGCCCCATCTTTACCTCTCCTTGTCGCACAAGTGGGTGTCACTGCTCTTTTAAGCTTCCAGGAGCCCAGTGCACAGCTATAGAAAATAAATGTGCTATGAACTGATTGATTTATCTGCATTTTCTAGCCCAGCAATTAATTCTGCTTTTGGGAGACAGAACCAAAGCAGCAAGCAGGCTGTAAAGCCAGATCAGAGCTGATAATGTATTTCTTCCTTTGCAGTCCTGTGCTAGCACAGAGACCAACCTATTAAGGAATAATCTCCCAGTGCATTATCCGTCCCCAGCAGGATCAATGCTGGCTGCACCACGGCAGAACCAAGCCTGGCAGCGGCTGGAAACAGAGCGGGGGCCCAGAGGTGCCAGGGACAGGAGGGGGTGGTAGCAGGGGCTGGGAGGAGGCAGTCACCCACTGCTGCCCTTCGAAGAAGCCACGAGGGTGCAACCTGCCACTCAAGGCTGGCAAGTCACTGCTCTAACCTTACTTTTTGCCAAACTGAATTGAAACTCATTATTGCTGTGTAGATGCACTTTCTGGTCATCTGAAGAGCTCAGTGGCCCTAAATGTGGTGCAGCCCTGTGCTGCTGGCTAGTGGTGTCTGTATGGCTTGCCCATGGATGAGCGTTGGCCACTGAGGCCAGCCCGTGGGGCTGGTGGCTGCGTGCAACTGGTAGCTGTGAGTCCTGGGGGAAAACTGAGGCAGGAGGGAGGTTTCTGAGGAGCAGCAGCTGAAAAAAGGTGCTTACAGGTGCTGGTGGGTGCCCAAGGGCCCCATGGTAACACAGGTACACAGTGGACTCTCAGTCCCAGGGGTGTGGGGGTGGATGAGGAGGGGAACAAGGGAGCTGTTCTTGCCACTGCTTGCCTCTGACCCACCCCAAGCAGGCTGCACCCCCTCTCCCTCTCTGCACACTCTCTTCCTCTCGATTTCACTTGAGAGCTGCATTAAATTGATGCCAGCCCTCAGGGAGCTAAGAAGGGAACTCAGAAGGTGTAGGTAAAAACTAAAGCACACAAGCAGCATTCCTGCTGGGAGGGTTTGTGTCACTAGCTCAACAGTTCGCTGATACCTCCATTGTGATCGCAACAGGTACATGTGCAAAGTCAGTGCAGCACAGAGAAGGCACAGAGGAGGAGGCCGCTGCTAAGGCAAGGTCCCTGAGCCACTTGTGAAATTCCTGGTGTTTAAGGGTCTCTGTGTTTGACTTTTGATGGAATTTTCCTCCACCTAAGGCAAAAGAAGTAAGCTGAGTCTATGGTCTCTTCTGCAAACCTCTCTATTTCAGTCAAGTGGAATCTGTATGGCTGTTTATTCATCCTGAATTGTGTACTTTATGTGTGCCTTGCAGTTCAAGGCTGAATGTATGTATAGACTGAAAAGTGAAAACCAGAAACATTGCATCCACTTTGATGTATGCTCTGAAGTTCTTAAGTCAGGGCCAAAAAAGTCATATGAGCTCTTAATCAGCAAACAACAGGTAATCAAAATTCAAAATCTCATTAAATCGATAGCTAAGTACAAAGAAAAGATAGGCTTTGTCTTCCCCGTGGTATTCCTGTTGAACATTATCTGCAGAAGGCATCCATTGACCTCTTCTGTTTTAGGAATGCTTGTGTGTTTATGCTAAGGCACATCCTCTGGGGAAATGCTATCATGCTTCTCCCTTGTTGCAGCACGCCCAGGTGTGCTTCATCCTGATGCACAGACACGGCTCTGCACATCCTACAGGCAGGCAGTGATGTCTCTCAGGTCCTACCAGGCAATGTTACCTGCACATCTCCTGTCTCACTGCTGTGCAGGGTGGTTTGGTCCTTAAGGACTGTGCAGACAGAACACAACAGGCTGTGCTCACCTGAGACAGTTGCTTTCTGAAGCGAGGCACTGGCATCAGAACAGGCTCTGCGTGTGTATCTGTTACATCTACAAATCTTTGGTCAAAAATGTAAATGGTGGGAGCATAGCATACCTAACTGCCAGCCAAGGTATTGCAGTGCTGTGGCTCTGGATTCAGCTTGCCAGCTCAGAGATTCACCAAAGAATGCAAAGCTGTAATGCTTTTCTTGGAACATCTGAGGCCTTTGGTGTGAGATGCAGCTCTCACTAAATGTGGTGCTGTGGCTCTTCCATCACTATGGACAGGAAAAATGCCATGATGGGCATGGGCTGATGAATAGGCTGTGCCTGTTTTCTGTTTTGTTGAAATGACAGACACCTGCTGAGGCTGAAGCTGTGTGGATGGACACCTGGTGAACAGGATCTTTGAGGCATGGGAGAATAGGAGATAGGGTGTTCCCGGCTAAAAGGCTCCTGCTGAAGGAACCAACACCATGGCAGGCTTTGGGGTATAGTTGTGGTACAGTCTGGGCTGGAGCCTGGGTGACCTGAGGCAGGTGGGAGAACAGTAGCACTGGTCTTGTCTGGCATCCCTTATCAGCATTATATGCACATCACAGAAACATTGCACTAAGTGTTGCTTGTGTTATCTATCCCTGAGTAAGTGATGGCCAGGGAGCTGGTCAGAGCATCAGAGCACTTCTGAAGGTGTGCAAGGTGGCTGCTCTGCACCCTGTGCCCCGAGAGCAGCTCCCAGCTCCTCCCCAGTGCTGCAGTTCTCTGCAAAGTGAGGTCTGTGCTCCAGGGGAGCAGCTGCCGGGGGGCAGTTCTGGCTCTGCTTCCACTGCTTGGAGTCCAGCTGCCTTCCCAATGCTGGCAGCAAGTAAGAGAGCTCCTCTTCGCCAAAATTCAACCTCAGGGTGAGGCAGAATGGCTCTCTCCAGCCTCTGGGATCCAGATGAAGTTTCTCAGAGCCTGTGTCCTGTCAGCATGGATGGGAGCAGGGCCACCATCCTGCTACTCCCCATGTCCTTCACTGTGTCCTGTGCCTGCAGGGATGTGTTGCCGGTGGCGCTGGGCACCCCTCTGAAGCAGAGATCTGTGTCTGCACAACTGAAACCAGGCAGCCCAGAGTAAGAAAATGTAACAATTTTTCAGATATTTCCCCCTCCCTTCCAAAAGGGATGCTTTCAGTTTAAAACAAAGCAGTCCATTTAAAACAAAAGACTAATGAATATGGTAGCCCTTCCTCTTTTGCAAGTTTAAATACCTCATCTTTCCTCAGAAAATAGCTCTAAATCATTTTATTTTCAAGCCCTAAGCAGGAATTTGTATTCATGGTAAGACATTTATTGAGTTAATTTATTTAAGGCTGAGGCATAATTTCTAATAGTGGAGGAGTCCCTAGGCCCAGTGCAGCAATTGTTTCCCTGATATGGCATTAATATTTTAAGGGATTATAATACTCTGTCAATTGATCTGTGTCTTTTAGGGAGTAGGTTAGCAGTTATTGATGGTCACTCGTGTGAAGGATTAGTTTAAAAAAAGCTGGTGTTTGGCAGACCAGAGCCTGTCTCTGGGCTGTGCCCCACTCCACCAGGGAAGGTGCCCAGGGACTGGAGCAATGGGTTTGAATGGAATGTGGAGGGAAAATAACTCAGTGCACATCTGGAGGGTGATGCTGCTCCTCATCCCCAGGCTCGGAAAGTGGCATGGGGGAAGACAGCATTGCCTTCGTGTGGATGGCAGCACTGCTGGAGAGATATGAGGTTGGGTATGATCTGAGCAAGGAGATGGGACTGGGTGTGATCTGAGCAAAGAGACGAGATTGGGTATATGAACTGAGTGAGGAGGTGCTGTCACATGTTCTGCAGGAAGTTTGATCATCTTGCCAGATAGTCTGTTACTGATGATACACAAGAGACAAATAATTTGACCTCCAATTATCTTAATTTCTCTGTTCTTAAAAGTGGGGAACATTTATGCTGTTTCTTGAGTTATTTTAAAGCAGGACAATTCCAAATAGAAAAAAAAAATCTTGCTTATTTTACTTCTGTATTAAATTCCACATTGCACTAAGAAACACAGCCTTTAAAAACAAAGTAATGTGGAAACCACCCCAGATGAAATACCTTCTGGTAAAATTTGTCTCCGGAAACGGATGACAGGACCACTGAGGCCCAGACAGAGTTGGCCAGAGCATGTTCAAACCCTCCAAGACCAATCTGAGGGTACTGAACTATCCCATATGGCAGTGCCATGGCCAAGGACAGGGGATAGTGTCAGCTGTGAAGCTGCTGCCAAACTGTTGGCAAGATCTGACAAACCTGAAAGGACACCAAGGTGCTTTCGAAGCCTGTCACCTTGTGTCTGGTACTTTGGGTTGACTAGCTTTTAAGTTTTCTTATACCCCTAAGAGGTGCCTGATTGTTGGGAAGGATTCTGACTGCAGGAACCTGAGTGACAATTGAGACCATTTGAAGGTCGCTCTGTCAGGCCACAGCTCTGCCCCTGTGCACATGGAGCAGGCCAGAGGCAAACAGCATGTGGGGCACGTGAATTCAAATCCAGTGTCTTAGTGCCAACTACTGCGGGCCAGTCAGTCACAGCTTTTCAGTATTATGTCTTCTTCTATCTATTATGCCTTGTTATGTCTTCTTCTTATGTCTTCTTATGTCATTATTTCTTCTTCTGTCTATTATATTCTATCTAGTATATCTCAGTATTATGTCTTTTTCTATCTAAACAGAGTCCAGAGGTGACTCTCTTTGTGTAAGGAGTTCTTTGCAGCTATAAGATCACCCAGGTAATGGGCACACGGGAACGGGGATGCCAGTCATGCAACCAGGTAATCTTGCCATGCCAAAGTACTGTGACAGTATTACAAGTGTTACAAAAAAGGTAAACTGTTCATACTATGCTGCAATGGCCTGTTGTGGGTGTTTTCACTGACTTCAAGTTTTTATTTATTCTTGTATAAATGATACCTCTTAATGCAATAGGTAAAGGCTGAATTCTACCCCATCAAATGCTGGCCCTTTGTGTTTCTATGTGCATGGCTTATTGTTGATATTGAGTATTTATTGAGGTAAAATTAATGTTGTTGTGGAAGGACATGCAGCTGCAGTGTGGCTTTGACTGTGCTGCCTGCAAGATCAAAATAAATGTGCTGGGTAAAAGTGGGCTGTGCAGGTACTTAAGATATTATGTGGCTGGTTTTCCCCTAAAACTTATCGTGGAGAGGAGTGTTTCAGTGCCCTGCAGAAACTCAGACTAATAGATGTGTAAAATGAATTATTATGTCTGAACCCTGCTCCTTGAGGCCCCATCTCCTATTTTTTCTGTATGTGCTCATTTTTTAGCACGTTGTCAAGCCTTCAATTATGACGTCACTGGCAGCTCTGTTTACCCTCACTCTCTCCCTTCAGCCCTGATGGGTCCTTTCCCCTTCTGGGCAGGTGCTGCCAAGGCAGATACAGCCCTCCCTCCCCACGCTCCCAGGAGGCAGGTGCTCAGCCAGAGTGGAGACAAAATAAAGTGATCCTGTCCATCACTCTTTTCCTCCTCAGAGAGGTCAGCGAGTCCCTGCTGCAGGGGTGGGCCAGGGCACGTAGCAACTGCTCCACTAAATGAGTTCACTGCTGATCACCCCTCCAGGCCACACACAGGGCAAAAATCTGCCAGCACAGAACTGCAAGGGAAACTGGTTCCCTTTGTCGGCGCCATCAAAGATGGCCAAGGACAGTAATCCCCAATCACCTGGTGCATCTGCACAGCTTATTTTACATTTACCTGTTACCTGGAAGCTTGAAAGAAAAATTTCCACATGTTCACTGAGGACTTTGTGGCCATATGTCTGCTGTAGCCTTTTGGTGTATTGACCATGCCCTTGGGCTGATACACTGTGAGAATAATCAGATATCTGATGTATTTTCTCTATGTGTTCCTTTATCTTTCTGTCCCTCTATCCCATTCACTCTAAATGACACACTCTCATTCTTTCCAAATTCTTTTCACATGAGCATCTTTCTGTAATAATACCTTTTATTTCCCATTTCCTCCTCTAGCACACTCAGAACTGAGCAGAGCACTTAGTAAAGATCCTCAGTAAACCACCTCCACTTTATTTACCATTAATGTGGTGTGTACTTGTAGTTGTTATCCTCTTCTTTCCATGTACACTTTCGTGGTAGTCTGGGTACACCACTTTGTGTCCTGTGAGGGAGTTAATCGCGAGCACGCTCACCTCACTTGATAGGAACAAGCGTAATTATGTCTCATATAAAATACTTATACATATACAACGGACAAGCTGAGAGAGCAGAACTGCTGTGGTGGGAGGGACTGTATGTATAGGGTTACAGTCACAGGGTTGGCAACAGAGAGCAGCAAAATCACAGAGAGCATTGTGGCTGGGCTGTGCCCTGTCTGCTGTTGGAGGAGGGCAGGTGAACTCTGTGCTCCCAGGCCTGACCCTGCCTACACTGGGGGCAGGTTTGCCAGCTGACCGAAACCTGAAGGCACTGCCCATCGTGACGGAGCTCGCAGATCTGCAGCCACAGGAGAATGACAATTGCAGGCAAGTTTAGATTAGATCTAGACTTGAGGTATCTATTGCAGGAGGAAAAGAGTTGCTTGGAGCATGTCAGATTTCTGCATAAAATTGTAATTATTTATAAATCTGATGAACATTGTATTGTTCAAATGAATTGACCAAACAGAAACCAAACTTGACATTTTGGAAGAAAATTTTATTTCACGGTAAGTAAATCTCAGAAATCTTCATTTTTATGTAGAATTTAAGACTTTCTGTGTGTATTTAAAGAGTTCAGGCCTACAAGCTGCAGCAGGTCTGTGTACCATGTTGGAGGAGCAGATGTGAGCATAATCTGCTACTTCCTGTGAGCAGGTTGAAGGATGAGAGTTTATATCTTGAAAATATAAATGCATTACCTAGGCCTGGCTTTAACATTCTTACATAAAGACTGAATCTAGTTTTATGTCAACCTATGTATCTTGGAGTTGCTCCTGACTTTCACTGGCACAAATAAGAGGAGAATCAAGCCTGTGGCTTATGGGGTGTCATAAATAACAGCCCAGGGACCCCCTCTCCGATACTAAGACAGTACTATGTATAAACGGTATGGATGTGAAAGCACATACCACTCACGGTACTGGCAGGCATGAAACAAGGAGTGGGCTCTGTATCTGTGAGTCACCTGGTGTTGGTTTGTCCCACATATAGTGGGATGCCCTCTGAGAGTGCCAGTGGCCTGTGAGTGCAGGTGCTGCTCCCTGTCACCCACTGTGGGGGCTGGTCCTGTACAGCCCTGGGGTCAGCACTGCCCAAACACAGGGTCATCACCTCAGCTGTGCCCCAAACACAGGGGTTCACCTCAGCTGTGCCTGCTGCTCCTGGAATGGAGAGGTCATTTTTCATGTGATGTAATGACAGTGCCATGGATGGAAAGAATCTTTTTTTTTACCAGGAACAGAAGTTCACCTGGGGTCTTGAAGGATTTCTGCAAGCACCATGAAGTCACCTTTTTAACTGTCCATAACTCCATGTAACCACTCAAGGCTACTGTAAAAAAACAAAGAGCAGAATAAAGCAGTTGGTGTCCCTGTCTGAGCAGCCAGCTCCCAGCACTGGGGTCACCCTGCCACAGCCAGCATGTTCCTTGCTGATGCCTGGGCTGCCACAGTGCTGCTTTGGAACACACCTCCTGCTCTTCCAGGCAAAATCTGGCCAAATAATGATCTTCTAGGATTGGTCAAGTTAATAAACAACCTGGTTGAGTTTATATTTTCCCAAAAAGGGAAACCAGCAGGATAGAAAGTTTCAGCTCCAACCAAAGCAGAAACTTTCTGAGGTTTTGACAGAATACAAAAACATGAAAGGCTTCAGTCAATATGACATTTTTTTTTTTCAACCGTAAATTTCAACCCGTGCTTGGGTTTACCTTCTCTTATTTCACACACTGGAAGTCTTTTCTCAATATCTTGTTTTAGTCAGAAAATACTACAGCCATGAAAAGAGATTTTTGAAGGTAAAAGCTCAGAAACAGTCTCAGTGTTACCAACTCATGGGTACAGATGCTGTTTCCAGGTTGTCCCACTACCTTTACTTCCATCAGCTTCTAATATTCCCCTTTGTCCTGACCAGCCAAGGACTAACTCCACATATCTGTTGATGCATGGCAGGATCCCAGCAGCTCTTTGTTTCTGTAATAATGGGATTTGTTCTTTCTGAATTTATTTTAAATAACTAAGGTTTCCAGAAAGTGGCTTATATCAAAAGGTGCAAAAATGTTTCCCTGTTGTTAACTCAATTCTCTCCCTTGTAGTTGCTCTGGATTTTCTCCTGGCCTGCAAAAATAAATATTCAGCATTCAAAAATTTAAAAATATAGTAATTATTTTTTTCTTGGAAGAAAAAGCTTTAAAGTTTAAAGGAAAAGTATTACAAATCAAAATTTTAAATGGAGGAAATTAAAAGGCCAAATTATTTCAAAGACTTTAATTTTCAGCTGATATAATGGTTTGTATGGTCAAAAGTTAAAATTTGAACAGCCCTGATAATATGTCATCAGCATACCTGATCTTTCACAGCAGGTGTCATGCCATGAACCTTTCCTCACAAAATCCTCTGCCAATGCACTTCCCCAAAGCAATTGTCTTTCAGGATCAGACAACTGCTCACAGTTCAGGCTGGGTAAAGGGGGAAGAAAAAAACCAAACACTGAAAAAAAAGAGAGGACATATCTGTCTTAAATCACTCAAAACCTCTTCTAGATAAACAAGTATGTTGAGCTGGAAGTGACTTTTTGGCAAAGCCAGCAAAGTCTGATCGCAGAGCATGTGATGCTTTGTTTGTCTCCCATCATTTTGTACTTGTATGTGGCAATTATTACGTTCCTGTCAGTGGCCAAGGAAAGCGCAGCACAGCACAGGGCAGCCATGAGGCTACGCCAGAGGATGGTGTAGTGATACTTTCTCCCAGAAAGTTATTCTGAAGGACATTCAGGCAGGAAAATGGGAGCCTGTGCCTCTCCTCTCCCTGTAGACAACTCCTGTGTGCTGGTCACATTGATATTGGATGAGCAACACAACTGGACCTGGGCAGGGGCAGAGGCTGCCAGGGCTGTGCTTCTCCCCTGGCACAGAGCCATGGCGCAGCCCAACAATCCACCATGAAAACACTCCAGTGAAAATGGTTGCCTGAAATTTTTGGATATGGTCTCACTTGTTTGATTCAGGCTGGGTTTTCAGGAGTGAGCATGTCCTGAGTGCTGTGGGCCTGCGCAAGGCCCTGGCCAGAGGGACACAGGCTGTCCATGTACTGCTTACACCTGTTGTGCCTATGACCCCTGCCCATGGCACACACAGACTGGGGCATTCCCTGCAGAGCTCTCACTCCCAGAGAAATCATTTCCCTACCCGGAAACAGAACAGACAAATTATGCCTGAGTTCAGCATGAAAATCTTAAAATTTTGTAATAGAGGCATCACCTAAACGGGCAAATCAAATACAACCTGGTTTCATTTCAGTATTTGTTTGTTTATCTCCACCATCCAGGCTTTACTCTGAAATGCATGCTGCCTGTGCTGCATGTTCTGCAGCCAGAGCAATTTGGTTCCAGTAACATTTGACCTTGTGAATTATGATCTCAAGCCTAGTACATGGCTCATATGGGCTTGATTTTCAGGGTGGCATTTTAGCTTCTCATAAATGTTCCCTTTGTCTGGCACTGTGATGTCACCAGCCAGCAGAAAATTGGAGAATATGCCCATCTGCTGCTCTGTGCAGTGACAGGGACAGCAGGTGGGAGGTGAGGCAGGGCTCCCTGGTCAGGCCCTTACATCTGGGAAGGAGTTTGTCACTATGGGTTACACTGGCAGTGCTGCACAGGAGCCTGGGTACCACTTCGAGCCCCATCAGGCTTGTACATCTCTCTTATCTCACATCCCATTGCCTATAAACAGGATTATTCAAGCTGCCAGTGATTTTTCCTCTCTTTTTTGTTTTCACTCCTACCACTCCTTCAAAGACAGAGGAATAAGGCAGGGTTAAGGAAGCATACTACTGCTGTTGGATGATGTAACAAGGCACTGCTTCAGGAAATTCTCTGGAAGTGGATAGAGGCTTCCACAGGGACCCTAGCTTGATCTATTTTGCTAAAATAATTGCATCTTTGTATAATTTTCATAGCCAGCTGGGAGAGCTGACAAGAGAAGTGATGGGAACAGAACGAAGGACTCTATGTAACTTCTGTTGACCTCACCAAAGCTTTTGACACTGTGAGCAGAAAAGCCTTGTGGCAGATCTTGGAAAAATTAGGATGTCCCCCCAAGTTCCTCAAAATGCTCATCCTGCTACATGAGGATCAGCGTGCCCAAGTCAGATATGGCGATGCACATAACCCTCTCTGAGCCTTTTCCAATTACTAATGGCGTGAAACAAGGTTGCGTTCTCGCACCAACCCTATTCACTATCTTCTT
>JAWWEE010000025.1:332860-345270 GCA_035221455.1 Xenops minutus
GAGATACAAGGACTCCCTGAAACAATCCCTCAGCCTTGGCCATATTGACCACCATCAATGGTCCACTCTGGCCTCCAATCAGGAGAAATGGAGACACACCATCCATAACGCTGCTGCTTCTTTTGAGATCACACATGGAATCAGTCTCGAGGAGAAAAGACAATGCAGAAAGGACTGTGCCTTGCCAATACTGCCTGTGGAGACTTTCTGCTGTGCCTTTTGCAATCGGACTTGCCTATCTCACATTGGCCTTTTTAGCCATCAGCACACTTGCAGCAAGCATGGGTTGAGCCCTTGCAAACCTTTGTTTGCAAAGCCTAGCCATGATGATGAATTTGTAAAATTAACTTCTTTCTAGAAGTTTTTTAAACTACCTGGACTAATCCTCCTTCTCTTCCATTAAAATTGTGGTCTGACACTGCTGTGAGTGGATAAATAATTCTCTCTCGAGCCTGGCCTTATCACATTATAGTAAGGAGCCTTTGATAGCATCTGGAAACATCTGAATATCCTCTTCAAAGAACAGGTTAGAAGTGCAAAGCCTTGTTAGGAATTCAGATGTTGGACTAGCATTAGAGCATATTTTGTTTTGAAAAAATATCCTATCTCTAATGGGATGCACTGCATTTGTGGTGCTTGAATGTTCAGGTGCTTTTACTGCCTCTGTATGGGGATTGTTTTTATTGCCTGTGACACAGCACCAGAGCCATGCATCCAGCTGAGGAGACAGTGTCCTCTGGGCTGTGGGGAGCTACCATGGGAAGAATCTAACACAAGCAGAAAATTCCTGATATTTGGATTATTATGGAGGAGCCAGGTTGGGAGCTGAGGCCCTAATTGCCTTGTGTGATGAAAGAGGCCCTGAGTCTGAAAAAGGGATATGTGATTGGAGCAGCACTCAGAGTGGGGCAGTGCACAGCGCAGAGCTGCCCACTCTGACACCTGCTCCAAGGCCAGCGTGAGCCCATGGAATCTTGGGCCAGAAGCCAAGACGTGGTTCCACTCCCAGAAAAGTCAACGAAACCCATTTAAAGTGAAATGATTTCATGCTGTACTGCAGGCGGAGTGACTTGCCAGCATTACTGTTAATAGCATGAGTTTATCGCAGGTACAAGTTAATGGAGCGCAGAGTCACAGTACTTCTGCATAGCTGGTTAGTGGAGCCTGAGACTGAAAGATGCTGAAAGTGTCATCTGTGGGCAGGATTTCACCTGGCTTCAGAGCCTGACTGCTCTGGAAACAAACCAAACATTTTTCCAACTTAATAAATCCCTTCCCATGGTGCCATTCCCAACACCATCTAATGGCCATCCCATACTGATAGAAGAGGAGCTAAAATTTGTCAAGGACATCAGTACCTGAGCTGTCACCAGGGTCTTTTATGTGGTGTTAAGATAGAATGTGCTAAAAAATTACACTAGCCAGAAAAAAGGGCAGGAGCCACTGCGTATCATGAATGTTAAACATCATACTGTGATGGTTCTGAATGTGCAGCATTTTTTTCTTGTCTCCTTCCATTAAATAGTTTTTCTTAAACCACAAAACTCTGCCTTGTCTTTTTTGCTTCACAGACCTGCAGAGCAAATACAGAAACAATCTCCAGAGATGTTCTGCAGATATCTTTCCTTCTTCGGTCTATGTCTTTTCCTTCTAACCCAAAGGTAAGTGAAGGGTTTGTTTTGTTTTACAGGGAACATTTGAATTATATTTCACATAAATAATGTGGGGCAAAAGCAAACTATGCTTCCAGTTATCCAGCCCATTCAAAGGAAGCTGGGCACAGTAAGGGATGTGGCATAGAAGAGAGCAACCTGCACAAGTCCCTAAACTAGAGGAAGTCCATTACCCCTGCAATCCCTGATTTCCTGTTCAGAACCAGCACAGTTTGTAGTTTTTTGCTGGAAATGTGCCCCTGCCTCCCACCTCCTCCTGCCCCTGCAAGGGCTCCCAGCTCTGTTATTACCATCTTTGGACCTACAAGCCCCAAATGTCTTCAATTCCTTGTCTACATAATGTGCAAAAACTGGTTCAGTTCTGCTGTGAGATCCTGTTTGGCCTTAGAACCTGCAGCTTCAAGGCCTATTAACCCACCTGTGAAGGATGAGTAACTCCATGGCTGCTTCCTGCCCAGAGCAGGGGTCCTGAGACTGGGGAGTGGCAGAGGCTCTGCCTCCCACCTGCTCCTGCCCTGCCCAAAGCAGTAACAAACTCTTAATGAGTCACTCAATCAGACTTCCCTCAAGTGAGCACATGACCACCTGGGGACACTGCATCAGAACAGTCACCTTTTACAGTCCAAAGCCCATCTCTCTCACTGTCTGTGTGATGGTGCTGATCTGGCAGCCTCACAACACCAGCTCCTGGCTTCATTGTCCAGCCACAAGGCATAAGTTTTGACACTGTAAGCTGCACACAGCAGCTGGGGCAGTACTGCCCAGAGAGCTTTGTGCGTTTCTGTGAAGGGCACAGTGCTCCACCTTTCCTCTCCCTGTACTACTCCTGACAGTAGCTATAGAAAGATGCCTGAACTGACATCTGAGGATGGAGCTTCTTTAGGGACTAGAGATTAGGGAGAAGGAGCTGTTGGGCAGTAAGATTTGTCTCAGATTGCCATAAGCAGCAGGAAAAAAGAAGTGCATATTCCTTATATAGATTGTAGTAGAAGGAGTGGAAAGGGGAAATTGGGGGTTATTGTTAAGGCTTGCGATCTATAGACCTTGCTTGATTTCTCTGTGAAATTTTAAGAAGGTTCTTAAGGTAGTATGTGTACAAGCTGTAGTTATCAGCTGAGGCAATTTGCCATTTTCCCACCTCTTTGGAGTGCTAATTATTCAGCCAAGACAGCAGTGCGAGCAAGTGCTTGTGATTTCAATTTTCTTCTTGGTTTTAATAACTATTTTATGCAGTTTGTTTGTTTGAGGACAAGCTGCAAACACATCTGCACACCAGATGTGCCCAGCCCACCCGTAACAGTACGTATTTGTGTCCCCAGGAGGTGCTCCCTGGGTCATGTATCCAGCTTGCACAGCAGCGACACAACATCCCTTCCTGGATTTGAGAACCTCACCATGGGATACAACAAATACCTCCGGCCCTACTTTGGTGGTACGTTGGCTCCACGCACATGAGCATTTCAAGACCAGTCTGTAAGGCTTGTGTGGAGGGGATGTTTTAAGCTTGCTTTAGGATGCCACAGTTTGAGAGGCTGTGTTTCTTTTAAAGTAGGTGGTGGTCAGGGCTGCCCTCCTTCCAGTGTGTCCACTGCTCTCTTGAATGGCTGGTGCATGTATGTGTGGGGCTTGAGAACACGTCCATCTACAAGGAAGGGAATTTATGAACTTCAACATCTCTGTGGAAGACCTGACCAAGTGACTAAATCCTGCTCTAACTGTATAAGCTTCTGTTTTGAGCCTGATCCTTTGATTCTCTGCTTTACTTTTGTTCATGTACAGCTATTTAGTAGATTGCAGCTATAGAGGAACAAAGCCGTTCTTCTTGCCAGGAATACTGACTTTTGATATGTTTTCCTGTGGTCAGTAATTCGAGTGGGCTTCAAGAGTCTGAATAGATGGCGGACATGAATGACACCTACTTTAAAAAAAATACGCCTTTTGCAAATTAAATATATTTTGGAACAGTTTAAAACAAACAAAGCCAAAACCACGTGGGAAGGATTTAGAAATTGTGTTCCCAAGCATGAGTGAGATGATGAAAAGGAGTTTCAGCAATCTCACGGGGAAAGGCATTGCTGTGTTGCCGCCTAGGCGGAGAGGGATGTCTGGGAAAGCGCTGCTCAGAGCCCCAGGTTCCTCCCGGCGGTCGCACACACCAGGCACAACCCGAGGGGCACTTTCTGTCTCCGTGCGTGTGCGGCGCTGCCCTCCGCGGAGCGGCTGCTGCTGCCGCTGCTGCCGCTGCTGCCGCCACCGCGCGGGTCACGGGCGATCCCGGACCATCCCGGGCGATCCCGGGCCGATCCGGGCCGATCCCGGACCATTCCGGCCAATCCCGGACCATCCCGGACCATCCCGGCCGATCCCGGACCATCCCGGACCATCCCGCCCTCTCGCCGCGGGTCTCCGCAGCCGTGTCAGCACGGGGGCCGCTGCTCAGATCCAGGACTTGAGTGCTGAAACTCGGTTTGCAAATAGAACAGTCGTGCAGTAACTAAAGAGAGGCAGAGGCTGTTGCACGTCTGGTTTTTCAGCCAGTGCCTGTTCCCGGGAATCAGTGGATTTCTCTGCGGGAGGAATGCCCTGTGACCGGCCCGGCCGCCCTGCGTGGAGGGGACTGGGACGAGGGGACAGAGTGGCTCTGGCTGAAATGCTGCTGGTCTCAATAACTAGTGCTGGGGGTATTTGCCCTCCGCTACCAGACCAGGCACAGAACTCCAGCTCCCTACCAGCGACAGCAGTACTTTAGATCATGTCATCTGTGAGCCTAAAGCTCTGTGCAGGACCCTCTGGGGCTCTGTGGGTTTCAAGACAGCGTGGGAGCCTGGGCAATGCCCACGCTGCACAGCATCCTGAGTGGCTGTACCATCCCTTTCACTCTTCCCTTCTCTCTGCTGAAGCATTTCTTTTCCCTCCACAGGAGAACCTGTCCATATTGCAATGAGTCTGGACATTGCAAGTATTTCTAGTATATCTGAGAGCAACATGGTAAGGGAAAGAATTTTTATTTTATGAGTTAAGAGTGGGATCTGCCTGAAAGACTTGATATGTATTCCTGTGGTGATATGTATTCAGCAGTGGTGACATTGAACCCACTTTGCTATTTTGTGGCTATTTACCACTTTCAGAGGTCTGAAAACAGGGCTTATTTATGACTGCAGACTGTGTAGATGACATCGTTATGTGGGCTGGCACGTACATAAAAGTGGCTTCAAAGGTCCTACTGGTCAAAAATTCAGCATCTCCTGGAAATCAGGCCCCTTAGAAAAGGAAAAAATCAATCCTGTGTGGCATTTCTTCTCCCTTATCTTTCCTCCATGTAGGAGCCCTTTGTGTGGGACAGGAATGGGCTCTGTTGGGTGTGCTGGCACTGACTGAAATCCCAGACAGCGTTTCTTCTTGAGGAGTAGAAGTAAGGCTTTGAGCTGGGCCACAGTCTGAGGCTCAAAGGACTGGTTATTCTAAGAAAAGGGGGGTGGGGGGTGGGGGGAGGCAAAATGCAACAGTTTTTAAATATAGAGAAGATATCTTCCCACCACTGGTTAGTCTTGTTCATTCCACTTCTGATAACAGCTGGATTTCAAACAGCAATCACTGAAAGCTCCTGTTCCAGGGTGACCAAAACTATGGGCAACTTGTATAAGTTCAGCAAATAATTTCTGTCCAGTCAGAAGTTCAGTCAGGAAAAGTTTCAACGCTTAATTTCTGCATTTTGAAGACTACCACCACCAATTATGTTTTTCCACTCCCTTCCAACAAATTAAACAAGTTCACTAAATTCAATTTGGGGAAGGAGCAGAACCAACAAAATCACAAACCTTTAACTTAATTGAAGTGTCTTGTAAAATAGTTCCTATTCTGGAGTTTTTCTTGATGATACATCTAAATTTCTTTGACCATATGAGAATATTGCAGATGCTCAGTGTGTCTTGCTAAAAGCTGGAAAATCAACCAGAATTCTTCACTTTTGTCACTATTATAACTCACTGCATTGAAAGTTATAGCAACACATTAGTTGACATTTTTTTTCCCTCCATCACAGGCTGAAAGTAAAATTTTAAAAGTTGTAAAAGGTAATGCTGATACCCCTTAATTCTTTAGAGCATTTTACAAATTAGAGATGGAATGAAGCAGAACTGCTTGATCTTCTACAAACAGGCAGCAGTTCTGTGGTAAAACAAAGATAATTCAGGCTGGTAGTACAAGTGCCAGTGTCAGTCAGACTGTGACAGAAATGTTTTGAAAATAAAAGGCACTCCTGGTTGCATTTACTTGGACTGTAAGAAAGGAAGTGAAATAGTCCAACAGTGCCTATGTGTGTCCAGAATGCTCAGCAAAGCATTGGCTTCAGAACTGAGTGGATGCTGCATATTCTTTTCTTCTGGGGCACTGTGAAAATGCTCCAGTCACTGCAGATCAATTTTGACAGGCTAAACACAAGTTAATCCAAGTGTCCTTAGATTCAAAACTTCTATTAAAAAAAAAAAAGGTACTAGTTTTGGTGTTTTTCATTTGTTTGTGGCTTTTTTAAGACCTCAGTGAAACAAGGTTGGATTCACTTACCTTCCTGCAGTGTCAATGTCTCTGATGATATTTACAGTGCATGTGGAATTTCCCAGCTCTAGACAATGACTGATCTGTAATGTCAATGACTTGCTAGGTGGCCTCAAGTGTATGCTTCCCGTCTGTTTTCTTACCTGCAAAATGAACACAGAAATATCAGTCACAATTGCTCATTTAAAAAAAAAAAAAAAAGCACTGTAAGTATATTCTTTAGTCCTCAAACACTACACCTTAGAGTACAGTATATTAAAAATGTTACAGAATAAATAACACTATGATGAAAATAAAGCTTAAAGTTCCATTGAAGCTTGGATGTGACAGGTTAAACAAAGGTGTGTTCTGTTTCTTGTCACACATGGCTGTGCTGTGTAGGTATCTAGATATACATTCTCCCAAGCTCTCTCTCTTTCCCAGGATTACACAGCTACCATATCCCTGCGGCAGCGCTGGACAGACCCCCGGCTGGTTTTCCACGGCAACAAGAGCTTCACGCTTGATGCTCGCCTGGTGGAATTGCTCTGGGTGCCAGACACATACATCGTGGAGTCAAAGAGGTCCTTCCTGCATGACGTCACTGTGGGCAATCGCCTCATCAGGCTGTTCTCTAATGGCACTGTCTTGTACGCCTTAAGGTAAGTGAGCCTTTGCTTTACTGCTAATGGGTCAGGATAGACTTCCAGAATTACACTGGACAGCAGCAGATACCAGCTGTCACAGGTAATGAGTTTAGGGTCAATGAGCCAACTGTGACCATACTCTTCCCATCTGTTTCCCCCTGGAAATACCACTTGAGGATCAGGATTTCTCATCAGGGTACATGCTGAGCCCTGAGCACCATGCCCACTCAGAAAGCTTACAAGCTGAGGTGTCACCCAAGAAAAGTCAAGTCGGGTGGAGGTAGGGGAGGAATGGATGGAGGACATCATGACAGTAAAAATTTAACTGATAGTGGAAAACCATTTGCTTATCCAGTGCCACGTAGCGATGACTTCTGTTTTTTACAAAAAACTGTATAGTACATGTCTGTACTGCAGGAATGTGCACTGCAGTTGTATTAGCAGTTCCTACAGTGCTCTCTTTCCTTAACTGGGTCCCAGTTACTTCAGCTGCAAAGTAAAATTCTTTTACCTCTCCATCAGAGCAAGCCAGAGTATGTGTGCAGTTAGTTAATGTGCCTCATGTCACAAAGTGGTGACTTCTTCAGATGTGCAAGCTGTAGCACCGGAAAAAATGTGAATCTACACTAAATCTTCCACCAGAGCAAAGCAAAATTCCTCCTTGTATTACATTTTCCTTAGGGTGGGTGCAGAGCACACATGTTCTCAAGGAGTGTTCTTAGTTCATTCATTTCATAGGTCAGAAAAATCTAACTGACAAAACAGAGCCTTTGTGATCCAGTTTGCTATGTAAAACAGCTATTTCATTACACATGTTTTTATGACAACTTTCAGAGTTCTTTGTATTTCTACAGAATCACTACTACTGTTGCCTGTAACATGGACCTGTCAAAATATCCTATGGACACACAAACATGCAGACTGCAGCTAGAAAGCTGTAAGTGTAACATTCTAGGAAACTCTAACTTTTTTTTAATTCATAAATAACTACACGTCTTGAATATTTAGATTCAGCAAAGTGGCTTTCTGAAGTAGATTTTCAGTCCTGAAAATACCAATGTCCAAATGAAAACAAGTTTTGCATCATGATTCTTCAAATGTTTATGTTAAAATACACAGTCCAGAGAATTTCTGTCACTGTGCAGATTATGCAAAAAGAATGATAATGAGTCTTTTTATTAAAGTACAGATAGTTCGATTTTGCACAGAAAGGATGAAGTAATATTGGCTGATTTTGCAAATTTGGGTCCTTTTCAACACACAGCTTCTTCAAAACTTGTGGGGTAAGTACATGGAATGGAGGACAGCAAGGAACAACTACTCACATATTTAGGTACCTACTACCCTTGTCAACAGAAGAGTTTCAAACTGGAAAGTCTCAATAAAAGGAATTACCAGTGAGTTCTGTTCTCAATGAGATTAAAGGCTCATCTATGGCAATGCTGACTGAGAAAGACTCAAAAAAAAAAAATTAGGCCACTCCAGTGTTGTTACCCTGGAGCTCAGCGAGCACAGTGCTGCTGCTCTGTGCCTATGAAGCTTCACGATGAGCAGCTTCATCTCTTGCTTCATGGCACAAACCAAATGCCTCAGCACTGAAAAGACCAGATTTTTAACTTCTGGGGTTGCAGCATGAAGCACCTAGGGAAGCACGTATTATTTTCACATTAAAATCCTATTAGTTCGCCATAGTTAATTTTATTACAAAGCGCAGCTCTTGAAATAATAATGCTTGGCCTCTTCTGCTAAAGCGGAGCTTGTTTGGGCCTGGTTTATAAGTGATTGGGTCCTACATCATGTTCAGTTGCTTTATAATTCCAATGAAATTACATACACATTGCTCACTGGAGATTTCATTAGGATAAGTGCCCAGAAATAATGCTATTTAAATATACGCCAGATGAATTAACAACAATCTATCATTTATTATAAAATTTTCTTGAGTAACCACCATTTATAAAACCACTTAGAAACTTTGAAAAGTCACATGCTTAGGATTTTACTCAGGGATTCATACTCTGGACAGCTAATTTGGGAGTTCATCACACTCAAGCTCTGGTAATTTGTGTCCAATAAGAAAACACAATTAGATGAAAATAGAAATGCAACTGCATCTGATTCTTTCTACCAGGATGGACGGGTTATTACCAGAATCACACCATCCCTGCACATGGTCTCAAAGAAGGGCTCTTAATAAAAGAATTAAATCAGTAAGACTGATGGGCTTGTTTCCTAAATTAAGTGAAATTTTTGAAGGGAATGGCAGTCTGGCAACTCAGTACAAGCTCTATCCCTCAGACTGTGGTATCCCTTGGTCCAACCTGAGGTTATGCCATCACATACATTCCTGGAAGAATTTACTCAGATGACATATATGGAGTCACACTGCTTTGGAGGCAGGAATTTGATGTTCCCTAAATGTAGTGTGCACTTATTTGTCCTCAGTAACTTTATGCCTTTGGGGATAGGAGGAATGATTTGTAGAAAAAGTTGTTTTTATGAGCAAGTTTTCTGCACAATGTATACCCAGTGAGAGGAACCTGGTTCATAAACATGGAGCAGCCTCAGCTTCTCAGCTCTAAGCTCTTGACTAACTGAAAATGTATTATTTGGTACTTTTAAGCACTTTAATAGATGATTCGATGAAATATGCTTCTGCTCCTTGGTAAGGGGTTCAGTGGGATCTGAATTCTCTGTTTTTAACCACTGTGTTTCTCCTGCTCTCCTCTCAGACTTAAGGGACTATGAGGGTTAATCACTGCATTATTTTATCCTGCTGCATGTAATCAAGCTGTGTATGACAGCAATAGATTATCTTTAAATCAGAAATACCCCATGTAAATGACTGAAATATACTCTCTGCCGTCTTGCATATTGTGTGTCATTCCAAGAGGCACATGTTTTTGTTGAAATGTGGACCAGCAGACAAAGTGCAACAATTGTCACAGCCAATGTCCACCAGTGGTTCGACACAGCTCTGACGGCCTTTGTCCCTCAGTGCCTGGATTGTGGTTCTGTTCCCCCTCAAGAGCAGGGCAGGAGCCAAGCTTTCACTGACTGAACCACGGTCACACAGGTCTTTGCATTTTCCTTAGGGGGCTATGATGAAAACGATGTCATCTTCACATGGCTGAGAGGGAATGACTCTGTCCATGGCATAGAGAAGCTGCGGCTCTCTCAGTACACCGTGGAACACTACTACACTCTGGTCTCGAAGTCACAGCAGGAGACAGGTAATTCTGTGAAAGGAAAAAGCAGAGAAAGCTCTTGAGTATTTCCCATCCCATCTCCGCACATACCTGAAGAAACTCTCTCCCTTCTTTCCAAGTGTGCAGTCTATAAAATACCGTAGAGAGCAATGTTTACAGTAACTCGGAATAAAAGTAACTTTTAAAATATACTTTTGTTTGTAAATTACAATTCTATCATGATGGAATAACACCTCTTCATACATCAGAATTCAATGCCTTTTTCATTATCAGTGTAAATACTCTTCTCTCCAAATCACAAATGCTATGAAAGGGTGCAAAACTTCCTTAGAATGATCAGGTTTTAAAAAGAACAATGTTTTGTTGTTCTGTTGTGTACACAGCCCAAGAACAACATGGACTTTGTTTCTACGTTTGAAAGGGACCTATTGTTTAAACAGCAGAACTATATCCTGAAAACACTACTGAACCAGCCTCAGAACTCTTATGACAGTGTTTACAACAAATGATTTTCAAAAATTGACTGATTTTTTTGAGCACAAAAAGATACAATTATCAAAGATCTCAAATTACTAATGAAAACAAGGGATCTAATTCCTTGTGAGGATAAGGTACTGTGATGCTTTAGGATGTGTGCCAGAGCCTGCTGAAGTTGAGAGACAAATCTTTTGTCTGTTTCTCAGCCATCAGATAAGGCTGAACTCGGCAATGCCCCTTCAGAGTGAGTGCTGGGAAAAGTGTACTGTGCTGAATGTGAGAGAACAGGGGACAGCACCAGCTCTGCTCTGCTTCGAGTTAAGGTGTAACCTGTTTCCACTCTGGCTGAAGACCACGAGCCCCTTTGCAAACCCTGTGTTGTTTGGATGTCTCTGGCCTATGTGCGCTGTGTGTCCTCTCCTGTGGGGTGTTTAGCTAAGGACACCCTCTGAGGTGTAAGCAATGCCTCTCCCACGATCGAGGCGAGGCTCTGCCAAGGTCCCTCAGCTGAAGGGCTGCTGCTGGGCTGTTCCAGTTTCACTTTCAGGTGTCCTTGGGAATCTCATGTTCACCAAGTTTCTTTCTTTCATGATCAGGCAGCTACCCACGTCTGATACTACAATTTGAGCTGAGAAGAAATATCCTTTACTTCATTTTGGAGACCTATGTGCCCTCCACTCTGCTTGTCATGTTGTCCTGGGTTTCTTTTTGGATCACATTGGATTCAGTGCCTGCAAGAACCTGCATTGGTGAGTTATTGCCTGAGAAATGGAGAAGACTTAAGCAGGCAGGGCAGCCTGTGAAGGTGGAGTAGACAGTGCTTTTCTTGAGCTCTCTGCTCAGGCATAAATGGCCTACTCACCTTGTGCTGTTGCTCGGGGCAGTGCTGGGTTAGCAGGGTTATGCTGTGGCAGGTACACATGCCCACCTACACGTGCTCCCAGGGGACTCACAGCAGAGAGTAGAGGACAGAGCACACATTCTTTGTGGTGTGCTTTGGAGGGAGCAGGACAGGGGAATTTTTTACTGAAAGCCAGAAAAAGAAGAAAGACAAGTGCTTATTGGAGCAAAGTTGTCAACAGGGAGACCCCATGTGAAGCTAGTAGCTAGTGCTACAAAAGCATTTCAGTTACTGTGATGGATGATTTGGATTTGGTAAAAAGTGATGTGAGCAACAGCATGTGCAGAAGGATAGGCCAGGACTTTTCCAAAGGGTAGACATGATAAGGTCTCTCTTTTTCTGATTTCCAAGGAGTTACAACAGTGCTTTCCATGACAACTCTGATGATTGGCTCACGAAGTTCACTTTCAAAAACCAACTGTTTCATTAAGGCCATTGATGTTTATCTTGGCATCTGCTTCAGCTTCATCTTTGGTGCCCTTGTGGAATATGCAGTGGCTCACTACAGCTCATCACAAAAACGTGCAGCTAAAGCACCTCAAGAGGTAAGGCCTGATAAGCCCAGGGATCTTGGATTGACAACAATTAGTTCTCCATTGACTGAATAAGACAAATGGTCTTCCTGTTACTGATATATTAGCAATGGCTTCTCCTTAATGGCTGTGGTGGTTTAGTTTTCCTGGTTTTAGTCTAGGCCTTCCCTGGTAACAGGGTTATAACTAAGGAAGTATTCCACACCATTCCTTCATGTAATCGGGAGTATATAAAGAGAAGGAGAAAGGTTTCCTCCCTTCTTTTCGGGTGCTTGGGAAGGCAGCAGGTCTCAGTGTGTCGGCATTGCTCTAATCTATGTGAGCTGAGACCTAATCTGAGAGCTGTTGTCCCAGCTGCACGGAGGTGGAGGAACTGCTTCTCTTGAGGGGAGTTTGGTGAGAATTTATTGTGTTTGTTACTTTATTGAGCTATTCCC
>JAWWEE010000025.1:352870-375980 GCA_035221455.1 Xenops minutus
GGGCTGTGCCCACTGCCCTGGGGAGCCTGGGCAGTGCCCACCACCCTCTGGGGGAAGAAGAACCTTCTCCTGAGATCCAACCTCAGCCTGCCCTGACACAACTGTTTTCTCAGGTATTGAGATAAATGATGTCATCTGAAGATTACTCCTTCATGACTCCTTCTGGAGGCATGGACAAAAAATCCCAGGGTGCTGATCTGCAGGATTCTTTGATATTGTCTGTAGATAGCAAATAAAGTCCTGAGAACAGCACAAAATTGAACATCAAGAGGCAATACCTATGTTCTCAGCCCTTCTTTCAGGGCTAGGTGCTGCTCTTCTGAGCTTGTCTCAAGTGTTGCCTTACGTCCTTATTCACTCTGAAGATTTCTCCTGTCTGCCCTCCCAACTTCCATCTCTTCCTGCTGAATAACTCATGGGTGCACAAACCATCTACATCCAGCAAAGCCTCCAATCCTCACACACAGCCTGCATGTCCCCTCCTCTGGATAGAATAGTGCATCTCTTTAAAGCTCTCTGATCACAGATGAACATAAATGTGTGTCAGAAGTGTTAAATTTTGGAACAATTCTGAATGAACCGAAGCACAGTGGTGGAAGGAAAATTCCTGCTTTCTTCTCCAGCTCCTTTGCTGGATCATTTTGACCTGCGCACCACTGTCCAGGCATGACTTATTTGGACACAGTATTACCGGGGTCACAGCCTGAACCTAAGTCAGAGCTAATAGTGTCTGTGAAGGAGAAATGCAAAGAAGATGTTGGAGTCTGATTTATGGTTTAGCCTGAAGAAAAACAGGCTTCAACACAGCTGGCAGCTCCAGGAGGTCCTGCTCTACCTTTCCAAGCTGTTGTGGGACTACAGGGACCCTACCAACATGATGTGGGCTGTGTGCCTCACTGACAGCAGCCTTTTGCTCTGCATGCTCCAAAGGGATGAGGGAATCATTTGGGAATATCCCATTTATATCACTGCCCTGGCACAGAACAGGAAAAACTCACACTTTTAAAAATGCCTTGGAATTTTCAGTGGAAGATCTGCACAGATCTCAGAGCAGTACTGGCACTGGGGGTGAATCCTATTTGCCTCAAGAGGTAAGAGTAGTTTATGGAAGATCCATGTGCCGCAGAGACGAGGTGAAGAGAATTTTGCTTGTGTCACAACTTGGTTTCTGGAGGAGGACGGCTACCATATATCTGTACATTTCCCGTCATGGAGAACACTACTTTCTTCAGTATTGCTGGGAGAGAAAGCAGGAGAAACTGAAGGAGCATCCCCCAGGTTTCATCTCTGTGCCTCATTTCCTGGCTGGTTTTAGGGTCAGGTAGTTTTTGCTAATAAGATTTTCGATTAGAAAGTTTCCATTGCTTTGGAAAATATTAACTTTGCTGCATAGATCAAACAGGCCCTGCAGTTATAGTTAGAATATCCTAAAGATTTAGTTCCCAGTAATAACAGGGCTAAACCACAGCACTGCCAGAGGCAAAAACTGTATTATTTGAAATGAAATTTCTCATAAATATCCAGCTATGAAGTCGTTTTATATCAGCTGCTCTTATATAAACTGGACATGGCAAACTGTCCTATCCATCAACGTTAAGGTTGCTAAGAAAAATTACACTGTATTCATAGTCTGCAAGTTACAGAGACTCTTATCCTTTCCCAGGAAACACTGGGGTTTGCCCTTTTTAAGAACTTTGCCGGTACATGTCACTAGCAGCACCACCAGTGTCACCTTCCTTCTGTGTGCCTCCTGTCTCTGCATCTGCTGGGAAATAGACGGACAGGTACCAAAACACACAGCTGGCTCTCAGCAGCCCAAGCTAACATTACTTCCAAGTCTGTTAGATAAAAGCACCTTGAAACATTGTCAAAGTCAGAACCATGTGGCTTTGGAGTTGTTGTTTTGTTTTCTTCCAGCCCCTCTCCAAATGCTTAGAGAACTGTCTGTGATAGGGACCAGGCCAGTTTTCAGACAATCTGCTGAAAATTGCACTCAGGAAGGGCTGAGAATAGCAAGAGACACACACGGACATTGCTAGACACTTCCACACTCATACTAGCCTTGCCTTGGTGACAAAGGCAAGTGGGTGTCACCCAGAACCCTGGGACAGGATTGGGACCCCAGGGTCCCTTACCTGTACCTCCCACCCTTCCCTGCTCATTGTCTGCAATCCAGCTCATTGTCTGCAATCCAGCCCTGTGCCCCATTTCTGTCCTGTTGCTTGTGGCTGGCAGCATGTGCAAGACATGCTGCTCTTTTATTGTCTGGTTTTGTGTGTAAAGGTTTGACACATTTTCCCCAAGCTCCAGTGTCTCTGAAGCCCTGCTGTACCTGATAGCACTCCTGTGTCACTCTTGATGTAGACAGCAAATGCCTTTGACACACAAGTGGTTTCACTCTGCATTAAACTGCAGCGTCTGCTGCAGTAGAACATGACACCTGAAAATACTGTGCTCTGAGCCAGGCAGAGAGCTAATGGAAAAGCGTTCCCAAAATAAAGGCAGAGGTGGACAAATCTTCAAGTTTCCCTCCGTCAACAGGCTGGGGAACAATGGTTGTTACTGCTTCTATATTGCCCTTGAGATTAAAGTGTACAGAGAAAGGTTTAAGATAAGCAAGTAGGATTTGCCAGGCTGGAAATGTGGGCAGGGCATATGGGTGAAATGTCCCCCTAACACTTTCTGGGCAAGTCTCCTTACTGTAAGTCTCACCTCTCAAAAGAATGACTTTAGGGAAATGCCTGACTACCTACTGCTGATATTTCCAGTGTTAGAAAAAATATAATTTATTAAATTTAAAGAAAAAAATGGCAAAAGTCTGTGGAACAAAAGGAATATAACGAAAAAAAAATCTGTTACAACATATGTTGGGTGCCCAGGTCACACAGCATCCCCAGGAGCACACCTTTCGATTCAAAAACCGCACTTTTTAAACTTTCTTAAGGTCCAACCACATTTTACAACATAGGGGATGTTTCTTCTTCTCAGATTGACTCTTCTGTGCCCCCCCTCATGCCAGGGGCAGAGTTCAAGCAATATGTCAGCTTCCATCTGGCTGCATGGTCCTCCACGTGTCCTGTAGCTGCGTCAGCTATATTCTTAATTAATATGTAATTGCCCTTTTCCCGAGCACTTAATCCCTGGCATACATTCCAAAACTGGACTGGATGCCTTACAACTTCTGCAAAATGCCTATAGGTTAGTAACAATCAAAAGAAAAATAAACCTTAGGTTAGTAATTCTCGTTCAGTTTATTTGCTTGTAATAAAACTGGTTTTTCTACTTCTCATACCAGTACCATATTCTTGTTCTGGGACAAGAGGCTCAGGTGCTTCTGGGCAAGACTGCAGAGTTTTCAGAAATTTGGTCTACTTAAAAGACAGCAGAGACAATGAAGAGTCTTGAAAAGAATCCTTGAACTATCTGGCCCCTTGGAAAAAAATACTATCTTGTATGAAAGGGAATCAGTAAACTTCAAAGTATCAAACCAAACCCAAGCATCTTGTACTAGTACAGTGCTATGAGGCAATAATTTGGTCTTTGCAGGTTAAAATTTGAATGTCTACAGTGACTAAAAATGATGATGCTGAAATGTGCAACAGGAGAACTCCGTAGCCAGCCACTGTTGGAAACAGGTGAGCCACCAACAGCCCATTCAAAGCCTTTCATGGAAAGAACTTACAGGCAGCAAACAGACAATTTTTCATTTAAAAAAATGAAAAAAAAAGCTCTGTTTTAACTTTACAAAGAAAATAATTTAAATGTTATTAAAATATGCAACAATTATAATTTAATTATACAATTACAGAGCCTTCTAGTTTAATAGCCCCACTGTATGTTGCATATTAGTGAACAATTGCTTTCTTAAAGCTCACAGCAGAATCATTTACTTGATGCTGGAGAATAAGTTAATTATGGATCTCCTGCCTTTGATTAATGGATTTAATAATCATGTTACAATAGAATTAACTTATAGTTCATGTGCTTACAGCCCTAATGATGAGATTCATGAAAGCAATGTGTCAGCAAATAGGACTGGCCCCAGAAAAGGCATTGTTTGGAGACCCCAGGACTGCCTGAGCTGCACCACTGCCAGTCAGCACCTCTGGTAGGAACCTGCAAATGGCAACCCACCTTTCTTACTTCGTCAGGCATTGACCACCCCCATTTGCCACTTACTTCAAACTAAGCACTTCCACTGAAGCTCCATTCTGGATAGTGGGGGGGAGGCGCGGGGGGGGGGGGAGGGGAGGTGTGAATTATCCCAGGAGATCAGTGCAGTGCCAGGTAATACACATACCCATTAGGCACGGCCAGTAGCCTGCTATGACCCAGCACAACAGACAACATTCTTTTTCTTTAATGCTTCTTTTGGGCACATAATACAAGTATAAATTTCCTTGAATGTAGACAAGATCACCTCTCTCTACAGAAACCTCAAGCGCAGGTAGTACAGCTTAAGAGAGAGAGCACTCTAGTTTCCACACTTAAATTCAGCTATTCAAGCAGAGGAACCGTTTAAGGACAGAGCAGGTAGAAGGAACACTTGGAAGACTTTTGCATTTTGCTGTTATTCCTCACAAGACTCCTGTGCAGGTCTATGTAAATACCAGATCTGCAAGTCTGGCAAAACCCACATTTAGAAGCCTTTACTTAATTAAAACTCACACTGACATAAATAAAAACAGAATGAAGAGCTGAATCATGTTTTTTCCTAAAGGAGCAGTACCTCAGGAGTAACCAGCAACCAGATTTCAAATTCCATCAGCCATGTACCTTACCTATTACCATGCAAAGCAGAATAATACAATACAAGTCAGGAGCTTAGCATAACACCGTGGCCCGAAAAGAAGGCAGGAAATGAATAGGAATACAATTTCTTTAACAAATCACTTACAGGAATTATTCTCCAAGACATTGCCCACGTCCTTATGAGAGACACAGCCTGAGAGTACATGAAGCACTGGGTTGCTTTACCATATCCCTTCACTGCCCATCATTGACTTGTGTACTGCCCTTTCCACAGGGTGGTGGCAGAGCTCCTTACACTAATCATATCATAAGGAAACACGGAGAAAGCCAGGGAAGTTGCTGCACTGCCAGCACTACCCTTCCTGCTGAGACTGAGGGTACTCTACTCCTGTTCAACCTTTCTGTTAAAGAAATTATTCACCAAGGTGTTATTTCTCAGCTGATGGCAGAAAGCTCCCCTCATGCACTGCAGCTCTGTGCCTCCTCCCCTTGCTGGAGGGATTCTGGAGGCCTCCTGTGCACTCCTCAGCCCTTCAGGATGTGAGTGCTGGTGTCTGAAAAGCAGACAGTGCACTTTGGTGCCTGTCTTGCAGGTCCACCAGTGACATTAATCCACTGCTGCTTGTGTTTTGTTCTGGGAGATACTTAGGGTATAAGATAATCCAAGGTTTGTGCTGAAAATCAACAACTTTTTCCACCAAAGCAAGCTTCAGGGATTAGAGACATATTGAAATAATGCATATTTGATTACTGAAGCAGATGGGACTATGCCTTTAGATGTGCCACTTCAAACCCAGCTGTGCATCCTGCTCTGTCTCTTTCCTCCCCCTTTATACATCTTGCTCTGACTCTGCCACACATTCATTCAGTGTGGAGAGTTCTCCTCAGCTTGTCCCCACTGCCTTGCTACTGAAAGACAAACAGCTATCAGGCCATTTCTCCACATCATACCACAGCACTTTAACTGCCCTTGCCCCAGTTTGTTCTAGGAGAGCTCAGGAATCAGCAGTCAAATAAGTTTCAGTTGCAGATCCTCTGCAGTGACAGCTGTTTAAACGAGACCACAGGCATTCCCAGTTCTTAATTGAGAGGCTGAACCCCCCCAAGAATTCAGATTACATGAGTCAGGTAAATGCCAAATATGCTTTCTAGGATACCTGTGCTGGGTTTCTGTGCCAGCTCACAGGAGGTACTTGCCTGCAATACACTGTTTTCGAGCCCTCAGATCACAGGTTTACTGCAAGATGCAAGGCAAACTCAGCCTTAACAAGGGCAGGGCTGGCCTGCAGCCCCTTCCTGCTTTGACTCCACTTTGAGTATATGATGTCACCCCTATAAACATGTTTTTCACGTTTTTTGAGCCTTAGCAAAGTCTTGTCCTACAGATACTCATCTTCTACAGCTGTAGACACAAATAATGAAATAGACAATGATGAGTAGACCTTATAATGCAAAACTAAATGTCCAATTAGAACTTGACGAGGAAGCATGATATAAAACATTAAACAGAATAAGAAGGTGGGACAAAAAAATCAATTTCCCATTAAATTCACTGGTTACAATTTTTTTCTGACTCTCAGCCCAGTGATCACAGGGAAAAAAGCAGTGCCCTGCAGGTCTCTTCAGGCTGGCTTTGAGAAGTGTTCCACTAATGCAGGCCGGACAAAATTGCATTATATGTTACTTGTGAGAAGGAAGTGATTTTGAAGCAGCCTGCTATTTCACTCAAAGTGAGAGATGTGGAAGGGATGAAGCTGAACTTGGGAAGAGCCATGGAAGTGTTTGGGATGAAAAGTAAACATACAACTTCAAAATATTTGCCTTTGTGGATGTGCCCAGAGGATGCAAGGCTGGTACAACAAAACACATCCTTCACTGAGCTTCTGTAACAGTGAAGCACCATGAAAAATAAAGAAGGAGGAAAAGCTGTTTGTGGATGATTTCAGGACAAGTAGGCACAACCATGATTTCTTTTCTATTTCACCTTGTTAACGGTGTCACAGTTTTATTTTTTTAAACTGTGATGCATGCAGACTTATTTCAAGCTAACCATAGAGACATTTCATTTGGAGGGAGTGGTGATCCTTGATCCATGGCATTGAGCTATGCTTGCAGGGTCTGTAAGTCCATGATGCTTCATTTCTACCTCCCACAGACAATAAGATCCATTGCTGGTGAGCTGCACATGGTTTGAACAATGGTAACAGCAGCTTGTGTGCTACTGACACAAAATCTCATTAGCAGTGTAAGGGAGGGGCGATTTCTGCCAAGGAGATAGGGAGCATGCCTAAATCCTGAGATGGACAAAGAAAACTGCAACACCTGGTGAGAAATGACCCTGCAAAACTATCTCCCTGAACTGGCAGACATATATACACAGAAAAAGCAGGGAGAGATATTAGTTACCTCTTTCATCTTCCTTTATAACTCACAATACCACTACATCTTAAGAAACTAAGGCAGAGAAGGGCTATGAAAAAATGATCGCAGCATCTAAACCTTCAGCAGAATCTCCTTTTGAAGATGCTGGAGCAGCATGCTCAGGTTTGTCTGTGTTCTAAACCTTTTCATGTTGTTCTTAGAGCCAAACACATTATTTTGTGTTGCAAAGCACGGACACCCGTAAACACTGAAAAGAAGATATATGGAGAGAGAACAATGGGTTCTTTAATGGTTATAGGCATCTTTCATTTTAAACTCAAGAGTTTAAAGCTGTCTTGGATTGTCTCTTGCTTGTATAGAGCCTGTAAGTAAACTGTTAATTCAGATCCCCCTAGATGTGATCATTAATGGATCACATTTGGTGTTAAACCAAGTGCAATTCTCTGGAACACTGGCTCAGCCCTAGGGCACTGGGATTTTGAGTGCTACTTTGTACCCATGTTTATCTTTTTGTGACCATCTTTTTCACCTGATGAAGGGGTGGGGCACTCGTAGCAGTCAGTTGTTTTCATTTTACACCCTGTTTCCCTTTCTACCGTAGCTGCAATAAGTTGTTTCAGTAGAGAAACGCTTTGCAAATTTGGCTCAAGGAGACACTGAGCAGACAGCTTTTCAGCGAGCTTCAACTCAGCTGTCAGAGGGGGCAGTTTGGGCTCTGTGCAAGCAATACTCAGATTCCAAACTGCATTAGAGAAAAGCCAGTGGGGGTTTATGCATTTTTGTTATCAGTTCCAGACTAGGAATCTGATGCTAACTTTTTCTTAAAGCCTGTGTTTGCAGTAGAATTTATATTCTAAAACGAATCCAGGACTGTGATGTTTTTCTCTCATTAGCTTGCTCATTTTTTTCTTTTGCTTTTTTTTCCTCCCCCTGGCTTTACTCCAAAGACCTTTTCTGCTTGTTTGTTGCACTCTCAAGATGAACCGCCGGATGGTTACAGCAGTCCTGGTAGCACTGGTACAGGTTTCTCAGAGTTTCCCTGCCTTGTACCACCGAGGTTGGTGGAGGCTGTTAAGGGAAGGAGATAGTTGTGGAAAATGTGATGTGGCGCTTTGCTCTGAGCCTAAAGACTGTCCAGCCGGGACTGTGTTGGATCGTTGTGGCTGCTGTCCGGAATGTGGGAATGTGGAAGGTCAGATCTGCGACTTGGACCAGGGCAATCATTTTTACGGGCAATGTGGAGACGACCTCGAGTGCAGGCTGGATGCTGATGAAACAAGGTTTGGGGAAGTCCCTGAACCCCAGTGTGTGTGCAAATCTCAAGAAAGCATCTGTGGACCTGAAGGGAAAACCTACGAGAACATCTGTCAATTCAACAAGGCTTATGCTGCAAAAAGAAATATCACCATGAAACATAAAGGGCCATGTGAATCAGGTAATGTGTACAGAGGCACTTCCAAACTGAAAAAAGAGCTGATTCTTATTTTCCGATGTGTTACTAGCTGCTCTAGTCTAGCTTTATTAAACTAAAACTGGAATTTTTTAGTAATTATCATTCTCTTATAATACTACTTTGTGCTAAGCATGTGGTTTAGTCTTATACTTAAGTGTTGTATGCTATAAGCCTCTAGATAAGACTCATAGAGTAAATCACATGGTGACTAATAAGCCATCAATCTACAGACTGGCTCTGCTCTGAATAATCAGAGTATAATTATTATAATCAGAGTATGATTTTTTTTCCTTCAAAAGTTGTATATGTAGTTGAGAATCAATAGTCTGTGAGAAATGGGCAAATTATTATTATTATTATTATTATTATTATTGGACTAAGCTAATTTTAAAGTGGTGATAGTAAGGCAGAGCTCATTCATATAGATACATACACACACACATACATGTATGTATATGTATATATATGTATGCATGTGTGTATTCATCAGTGAGTATATATGGTGAGCATTGAAGCAGGGGCAATAGAAGAAGATAGGGTTTCATTAACAGCTCTGTTCTTTTTACAAAAAACTCAAACCAAAATAATCCAATTACAGAATAATCATAAAATCTAGCTAACCCATGAAACAGAAATCCAAATATTAGAACAGAATGAAGCTGAAGCAATTTCTCTAAAGATACTTATAATGCATGAACAGTTGTTTGGAATGATTGTTAGTGGAAGGATTCTTAGGCAGGTTTACGGGGGAATCCTACCTCCTGCTCATGTGCTGTTCCCATTCTTTGTATTATTGCAAAGTCATTACTCCCGAGACCTTTCATCTAAGACACATGAATATAAAAGGAAAATGTGGAGGCTTTTATTTTCTGACCACGAAATTACTGGGGTTATTTAAGTTAATGAAATATTTTCTCAAATGAAGTAAGTAGAAGAGGTCTGTGAGTCACAAATGGGTCATGGTTCTGAGAATCCGAAATGTCAACTCTGACAAAGGACCACATATGAGAGTCACTCAGGTACATTTTACCCACTGTGCTCCTGCTGTCTTGAATGAACACTGGATATTGAACACTTAAAAGGAAAAGTGATGAACAGCTAATACCAGGTTTCTTTTCTCTTTCTGTGGTTGCAAGAGAAAGCAGATTCCATTAAAGAATCCCTTATTTGCCATCAGGGTATTAAGCTGGGAAATGAGGCTTGTCAGTAAAGACCTGTGCACCAGCCTGCAATACAACTGAAAGCCTGTCAGCCCTGGGTAGGCATTCTTATTTAGTTCCTATAGCACTATTTCTTGTGGCATAACCTCTCCAGAAAGATTTCAGCTGGAAGCACCACTCTATTAGCAAGTGCTGTTGTCTTGGCAGAGGAGGCAGCTGCTCAGGCACACAGGCTTAAAGCAATTAATTTAACAGAACTGGCCACATACAAGAAACTTTAATTTGGAAGTACTACCCCTTTTAATTGCTGATGTTGTCACCCACCGGGCCTCCAGTTGCCCCTGAGGTGCATCACAGCGCTGAACCTCAGGCAGGAGGAATGAGCTTAGTTGCCATGCACGCAGGCATCACCCCCAGTGTTTTCCCACTGCTTCCCTGGGTCCTCAGAAAGGCTGAACCCTTTCTCCAGGAATGCAGAGAAATATCCCAAGATGGCTCAGCTTACTGAAAAGCACCGAAGCCTGGGGAAAGTTCATAGGCATGTCAGTGCTGTTGCAGAATTTAGTTAAGAAAAACGGGGCGCATCTGCCCCGCTGCTGGGGAGGGAAGTGCCCAGCTGGTGTTTGCAGCAACTGCAGCAGCGCCCTGGAGCCTGGCAGGGAGGGCACACCCGTGCCCCTCTTCTCCATCTCCTCGCTGGGCTCGCAGGTTGTGCTTTAGCCTGGACGGGGCGCGGAGGGGCTGACGGGGCCGTGAGAGCCCCGTGTGTGCCCGGCAGGGCAGGGGCACCGCGGTCTGTCGGGGCTGCAGCCCAGGGCAGGGGGCGGCAGGAGCGTGGCCCCCAGAGCTGCCCCTCCCTTGCAGCACTGCCTTTCCCTGACTCCAATTTGCATGTGAAAGAAACACCGAGCACTTGGGGGTTTTGGTACCAGGCTATAAATATAGCTTTCACTCCACTCAAAGCACTTTGTTTTGTTATTTCTCCTTCAAAGCATCTGCTGTTTTCTATTGATGCCGAAAGGATTAATTGTATACAGCAACCAATGAATAAATAAATAACAATAAACTCCTTTGAGCAGAAGAATATAGCCTTTAATCTTTCCTCTATCACCAGAAAAAAGAAAAGGCTTAGCTTACTAAAGAAACACTGAAATAGCCTTTCCTGAAAGCTAGTTTTGATCATATTTTGATAATATTTTACCAAAGTTACTAAGTACATTAATTATATACAGATTCTCCACACTTTAACTATCCCCATCCACATTCAAACCTCTCTTACTGATAATTTAATAAACTAACAGAACAATCTAGCTCTTTATATTTAGCTGTGTCACATGATTTATTTTTAAAGTAAATTTTGGAATAAAACCAAATAAAGAAGCCACAAAATTTTTGGGCATTTTTCGTCAAACAGACATAGATTAGGAAAAATCAATAATATGTAGTATGAGGAAAAAATATCCTATGAATTATGTAATGCCTTAGTTAGGGTTGATTGTGTAAGGTGAAGTAGAAGCAGTATTTTTGACTTTTCCTGGCTTTTCGTTTATGTCTTCTGTAACACACGAGGATAATTTATCTGGGACTGTAACAGGAAATTAGCAGCTCCTGCCCATTCAGCTCTGGACACTGAGACATCCAGAATGCTTTCTATAGCTATCAACAAAAAGTTATCTACTCCAGGAGTCAAAATGACAGAGTATCATAACAGTAAAGCTCTGTTTCTAATCAGTTATAAAAAAAAAAAGGTACACACAGATATGCATGGAAGAATTTGTCTAAACACAAATTCTGAAACACTCAAAAATGAAGTTTATAAATTTCTGTTAAAATGTTACATCATGACTTTAATTTTCTTCTGCAAAATACAGCAAAATGTTGTGAGACGTAGTATTTTATTTCTGAGGGCACCTCATGTTTGAGTAGATAATGCAGGTATTTGTCATGCATTCAGATTCAGAAAAGGCAGTTTGGTTAGATCAAAACTACTACTTGCTGTGAGTTTGATCTCACATGATGCCAGTCCTGGTAAGCCCTGTACTCAGCTGCTTGAACTCAGACCATACCCAGGCATTTCCAAGCTGCATTTTCCTCACAGTTAATGACAGGAGGGGTATTTCCAGTGTGGAATTCATCCTGTTGTATGGTGGACAGTGCTGGACTGCACTGGGGTGGCCTCGCTGGGCTGAGCCACAACTGGGGACAGTCACATGAGCAGGACTCAGTCCTTGACCATATCAGGGGATCCACAGGACACTTGAGCACCACAACAAAAGTACTCATCAGGCAACATCTGCCTATTTAAAAAGGTTTTTACACTGTCTCTGTGAAGGAATAATTTAAAGAACTCACGTGAGTCAAGTAGACATTTGATTTCTTTTGCACATTTTAAGCTTAACTATATGTACAATAGTAGATGTATCACTAAAAGGAGTGTGATTGCACTGAGTTTTAAGATTTGAAAGTAGGTTTTAATATCAGAGCCCCTGTGATCAACTAATCGGCAAAAAAATATTCTCATCCAGATATTCAGTTAATGCTGATTTGAATACAAGATTTTTTAAATAAGAAACAGATTTTGAATGTACAGTTCTCATGAAAGAACAAGCATTTAAGGGTTTAAGTATCCTAGTTTGAAAAATCTTATTTTTGAGGAGTAGCAAGATTTTTTATAGAGGCATTTATAAATGGTGAAATTGATAGTTTGCTGCATGACTTGTTTGCAATTAATTTTAATCAGGATGCATTTAATATTTTCTGCACAGGCACCAATCCTGAAAAACTGACAAATATGTTAGAAATTACTGCTTGAAAACATGGAAGTGGCTGTTACAATTTCAAATGCTGAAGCATAAATGCTGCACCTATGTACTGATTCAAATATTGCAAGTTTTTACTTATTATTAAAATAAATTAGTAAAAGTATACTAATATGTAATTATACAATATATTAATAATGTATTAATTATTTACTATAGTTTCTATTTCCATGCATCTGGGATCTGAGCAAAAATAAAATCCCTAATTAAATACAAGCTCAATGGCCCAGAAAATACATTCCTTTTTGAGCACTGGTCTGGAAATATATAGAAAACAGATATTAAAAGAAAAATATTTCTTGTTAACAGCAAATAGATCAGGGGGAAAACGCCAGAGATCTCCAAAATGGGAAATCTGTGATATGCTGGTTTGCACTTTGCAGCTAAATATCATCGTGTCCTGTTAACACAGTGTGTTCATACATGCTTATAGAGGGACATGTACTGAAATCATGTATAAAGGCAACAAGGGATGTTGTACTTTTCCAATGTCTTCAAGACTTCGGGCTGGCTCCCTCTCGTGGTTACCGGCAGCTTTTGCTTGGGGAAAAGGGAAAGCAGAATTCAGAGGCAATCAATAAACAGTGGAGGGGGATAAGAGTAAGAGAACAATAGGAAACAAGTAAGTGGAAATGTAATAGCTATAATAAACATAACATAAAGCCTTATGGAAATAATTGAATTTAAATACCTTTCATTCCTTGTCTCATAACAAGAATATTGGATGAAATCAATAACAATTGAGGACAACTTATGTGGAATGCATTAATGCTGTTATTCTATAACTTGTGGCAATGAGTTCTATGGGTGACAGTGTGGGACAATGTTTTAGCAAGTTCAAGGCAACGATGTACTCAAACACAAAATCTGACAAGCTCGCAATAGCAGTATTTTTGGCTTTTAGCTAACCAAAATGTAACAGACATTCAGAAGAACTATCATAAAATCAAGTCACTCTGACTGCCTGCTACAAAATTTCTTATACTTTCCTCTGAAGTCCTGTCGAGTACTGGCAGCTCTGCTGGTGGGCCCTGAGTCCAGTCCACAGTGAGAGCTCATGGGCAAAATTAAACCCTTAATTTCAGCCCAAGTTTCATGCTCATGTGCAAGGGGAAGGACAGATGGGTCCTTTGCATAAGCCTTTTTAAAAAGCACAGACACAAGGTTTTCTGAACTTTAAAAAATGCTTGGAATCACATGGCTTTTCACAATGTGTGAAAGGCAAAAGGCAAACTGATTGTATCACATGCAGAAGAAATTAACATTTTTTTGTGTTTGTGTTCTTTTGTGCATTGTCTTCTAAAGCACTGCTGTCGGTTCTTTGCAGCTCCTGTTATTTCTATGCCACCTCAGGATGCCCAGAATTACACAGGCAATGATGTCATTTTTGGCTGTGAGGTGTCAGCCTATCCTATGCCACACCTTGAATGGAAAAAAAAGGGGAATAAAATGTTTCTGCCAGGAGATGACACCCACATCTCAGTTCAGGTAAAACTTGAGTTTTCCATGGCACACAGTTTGGGAAGAGGAGCAGGGTGGTTAATCTGTGCATTCCTCCTACAGAACAAAATACTGTTACAATATATAGATTCCCAGTAGGGGCTCTCTGACTACACAGAGAATGATTTCAGTCAGTGCTTTGGCAGTCCCAGCAGAAGGAACAACAGCCAGGGTACCACCTGGCCTGCTTCAGGGAAAGAAAAGATGGAAGGGTCTCTTCATGTAGGTCTGATTCTGAAAAAACTAAGCAAACATATAAATGTAACAACTCTAGGCTACTGCCTGAAAAGAAGAAGCATTCTGGGAAGGATGACTTCCCAGCACTTCTTGCACTTTTTCTACTCTTGATTCAGAAAGCCCAGTCTTGACAGGTATCTAAGGTTCTCCTTTGCAAGATGCTGTTTCTGAGAACTGTCATTTGGGTTCTGTCTGCAAGGCAGGAAAGCAAAAGGAAAGCAAAAAAAACTTGCTCATTTTATGGCTGGCCTCCATAATCTGAGGGGAATGAGTAGAATGGCATTCTACTAATGACAGATTGGTCCTTCAAGCAAATCTAGGAATAGGCTGAAAGTTTTAGATGAAATCAAATAAATCAGAATATTAACTCTCTTAAATGGAAATAACAAATGATGCCACCTGTGCAGGAAGGCTGAAGCCTGTACTAATGCCTTCTGCATGCCTTCTCCAATGGCAAAAAAACACGAGCAGTTACTATACGATGACATGTATGGCAAAATTCTGGATACAAAGCCCAAAAATAGTCAGATCCAATTGACATGGGACACAACCTGAAAAAAAAGTAGAAAGGAAAAACTTAGAAAAAGCTAATTAGAGAATGTGGTGGTTTAGTTTTCCTGGTTTTGGTCTAGGCCTTCCCTGGTAACAGGGTTATAACTAAGGAAGTATTCCACACCATTCCTTCATGTAATCAGGGGTATATAAAGAGAAGGAGGAAGGTTTCCTCCCTCTCTCTTCCTTTTGGGTGTTTGGAGGACAGCAGGTCTCAGTGTGTCGGCTTAGCTCTTATCTATGTGAGCTGAGACCTGTCTGACAGCCCTTGCTTGAAAGCCGCATGGAGGTGGAGGAACTGCTTCTCTTGAGGGGAGTTTGGTGAGAATTTATTGTGTTTGTTACTTTATTGAGCTATTCCCTGAGTTTACGAGTGTGTGTATCTATTTTGGTTTGGTTTTACCCATTTTTGTCCCTCTTCCCTTTTTCCCTTCCCCCCTCTCCCTTTTGGGGTTGTTTGGAATTCTTGTTCTGCATGTCCACAGTGTTTAATTATATAAAACTGTAATATATGTGAATATATATATATATATTTTCACTACTATTTTCTTTTGGTACTTTTTTCTTCTCTCTCGGGAGGTGAGAATCTGTGGCCAGCAGCTGGGTTTGGCAGGGAGCCAACCCAAACCTCCACAGAGTACCAAAAATACCAGAGTACCAAAAGTCCAAGTTATTTAGAAATTCTGTCAGAGGCAGCATGAACACAGCTGGGATTAGTGGACTTAAAGTTGCTGAGAGATAATGGTGCAAGGAGCCACCAAATGTTGGTCACTTCAGAAACTAAACTGACCCCTGTTCGCCTGTCTCATTAATACATTCAGCATGAGAGATCTCTCTGTTAACATCTCTTAATGGGTTTGCACTACTTGTTTGGAAAAGAAAGCTCAACCCTTTAGGAGGATTTAGTCCAAGCCAGTTGAAACCAATTGTCATGAAAGGTGAAGGCTCCCAGAATGTCATGCCAATCCACTAAAACCTGGCTGCTGAGTAGGCAGCTTGGTCAGGCCCCTTGCCCCTGAACAACTCACCCAGATCCACTCCCTGCTCTCATCCTGAAGAATCTGCTGAGCTTGAGAACAGGTAGCAATGCTTTGAAGCGGCAGCAAGTGCTGTTCAGAGAAGACACAGGAGGAGTGCTGGGAATCAGCAGCACGAGAAGGAACAGGAATGAGAGTGCTCTGAAGGGCAATGAAGTTGAAAGAGCAGACATTGGGAGCACATGAACTCAGAGGTACAGAGCAGTAAGAGCAGAAACAAACAGAATCAAAGCATGATGGCACTTAAAAAAAAAAAAAAGCAAGGGTTGTAATGATATTTAATCCATCCACAATTATTTTGAGAAATATCATGGTGTCTCCTAGCTTCTTAATTTCAAACATTTCTTTCCTTCTCACAGGCAAGAGGTGGGCCTCAGAAGTATGGTGTGACAGGTTGGCTGCAGATTCAAGGCCTCAAAAAATCAGATGAAGGCATTTACATCTGCCACACCAAAAATAAGTATGGTGCAACATATGCCTCTGCAAGACTGAAAGTCATTGATGGTATTTTTTTTTATTTGCATGTAAAGAATATAAAAATGCATACAAGCAGGCTGCAAATGATGAGTTTGTCAGAATAAGGATAAGAGAAATTACCAAGGGTGCTCATATTTTAACTTTTCTGTGTGCTATTCTTTTACTTTATCCCCTAACAGGTTAATATTGTAATATTTTTCTGCAAATCATGCAAGCTTCCAGAAAACAGAAAGTTGTGGATTAGAGACATGCAGCTGAGACACATATTATTCCAAAATCCTTATTCTACAGATAAATAGGACAGATGTTAGTAGAACCCAGAACAACACCTGTTGTAGCTGAGGGAGTCTTTGAACCATGGCAGATCTGCTTAGATGTTTATTTTTCAAAAAATTAGGAAGGAAAGAGTTTTTGTTCCTTTATGAAAGTGTTTAGAAAGATGTAAGAAATAGCTTTGCTATTGTTTAGCATTGGGCCCAGACCTACCTGCAGAATAACATCCTTCTTCCTCCAGGGAGAACTGGCTTTCTTGGCAAATTCAGGATAAAAATGCATTGTCTTATATTTATCTCCTGATCTAGAGGAGTTTGACACTGGTCTAGTTTCTGCAAGTGACTTTCAAAGCTTTGTTATCTCTGGTAATATTTGCAGACGCAGAGGACCTGCATAGGACTGACATCATAGTTTCCTAGTGTTGGGAATTAAATGCATTTTCAACGTGTCCTCAGCACAGGAAATATGTGGACCTGTTAGAGTGGATCCAGAGGAGGACATGGAGATGCTTCAAGGGCTGGAGCACCTCTGCTATTGGGACAGGCTCAGCAAGTGGGTGGTGTTAAGCCTGGAGAAGAAAAGGCTCTGGGGAGATCCCAGAGCCCCTTCCAGTGCCTAAAGGGGGCTTATTAAAAGGAGGGAGAAGGACTTTTTATACAGGCAGATAGTGGTTGGACAAGGAAGAACAGTTTTAAACTAAAATAGGAGAGATTTAGATTAGATATTAGGAAGAAATTCTTGGCTGTAGGGGCAGTGAGGCCCTGGCACAGGTTGCCCAGAGAAGCTGTGGCTGCTCCATCTCTGGAAGTGTCCAAGACCAGGTTGAATGGGGCTTGGAGCAACCTGTCTAGTGAAAGGTGTTCCTGCCTGTGGCAGGAGGTGAAATTAGATGAGCTTTAATGTCTCTTCCAGCCTAAACTATTCTGGGATTCCAGGATACTATACAGAAATTTGCTCATGTATCATGAGCTTCAGTGGTATGAGGTCATCAGGTAAAACCCCTCTTCTTTTCATAGATAACAAGGAGTCAGTAACACTGAGCTTGCTGTATGAATCCAAACCTGTACTTTCATCTTTGTTCCTATCTTCAACTATGTTAATCTGAATTTAATTACATCTTGCAGACCCATCTCCTCCATTTGCATTTACTGCTGGCAGTAGAAGTGCAAGCTACAGCATTGAATACGAGGAGTATTACGACAACTCTGATGAAGAAGATGACGAAGAATATGAATCTGGGGACTATGATAACAGAAACAACCTTGAATAATAATTTGTATACATCTGTTGTTCAATACCTTTCACACTGTTATATATACTAGCAGTCTCTATGCTGTAAATGGCTCCTCTGATAATACATATATTGACTTGTGTATCCACCTTTCTCAAATTCAGCTTTGGATGAAGTGCATCATACTGCTTACCAGAAATAAGAACAGTTGTAACAACTCAAATTTAGACTGTTAAATAAAATTCTTCAATATGCACCTTTCTACTAAGTATACCAAAGGGATCAAATTTGATATTAATTTTTTAATTGTTATAATTTCTTTTACACATTCTAATTTGTCTAGCAAAAGTGTCAATAGTTAAACAAAATTTTTACTTTATATAAATTTCCTTTTTTTTTTCCTATAAGATACTAAGCAACATCAAGAGATTGTTCACATGGCAACAAGCCTAAGTAAGTATGGAGATTGCAAACTAGTCTTTAATCTCCTTAGTTCATGTTTTCTCATAAGTTTCAGCAAGATTTCCCTTCTCATTTGAAATTTTCTAGGATTAGTCTCACCCAAGGTGAATTATCTGTCTTTTGGGGGGTTATTTTGTTTACATTTAATAGACACATGAAGCAATCCCAGTGTAAAGCAAGTAAGTGCTGTTTTACTGGCAACACTCAGACATACCCAGAAAAGATTCCTTGTACATTCAAACAGCTGAGCACATCTTTGAAGGCCTTTTTGTAACAGCTCCTGCATTACACGTCACAGTGCTGGCTCCTTCCCCCCAGCCCAGGGAGCAATTCAGAGTTTGGGATCATTATTTTCACTCTGAACAGGATTGTTTGGTGGGCATTACTGCAGTTTAAAGGCAGCACTGCTCTGTAGCTTGGTGCCTGCTCTTCAAACACACAGAGATCTGCACTACAGGGTTTCCTTTGTCCTGGGCTGTGAATGAATTGCTCCTACCTCTGACCCACCCATACTATGTCCAGCTAAAGCACAGCCAGCATTGCCAGGCTGCTGGAAATGGCAACAGAAAAGCAGGAATTGTGTTTGGTTTTTTTTGAAACCCATCAAACACATGCACATTGTTCAAATTGATCCAACACAAACCAGACAAAATGAAAACTAATTCAAAAACATAACACTTCCAAGTGTAGGGTGAGAAATTTCTCCAATTGCTTTTGTTGACTATTTACATGAATGCTGGCTCTGAATTAATGGGTGATGGAAGATAGAGATGAAACCCACACCTCTGGTTCCTATTGGCTGAGGAAAGATGAACAGCAGTAAGTTACTGAACATTTAGGACTAAGGAAGCAGAAGTTCAGGCAATGGCATGGAAAGCCTCAGTATCTGCAGTCTTCATCCAAGGCACAAACCCATGTAGTGATTACTGCACACATCCAGGTAACTATGAGTTAAATTGATGGTGAAAAGGAAGCTTTAGCGGCAATCCTACTGAATACATACACATACTGTGTAGAATTTTTAATGTATATCAGTGTATCACAAATTTCTCCTTTAATGTGCTATTTGTGCCTTTTTTGCTATTAGAAAGATTTTTCCTTTCAACTTGAATTACGTTAAGAAATTGGCTGTTTGCCCTGAGGTATTATTGACCTTTGTCCAGGTAGCAAACAAGCAAATAATCATTTATTTAGTTTCAGACTTCATGGAGTATTGTCAGCTTATGAGTAGAAAGCGTGTCATTGTGTCACTGAAAAAGATTAATTAGTTTAAATCAGGAGTATGTAGTGGCTTCATATTTAATTGCTGATTTTGCTTTTATGGACTCTTTCTGGTCTTCTGCGGTGGCTGAATTGGGATCACTCCCCACTTTCCCGGTCCCCTTCCCGGACCACGTGTTCGGCCCGCATGGTCCCCAGACATAGCAGAGACACACACACACCGAGGGCAGGAAAGCAAAGAGAGCGTTTATTCACCAGACCAGGTCTTTTACAGGCTTCAGAGCCAATAGGATTCAAAGGGAAGGGTTAACAATAGGCCAATCAGGGAAGGATTTACCTGGCCTGGCAAGGGTTGCATACTAATTAGGAAGGTGAGGGGTTTCCCTCCAGGGAGCTAGGGAAGATACAACACTCCAGTTTACAATACAGTAAAAACGCCTCATTTAAAAGGCACTTTGGTTGACTTCTTCATTCTCACCAGAGACCCATCTCTGGCGTGATCTGTTCCACTTATTATATTGTGGGTCTATTCCCACAGTCTTAGTGATATGTCTAGTATCCTGTTTTGCTTATCCACTGTATATTAACTTGAACATAAAATTATCTGGTAGAAATCACTGATTATTTTTTATGAAACTATTTAATATGCAAGTGTATATTCAAGATCAATTGTGATCTGCATTGCAAATTGATGAATTAGATTATTAAAGTAATCACTGAACGGTGGCAATATATATTGGCAGAGCCTAGTACATGGCACAGAAAATAATCTTGAAATCATTAGCCATAGAAATAAATCATAATTCTTCAGGGCCTTTTGCTGTTATTAATGTGAAACAAAAAACAGAAAGAAAAGAATGTCAGAATGAGAAAATGTGCAGCATAACCATAGCAAATACCAATCTGCAAGTGCTTGGCCTGATGGGGTATGTCCATTTAAGAAAAGCTAATCTTCCCAGCAAAACAGGATTCTAAATTGAGTATGTTGTATTTCTCTCTGTATGTAATTTTTTTATACATTTAATAAGTTGTAAATTATAAGCCATTCTTTTCAGTAAGAAAACTGCATTTTAAGAAAAATCCCAAAGCAATGAAAAAAAAGAAGGAACACTGACACCCTTAACAATTCCTAGTTCCTTTTTTACTAGAGGAGAAAGAAATGGCTGGGTTTATTTATATGCTTTAATCAAGTCATTTAATACCAAATTTTAAAAAGCATGGAGAAGGTTCAGCCCTTGCTAAGCAGCGTGGCAAATGAACAGATCTAACTGTGAATGCATTGCCTGTAACAACAGATCTGTTCACATAACACAAAGTAAGAGCAAGTTCAAGAAGCTGTTTTTATTCCACCTAGCAAGAAATGAGACAGACTTGAGCTGAAAACTGTGAATTAGTCCTGGTACTGTATCTTGAGAGGGAAACTTAAACCCTTGTTTGATTGAGCTCCTACTGAACACTGCAAGAATTTTGTTAGTTCCCATGGAAGCAAGTCTGAATTTCATGGCACAGCTTCCTTCTGTCACACAAGCATCTTCACTCTGTCATTTCTCCCTCCCACGTGAAGGCAACGAAATGCTATAAAAGTTGCTAAATAAATTATGGTACTTAGTGCAGCTTTGTTCTTTGGGCTAGGATCCTGACATAGGCTGGGGTACTTTCACAATCTAACATTCTTACTTGCTGTGTTAAATCTTAGGAGTTTTGTCAGGTGCTAGTACAGGAATTCATTAATTCTTTAGCTAGACCAACTTTTTTCCCCTTAAAATAATCAGGCTATAGTTGACAGAAATCCGATATAGAAAGGCAATTGTGTTTCAGAGATTAAAATGATTCAACTGATGATTAAATAAGGCACGGTCACAGGGCTGCACTGTGCAGCTGAGCTCCCTGCCTGCCCCATGGCACACGCTTTGTGCTCTCCACTTCTGTCCATGCTCAGTCCTCACCACAAGGAGACCCAGGCTGGAGGGGAACTGGCGTTCCTGGCTAGGAAGAAACACACTTACTCCAGACAAACTAGAAATTGGCTCATCCTGCACACTTGGGTACATGTGCCATCCACTATTTAACTTACTAACCTAATTTCTGTTTTAATTTTGCTTCAGTCTCCAGTAACACTTTTGTATTTTGTACAAAAGAGTATGGTTCTGTGATTCTACTGTGATAGTTCATGTACAAAGAAATTACTCTTCCTACCCTGATATTATCATAATTCAACCTCACTGCCGAGGATGAATCCAGCGAACATACCCAATTTCATTCCAGATCTAAAGCAATTTTCATTTCCAAAGACATTCTGCTAGCGTGGGCCTCTTCTTTGTAGCTAAGAGGCTTCATATGGGAAGTTTTGCAATGTGGGCAATGAAGCATCAGGGAAACATATTGACCTTTTTCTGCACTGAATTATTCCTTTAACTCTAGAAAGATAATGTTTTGGATCAGACTCTGTCTTTGCAGTACCTAAGAGGTAAAATGTCTGTGGTAATTTAATCAAGTTTGTTTTCACAGACTCTACCTGTTATCCGTACCACTGGTTAGCAAAACCAGGGTTAATCTCATTCAGCTGGAAACAACTCTATTCTCTAATTTCTTTGATGCTTTATCGGCACCTGTAGAAGAGGTTTTCCCCTTCCCGGGATCACAGTGCTATCTATTCCGGTGGACGCAGGTTTCACTCCTGAGCACCATCTATTTGCCCTGCTGTACTGAAGCAGCAATCCCAGGTTTTCCCACTCTCAGGAGCTTCCTGCACTTTCCACAGCAGAATCCCCCTCCCGGCTGCCGCCCTGGCCCAAGTGCCTCAGCAGCACAGGCCTTGGTTTGGATCTCTTCAGTATAAACAGATGATGGCTTGGCCCATGTATTGACTCTGTATTTAAATGTAGGAAATTAATGCTACACTGAATTACTCCCATGCAATTTGTGAGCTGCTGTTGCAAAATGGGAATAGACTTATGATCTCTCATGTACTGTGTGACTTGCAGTTCCCACGTTCACTGTGTAAACCTTCCCTTTCGCTGATGCTGCCACAGGCTCAGAGTAAATTCTTTGGAAATTGTGCCCTGACCTGCCCAAGCGCAGGTACAGCAGCACGGCGGAGGGAAATGGGCTCGGGGCTCGGGGCTCGGGACGGGACGGGACGGGACGGGACGGGCGGGGGCTGCGCGGCCCAAATGTCCCCATCGGCTCCCCCCGCCCCCCTCGTCCATCACCCCCGGCCCCATCGGCCCCATCGCCCCCCGCCCCATCAGCTCCTCCCGCCCCCCTCGTCCATCGCCCCCCGCCCCGCCCCGCCCCGGAACATGGCGCTGCTCGGCGCGGGGGGCGCGGCGGGGGCTCTGCGGTTCTCGGTGGAGCCCTGCGGTGTTGCGGTGGCGGAGCGGAGCGCCGACCCGGCAGAGCGGCGGCAGGTGCGAGCGGGGCGGCCCCGGCCAGGCTGCGGGCGGCGGCGGCGGGACGGGACGGGACGGGACGGGACGGGACGGGACGGGACGCGCCGGCCGGTCCGGCCCCGGCCCCGGCCCCGGCCCCCCGCACCCCGGCCCCGGCCCCGG
>JAWWEE010000025.1:376080-392699 GCA_035221455.1 Xenops minutus
TTTTCACGCAGGGGTGTAACTTAATGGTTCAAAAGCAGGAAGTTTTCCTCGGAGCTGGCCCTCATTGGCTCTGCTCTCTAGGATGGAGGGAAACTTCCAGAGGCTTCCAACAGAAGCCGATCTTCCTCTTATAAAAAAAAAAAAAACTAATCAGAGAAACCCATGACAGACCCGTACACTTATTTTGCAGTTGTTTGACCAAAATGCACAAAACTGCAAAAATTATTGCACACTTCTAGTAGGACATCATTAGAAATTTGTTCAGGAAGGCTGGCATTTAATTTAGGTTTTAGACTGTTTTATGTGTCAATAACTATATGCTTGTATATAAAAAAGACTTGTGATTTTATGGCAGATATGGTTAGACTTTTTCTCAAAGAAGCATTAGTTATCCAAGTTGTCTTGTATCACATTTTTACTTGTCTTTGTATTAAACAGGATACATTGGCATTGGTATGTTTGTTTTTACTTGTTACTTGTTATCTTTAGAATATAGACATGAGAGCTGTCAAAACTTTTTAATTGCTGAAAATCGACATTTTGGTGCCTCAGTTGCTCTCAAGGGGCACCTCAAGTTGCCCTCAAGCTGCAACTTGATGAACATTTTTTTGAAAATGAAGATGTTAGCTTTCATTCCTTTTGCATTTATCTGTCTGTAAAAATTAGTGCAGCATTAAAAACCTTAATTTATTTTATATGGCTTTGTTCAGATGAATTACCTAGTTTTCAAGAAACTGAAGTTATTTATTGCAGTATAAGTAGTAAAAATATACATTTTCATATGTTTTTTCATATACCTATTTCCATACTCCCTCACTTAAATTGTATATACTGGCTTTTTCCTATTATAGTTATTTTATAGCTGTTGCATCTTTACATGGATAAAGGGTATTGTTTTGAAAAGATGAGACAGGTTACTGCATAATATACATTTGTTTCTTTGCTTGCTCTTAAATGTTTGTGATTGATTTTGCTGTTCTTTTGTTGAGTTTGAATATGCTGATTTTGTAGCATCTATGTAGCAGCTATTTCTTCATTCATTTGTAAAAGACTTTCTACTTAGCTTTTTATTAGTTCCACTTTCTTCCATGCATCCTTTGACTTCTATGTGGGAGAACTCTGACTGATGACCTCATTTCATTGAGTAGCTGCAGTTTGGATTTACACTCCACTCCTCAGTTGTGGGGGCCAAAGGGAAACCACCAGCTGGAGTCTGTCAGTATCAGGGCTCTGGGGATTGCTGTTATGTGTTAGAAAATACTCAATGTGGCTTAAATATTGTTGCTGTTCTACAAACTCAACATTTGTTTTCGTATTGAACAACAGCTGTTATATTCCCTAGATATGCATAGTTAAATTTACATTTTTAATGGCTTTTGATGTTACAAAATAAGTCAATGTAATATTAAGATCTCATGTTATTATACCATCTTGCTCTCTGTATCAATGGTGATGTGGTCACGGTTTACTAAAACAATAGCAGTACTTAGTGATTACGTGTGATCTATGGTAATGACAGATTTCTTTGGGATTTTTGCTTTTATAAGAGATAATTGAAGGTTATTACGGCAACAATTAGTTTCTAAAGCAAAAGATGTCTGCCCTGGAAAATGGAAAAGCAAAGGCACTGAAAATTTTAAATATTGAAGGTGTGATAGAAGGACAGAAGTCACACCTGTTAATTGGTATCGTGCTTAGAGAAAAGGGTTGCCATCAGAAAAATATCTGCTTAAAACTAACTCCTGCAGTTTGTAAAAAGAAAGGCAGGATTTTACTTTAAAAAAGGCTATTGGCCACAGAGTTGACTGTTCCTTCTGAACCAGCTGGCACTACTTCACAGCTGCTTTGTGATACCCTCTTGAAATGGCCATTCCTTAGTAGCTCTTAATGCTAAATTCATTTGAGCAATGTCTGTGCTCTGAGACCCTTCAATTCCTTGGTGTTTTACTAAGAATGGTGCAATCGCTTTGTGTCCTAAGTGAAGAGCTACATGTAATGCAATGTGTAGTGTGTCTCCTGGGGTTTTCGTGGGAAGTGTCCTGTTTGTCAAGAAGCACAGGTCTCAAAACTGGGAGATATGTTGATTTTTGGAGATCTGATACTGTGCTTTCAGATTGTTAGGAACGAAACAGGCACAATATCAGAAGATATTTAGTAGTCTTTCTCATATATCTTGTTTTCTCTCAAAAGTCAACACGTGTTCCCTATCACAGTGTTGACAGATCTCAGTCTGTTTTACAGTTTCATGTGGAATTTAAAAAAAAGACTGAGATTTAAAACAAAGCTGAATACTTTCGATCCTTTTGTTGGAATCATCTGCAAGTTATTCCATACATTGTGTATATTTTTCTTTGCAACTTTTTGATGTATAGAACACTCTGTGCTATATACTTCTGACTAAAGCAGAATTACTTATGATGCATATTCTGAGAATACCGGAACCCCTCAGAACTCTTAATTGTTCTAGGTTGAAGGAGGTGGAATGAAAACCTGGTTTGGGTTTTTCAAAATACAGTAATGCAAAGCATGCAGGGCATTGAGTGAAGTTTAATGTTATGTAAATGTAGACTAGTTTATCAGATATTCAAAATAAACAAGAAATAAAATCTCAAGACTTTAGGCAGATACTATACATGCCCTGATATGTATGTAGAAATATCCAAAATAAAATACTGTCTTACAGTCATAAAATTATTTCATTGGTATATCTGTAGTTTCTAGTTTAGTTAAACTTTAGAATGAATTTGCAAGACACTGTATTCATCAGGGTGTTTTCTTCAGTCTTGTAAATTAAGCTGTTTTCACTTTGTAAAATCATAAAAATGAGAGCAAGCCGTCTTCTGGTTTATATAAGTATCTCACTTATTGTAGTAGTTTGTTTGTAGCTTAAATGGAAACCTCTCCAAGTTGTTGTTTTTTCTGTGTTGTCATTGACACCCAATTAATTTTAATTTATTACAAAGAGTATTTTGCCAAATGAAAGTGGAATCTGAAGGTAGCTTTACTATACTGTAGTCTCATTGCCTTTCAGTTGAGGAAGAAATCTATAGCAACATCCTGAAGTTTTAACAGGGCTATATGTTACTTTGCTTTTCAGGTCTTAGTTTTGATCTTACCTCAGGATAGAATACTACATCCTTCCAGAGAGAAGATGCCATTAGTTACTGGATTCACAGCTTAAAAAGCTGAAGCAGGAAATCTACATGGCTTAAGTAGGGCCAGGAGGTCAAATTTAAAGATATCCTACCTTAATGTGCCAGAGAGATTGAAATAATCCAGGTTTTGCAACCAGCAGAGAGACGCCAAAAGAATTCCTGAGTTCAGTGTTTGTAAATGGAAGAGGTCTGTATTTATAAAGGGGGATTTCAGTATTTGAAAGTCTGTACAAAATACACCACATATACAAATTCGAGGAGTTATTTGTAGAACCTTAGCTTTTTGAGAAATTACAATCCCTACATTGTGCTTTACAGGAGAAGGACTTTGCCAGTGGATCCTGTAAGTGCTTTAATGAAGAATGACAGCTAAATAATCTGGAAATTGGAAGGCATGACAGCATAGCTTGGAATGGATGAGCTCTGTCTTTTAAACCCCTTTAAAAGTAGTCCACAGAGACTTTCAGAACTATGTGGTAGTTCACAGACTCTTGTTGAAGGATATTTCTGATTTATGACATAAATATTTTCTTATGTGCAAGTCACTTTAAACAGTAGTTTAAAATTACAAAGTATTCTTTATTTGAAATAGAACTAAGAAACAAATAGATTGTAGTGAGTCTCAATTACTTCCTAATGCTGTGATAAGTAGATGTAACAGCCCCAGTGTAGGTAAAATTGTTCCATGTCTTGAAGGAACTTGTGGCAAGTAAGTTAAGATGCTGGATTAATTGTCTGTTATCCAGGCTGAGTTGGTTAATTTGTATTTTAGGTTAGTTCTTTGGCGTTTTATTTATGAGTGTGTTGAGGTTAAAGGGCTGTTCTAGTTTATATGTCAGTTGTGCCCCAAATTTTTTGCTATTTGGTTTGTCTGGGTGGATTTTAAATCTGATAAAGGGGGAAAGCTGACTGTTCTCTTCACAGTGCTCTGTACTTTGATATCGTGTAGAGCTGCTGATCCCTCGTGGGAGTGTATTGTACTGGCATCAGGGCTTATCATCATTAACTGTTCTTTCTGTTTAATGTAGGATGGCTGGCATGGCTTGTCTGTTTTATGGGTATGTTTCTGGGAGGACAGTTAACACAGCAGTACTGATGAGCACGATGCCATGGATGGGGAATTACCCTCCTGGTAAGTAGGGCTTGTTTTGAATTGTGGTGTTGGGTTTGGTTTTTTATTTTTAAATGATGTGTAGTATCAGCAAATTTTTGGAATTTAAATGTCTCAATTTTTGTCTGTTTCTTGGGTCGTAGGTGCTCAAGGGCTGTACTTACTCTGTGGATTGAGACCACGCCACTGACTTTGGTCTTTCTTGATGCATCATCCTGAGCCTCAGTCACTAAGGCAATCTTTCAAAACTGTTTCAGAGGAAGGGAAGGGGAATTAAGGCAGAAATGTCTCTTACTGTAAGCAGTGTTTAGCTATGCCCATATAGCTACCTGTTTTCATTTGTGTGTTACACAAGTGTAAGTTTCATAAGTTCTGAGTTCATAAGTTCTGCTGTTTTCTGCAGTACTTCCTTTGCCTTAATTATTGTTGGTTAAGAAGTGCAGGGGAGCTGCTGGTTGAAAATTTAGGCCACTTTCTTGGAATAAAAAAGAAGGCTTTAGATTTAGAATGTGCATATCAGAGTCCTCTTTCTGCAGTGAGCTGGGGATTCTTGTGAATGACCAATTTCTTGTGGCAAACACTCTTTTAATTCTCATGCATGTTTGATCTTGTTCTTTACATCCACTAGCTAATGCATGAAAAAGGACATGCAACTTAGAATTGGGGAAAAAGCTGTACATTTTCTCCTTTGTTTCTTGCCTTCCTAATCTACCCTGGGGCTCTGTGGTGTTAGCAATCTCTTCCACTATGTTTTTATTAAAAGTGAAAGGTTTTAATATCCAGGCTTAAAGATGAAGTAGCTACAGACTTCTAATCCAGTGACTATATATTTCAGAATTGACAAAATATGAGAATGAATTTTTGAATTGCTAGGGAATTAGAATTTCGAGGAATAGATAGTGGAAGAACACTAAAAAATTAAATAAAGGAATATTCCTTTAAATAAAAGTAATTAAACTTTTGTAGCTGGCATAGACTGAAACCCATTCTTTGAAATCAGTCCTGATAACATGTACATATGTACCAAGTAAGGATGTTTTAGGAGAGACAGAATTGGGAAGAAGTGAGGCTGGCAGTGCATGTCTTATATAGTGCATATGTAAACTTGTTTCTAAGTACACTAGTTTCGGTTTTCAGGGAATGCCAACAGCTCTTATCTTGCACTTGCAGTTTGAGCCCGACGCTTCTCAAATTTCTGTGTTTCTTTTATCATGGAACGGATGGTCTAAGAAAAAAACCCCAACCTTTTACAAATTGACCACAATGTAACACATGCGTCTGAGAACATTTCAAGTGACAAAGTAATTAGAAAGCATTATGTTGATTATTTATGTTCAATACTGGTCAATTAGCATAATTAGCATCTAAACAAAACAAAATCTTAGAAGAAACTTAAACTTGGGCAAACAAAAAAGAGCTGATGGGTTCCTACAGAAATTGGCTGTGACAATACAATTTAATTTCAGAATTCTTCCTGAAAGTGTTTGTTTCTGTTGTTAAGAGTTTTCCAGCTGATCTCCTCGATGAATGCCCAGTTACCCCAGTCTAGTAATGAAAAAGGAGAGCTGGCAATTCTGTGGTTCTTGGATCAATTCTGTAAAACATACAGGGAAGACCAGCTTCAGCACACCTCAAAGGTAAATACCGGCTGTAAGCCAGAAAAATAAAGTCTGTGCAGAAATCAACCTGACTATATATCTTATACATTAAAGCTTTTGAGCTCAGCTGGGGGCAGATTGACTGGAGAGAGAAAGAGAGATCGAGAGAGAACTACTTCCTTCTATGTCTGCTCTGGAGTTTTGGCATGCAAGGAGTTAATATTTTAACAGCTATGTTCATTAAACAATTTTAGATTACTTTGCATTTCAATTTTTTATTTCAAACATTTAGCTGGTTTCTGCTATATTGTGTTATATTTCACAGCTGGGTACACAAGATTTATTCTTTTAATAGTTCTGTTCTTTTGACAGTTATTCATTTATGTGGTTTCCATTGTATTTCTCACATTACTTGGCTTTTCTGCATTTTAAATAGGGAAGAGGGAAAAATAAGATGCATTTTTGAAGAAGCGGCAGTTAATTCACCTTAACTGTAGGGGACAGTCATAATATAGATGTTATAAAGAGAATGTCAGTAAGATGAGATCAATTGATCTTCAGAAAGAATTCTGTTGGAGCCTCAAGGAAATCTTTTGCAAGAATTTTGACAGTGACTGAGGTTTGGTTTTAGTTGTGTAGCACTTCCTCCTTGCTTGCTTGTGGATGGTCCTAGTCTCCAGAATTCTTTTACCCCTTCAAGTTTGAACTGTACTTCAACTTTATTAATTGGCTTCTCAATATTAAAAATAAAGTTTTACACTATACTGAAGTACTTTTTCATTAAAGCGATGTGTTCCTTTCAGTTGTCAAAGCTGATTTGTTGTTTTTTCCATATGGGTGACTGCTCCAGTGGTAAGGAACAGGACGTACATAGTTAAAATATACTCATGCTCCAGGTATTTTCATGAGCAAAATTCCTGCTGATGGGAATTCAAAGACAATGTGACTCTACAGTAGTTGTCATCGCAATCTGTAATTTCTTTTTATTAAATTTATTATTTCATTCCTTTTTATATTATATTATTTTTATTATGCCATTATGCTATTATTATTCATTTTCCTTTATCCAATTTTGAGCATTTCTCTTTCACCTTGTATACTGAGTGATGGAGTTGTAACTGCATGGAGAAACACCAGTATGCTATGAGGGATTGGTATAGGAGATTGTATCCCAAGCTTTTTATGTCCATCCTTAGAGAAAGCTGGAAGAAGCATTTGTGTGTGGATGAATCAGCAGGAAAAGACCTGAAGTGCATTATTTTTACTTAAATCAGCTGGAGCTCCATCGTCAGTGACAAAAAATGTCCAAGTTGAACCTTTGGCAGCTAAACAATGTGCTGGAATGACCATAAGCCCGGCTCTGCCATTGCACTTTGTGGATAGGGTTAAATGGTTAATAATTGAGTAAAATGCTGGCTAATGTTTCCATTTGATTTATTGAAGAGCACTTTGAACAGAAAGTTCACATGAACTTGTACGGAAAAGACATGGGGAAAAGCTGCAGGATGAATTTAAGAAAACAGTTTTGTGTTGATTTATTCTTTCATTTTCTCCCCCACCCCGATCAGTGGACATGAATCAAACTCATCATGTATCTTATTTCATATATTGCCTTTGCTTATGGCATATGCTTGTATGGAACCAGACTGGGACAGTGGAAGCTTTGCAAGGCTCTCATGATGCATAACCATTGGAGTCTAAAACTCCAGAGTTCATTGCAAAGGCATTTTCAAAGTGTTGATTTGGGTTTTTTTTAATGGTTTGATTACATTATCTACCAGTAACATTTAGTTTGCAGTCAAATTACACTTTCTTTTTTGTTTTGTTCTAGTAGGCCCTCATTTGCATGGACAGAATCCCTTGGTCCAGAGCACAACATTTTACCAGCTCTCCTGTGTAAAGGCATCTGAGCTCCCAGTTTTGGTGGGTTTTTAAACATTTTTCATAAACTGAGCTGTTTGTGTACATTCTGCAGTGAAGAGCAAGGCAGAAGGCAGCCCTGATCTGATTGCTGTGTCTCTCCTGCTGTAGCAGCACTGATAGCAGCAGATGGCATGCTGCCCCCACAGTTGTAAATTCTCCCATACAGGGTCTGTCTGGCAGCTATCTACAAATATGCAATAAAAAGGCTCACACTTGGAAGCAGAAACATCAGACATATATCAGATGACTGTTAATACACATTTATATAAATATTCAGGGTTGAGTGAATTGTTTTATTTACAGAATGGATAATGGAAATTCTGCATGCTTCAGTCATGTTGAAAGGATTTCTCTGCTTGCTTGTGTGCTTGCATACAGACAGACAATGGTTAGAGAAGGGTGAACAGTCTAATGAAAATTTAGAACAAGTTTTTTATATAAATATACAAATTTTCTTCATTAATTAACCCATATTCTTAAGTGTGTGCTTGCAGTAAAGGCATACTGATTACAGAAAAAGAGAATTGCCTGGGTAAATGAATGTGTTCTTATTAACCAGCCCAGTGGGGCTTGCTGTCTGAGGACACGTAGCAAAACCTTGGAGCTTTCTTCCTTGATACTGCAATGCACTTTTACTGCCATAACATTTCCATTATGGAAATAATGCATCAAGATACTGTCTTTTGGAACAGACAGATCTATGAATGAATGTATATATTTATTAAATTTCTGTTGAACACTAGGCAGGATTCTCAGGTACTGTAGAGCACTATTAATATTTGTCTATCAATTGACTATTGGTATGTATTTTGCTTTGATGCTGATATGACTTAGCTTTCATAGGGTCATTGTTTTGTGGCATGTTGCTGGCTTGGATGCTGGCAGAGTAGTAGGAAATAAGCTGTGTGGGAAAGCACTGGGATGGCTTTACTGAAGTTGTAGTCTCAGCTGCTGTCTGTGGCATTACTGTAGTGCCTCTGCTGTGAGTAGTGTAAAAATGCACTGAAATCATCAAACACATTGTTTATTAGACAAAACAGTGATGGTTTGAGTGAGGCTGTTGCTTTGCAATATTCTTAACATATCAACAACTGTGCAATTATTTATTCTATTTCCAAGTGACACTGGAGGAAATTATTATAAAGGACAGGAGCTGAATTCAGAAAGATCTTCCCAAGCTGGAAAAATAACCTGAAAGTTTAAAATGCTGCTGACATACCATGCTTAGGAATGAAAATTCCCTCTTAGAACTGCCACTGGGACATCTCTGGCCAGGCAATGTTGTTTCAGAAAGTGCAGTGGAGCATGAGCAGGGCTAACTCAGTAGTATGGGTTGGTTTAGTACACGAGAAAAATACATCATTTTTGTGGTTGAAGTAGCAGGAATATTGTGTCGCGTGCTGGAATTTCTTATTCCATTCTGAATATTTGGCTCTGATTGGTGTTCAACTGGAATAATGTACCCAGTTTTGGACACCACACTGAGAAAACTGTAGACAAATGGGAGAGTAGGACAGCACAAATGATATGCGGAAACGTGGCTTCAGTTTAGAAAATAGAATATTGGAGAGGAAAAAAAATTGAGGATGTCAAGAGTTGTTTCAGAAAAGATGGTGATCAGATGTTTTCAGTGCCCTTCAGAGGAAAAATGGGATGAAATTGGCTTAATTTGTAGTAAGGAGGACTTAGGTAGAGGTTTTTAACCATGCCAGTAAAGGGGCTATTTGTGCATGCTGCCCAAGATGCCATAGGGCTTTAGATTGCTGTCCAGGTAGACTTAATCTATTCAGCCATAATGTACAGAATAACCCAGGAATCCTGCTGCTCTAATATCCCTGCTCCATAGCCAGACTGTTATAAGTGGCCATGGTTGTTTGCTTTGGCTCAGCCAGTGAAAAGCGCTGAGGAGGGAGTGAGCCCTCCTGTTTGTTCTATGTCATGTCCATCGACTCATAAGGAATTTTTCTGTTATTTTGAGACTTTATTTTAGCCTGACATATTTCAAGTAACTTATTATATGCATTTTATAAGGAAAACTGAGTACTAAGAGTGAAGAACTGGAGGAATTAGTAAAAATTAGAGTATCTTTGAATAGAGAGAGTTGGCAGAGAAGTTTGACTCTTTCCGCACAAAGCATGAGTTCACACCTCATTTATCCATATTAAGGAAGATTTCTCTCTAGTTATCCAGCCACACTGGAACTTCCACTGGCAAGCCTGCAGTATAGAGACACTATCTGGTGACAAGTTGTGTAACTTTCCAGGGCGCAAAAAATAATTTGGAGGTATTAAGAATGTGAGAATCTTGTTTGTTGTGGGGTAGAGCAGAGTTGTCACTTAACAAGCACGTTCTTCATTGAGTTCTGTGCAAGTTCTTACCTACCGAGGCTTGATGGCTGGGACCTTTTCCTGCTTCCAAACACATCAGGCATTTGCCCTTGGAGGGGAAAAAGGGCAACAGGAGAGAGTCATAGCCTTCCCTAGAGCGGTTCAATGTGCAGCTATTCCCAGCTCCCCTGGGAGGGGCTGGATCAGGAGCTCATGGCACGGGCAGCCTGTTTGGCTCTCACTGTCCCTAATGGGTCCTACGAGATTCCAGGGCTCAGTAAAACTGGTACTGGTCAGGTGAGTCTGGCCGATTAATGTATCCTAGCAATTCAATAGAGCCAAGTTAATTACTAACTTTTCTGAAGTTCACTTTGAATCATTAGCTTGAAACAAGTTGAACACTAAAGTATCTTCATAGCCCAGAGTCTTGACAGTGGCAATAGTGTTTAAATTTCCATGTCTACAAAGTTACAGTGATAGTGGAAAAAAGATTGCTTTGGTTGAAGGCTTTTCCCTGGAGGTTCCATTAAGGTTTTTTTAATAGTGTGCTCTTGGGAAAGGTATGCATACAGACATAAAGTTCTTTTTGTTGTTAGTTCCTTTGCATCTTTAGTTTTTTGGAGGAATGCTTTGGTTGTTAAATATTTTGTCATTAAAAATAGAATTATTTAGTGGACAGTTCAGTGAGAAATAAATTACAGTAGAACCGAGTGTGAGGTAGGGTTTAGAGTGAGATTGCAGAACTGGCTGGCATGTCACTTATTTCCACTCCTTTCTTCGTGGCGTTTGGCCGAGTCACGATTTCAGCCGAGGTGTGCCATGTTTCCCGTCTCCAGCGTGTGGAGCTGTAGGACCGGAGTTGTCGCCAGCGGAGATCCCAGCGGGGACCTGTTGGTGGGCACAGCGGCGTTCGGGGCTCCCAGCACAGCCTGAGCACGGACCAGGCTGCAGCTTGTGTTCGGCTTTTATAAGCGAAGGAAGTTTTTAGAAATGTCACCCATAATCTTAAACAGAATAGTTGCATGTGCAAGGTTGATGTTTGTTTTGTCTACTAAAAAGAATTTTTTGTTAAAATGCCTTTAGGTAAACTCTTTACTGTGAAGTTCCCTGTTCTGATCTTTGTAATCCGACAGTAGCTCTGAACGAGTTCCAAGAAGTCTGGAGGTTGTGTAATCGAGGTGGCTGCAGATGAGGGGTCCCTCCAGAAGTGAAGATCTCTGGCAGTGGGTGTTCCAGCAAGCCATGCTTTTATTTTTCCCCAGCCTTAAGTAGAAGGTAGGAGAGTAGGAGATAGAAGTCTGACTCCTCTGTTTCTGGGAGACAGCCCCATGGACACAGGGAGAGGTGCACCATCGCCTCACTCTGGAGGGGTATTGGTCACCTAGTCTGGGGAGTCTGATCTGGGCTTCAACCCAGAGTAGGTGAGAGGGAAGAAGGAAGTAGGAGTATGCATTAATTTATCATAAAGATCCTTGACAATTACAAGTTGAAACATTACAAAGTGAGGCTGGAACGATGCAAAGTGCATTTTCTACTAAAATCCTGCATCTATTTTATTTCCTTATGTGGTCAGTATAAAGAAGTCACCATATTAAAGTTTAGGTTTGCATCTCTATGTGTTTTTAAAGCTTCAAAATTGCAGATTTTACTTAGGATGTAGATCTACATTATCATAAAAAAGTAGCTGGAGAGTTTTGAATTTAGACTACAGTGTGTTTAGAGGGGAGGAAAAAATCAAGTTTCCTTGCTGGATGGTGTTTGCAGTAGCTGTAAGCCAAAAATGTGTGTGACCAGGTATCACTGAGTACAGGATGGTCTTCTCACCAAGAATGGGTGTTCTCTTAGGTGATTTTGATGTTTCCTCAGTATATGTATATTTCTTCGATTACATTGCCTGCAGACACAGAAGCATGATCTGGCAATAAAGAAAATATTCTTAGTTGTGCAGCATGTGACCACCTTTGTCCCTGTGCAATATGAGACGAGATCTGCAGCAGTTCTGCTGGCTTCAGTGGGGATCCTTGCAGATGAAGGGGTTGATGTGTGAGTGTCTCATCAAAGATTCTGGGTCCAGGCATCTTCATGATTAATGATATCTTAATACTTATGAATGATTATCCTTTTCTGAGCTGTAAAATACATACACTGTTTTATTTCATTAACATGAGGTGAAGATCCTGACACTGACAGGTTCTGGGAATTAGCAGACAGTTTTGAAATTGTTCTGTGCACTAGAAATTAGATCTCATTTTAATTCAGCTTTTCCAAACTAGTAAATGAGGTTAATGCCATACATATTCAGCTGATATGGATGAAGAAATTGATATAAAGTAGATCAACATAGCTACAGGGCCACTTTAATTTATACGTAAAGAGGCAGTGATAAATGAAAGTAATGTAGTGGTGGTCACTAAACTCCTCAGCCATCAGGGATTCAATAGTGTTAGCTGCTCATTAAAGACGTGGTTGGGGTTACCTCAAATAGAAATTTGTAAAGAAATAGCCAACTAACCCTTAATTATCAAAACATACAAAATACTAATTATGCCTTAATTAGCTTTTCTTTTAATGTACTGAAATTGTTACTTTTTGTGTAGCACAAATGGATAGTTATATCAACAATAAATAGGTTGTTTTAATAACTTTCTTTTACCTCTGGGAAAACCACACTCCAATTTTTAATATGCAATAATGCTTCTCTCTAGCCTGTAGGAGATGAAAATTATTAAGTAGCTTTATTTTTTGAAGATCTTACAGCAGCTTTGGGAAGAATTATTTCACCATGCATCAATTATTTTTAATTGAACTGAATATTTTTCAGATTGCATGAAATGCCTCTCATTTAAGTTTAACATTTAGAGTTTGTTAAGAAAACATCACAGTGAGAATTGAGTACAACTTTTTTCAGTGGCATATTCTAGGAATAATAAAGAATGGTTGTTACTGTCACTGGTATTTTTCCCTTCATTGGGCCAAATCTTACTTTTCCTCTGTTTCATAGCTATGAGCTGTTCTCATCCAATTTCTTTGCAGTTTATATAGGAAAAGAAAGTAGGGATTGACTTCAGTGGGTCTGGGATCCATCTGGTAATGATGGAAAGCTTCAATTCCTTTGCTTTGGAGGCAGGGTAGCCTTCCCCCTGTGGATGCATGTGCAGGAAAGGAATGGCCCAAGCACAACTGCATTTGGGTTGTCAAACACAACAGGTATGCGCTTTTCCAGCTAAATGATGGGGGGAAGCACTGCACAGTGCTGGTCATAAAAAATCCAGATTAATTTAACAGTGCACACTGAATTAAATAGAAAGTAATTACTAGTACAGAAATCAAAGTAAGTAGATATTATTGACCAAAGATTGCAGGTTTTTTCCAAATATGTAGAAATTACACAAGCCTCTTCAGAAATCTTTTTAGTGACTTCCTCTGAACTTTTCCTTTTAAAATAGAGCAAGTGTTATGCTTACCTACAGAAATTTAGATGTTACAGGATACCAGCTTACATTTCATAGGGATTTCAAGTGTTTTACATACACTTCACATTCAGCATGGTCAAAATTCAGTATGTAAAATGAAATTGACAAATGCAGTTTAATTATTTGACAATTTCCAGGTGGTTTTAGTCACATCCTCAAAGAAAAAGAAAAAAATCTTTCTTTCCAAAACTTTAAACAGCAAAAATGAGATAAGAACATTTAATGTTTCTTGAATGAAGTATCACTTTCCAGCATGGAGGCAGCCACAAGACTAGTCAAATCTGTAGCTCAGACTTTTAAATGTAGGTTCTTTTTGTGGAATTGGAGATGTCAGTTTGGCAAGCAGCAGCTCAGTGTTTAGAATTATCAGGTTGTTTTGGATGAAAGAATTGGAAATGAGTTTTTCTTTATTCTAGTCCTCAGGAAAAATATTGCTTCATGTGTTTGTGAATTCCTTGGTTCCCTTCTCTTTGAGGCTCTGACCTCTTGACTGAATCACCAATTTCTAGCAAGTTTAGGAGCTACAGAATGGGTAGTAAGTACTCAAGTAAATGTTACTTAGGCAGATCTCCTTTCAGTTTTTATCACAATTCTTATCCTGCCATGAGCAGAAAGACTTTCAGCAAATATTCCTGAACTAATACTTGAACTTATTTAATTACCTAAAGATTGGACAAGCTAAGTTAATTGTGCCAGTGCATATAAAATTGTACTTTTAATTCTGGATTGTGGCTTGCACTGACAACCGTCTTGCTTTGTGTGAAGAATAATTGAATTTCCTTTGAAGAAATCTAATACTTTGGAGGATTCCCTAAGTACTGCATGGAGAACTTTTGGGTTTTCTGGTTTTAAATTGTGACATTATAATTCATGGGACTAGACGGCAATACTTACTAACAAAGCCTTAACAAACTGAACCACAATACACCTTCTCTGTCCTTTAACTGCTTTTGGAAATTTCTGTATTGGATTTCTCCATTATTTGGAAATTCTGTACAGCCAAAAAAATTGTCAAGACATAAAGATGAACACTAAGAACAGTGGAGTCATAAACGTTGGTTTCCTCATCAGGTTGAGTTGTAAGGTATTTTTCATTTTACATGTCCTCAATTCTGTCTTTTTTTTGTCTGTGAATTGATGCTTCTCTCCTTGGATTATACAGCATGTTCCCATCTGCATTTGCTTGAGGAATTTTTTTGTGCTTTCTGTTTTCCCAGATTTTACATGATATACTCCTGTCTTCCTCCTCTTCTTACAATGCTGTTTAAAATACTTAAATCCTGAAAATCTCATTTCTATGTGGTTTTTTATTCCTTCTTAAATCTAGTACTTTTGATGTTCTGTTTTCTACATGTTTGTCTCACTAACTTGTTATCTTTTGGCCCTTTGCTCTTGACAATTAAAACCTGCATGAATCTTCATAGAGATATTCTTTAATCATGTGTTTGCAATTAAAGCACAGGTGTAAGTGCCTTGCTATTTTATTTTAGAATTTTATAACACAAATCAGGCAATCCTAAAAATAAATAATTAGCATAGTTCAATTTTTCACTCACTTGGCTGTAGCTGAGCTTTATTTTGTAGCTGCTAATAAAGGCACATTATCATGTTCAGGGATTGCAATTATCATTGAAATGAGTATGTCCATTAACTGCAACATTAGGCTGAGGATATAATTACTGTCTAGAGCCAATATCTTTGTGAAGTTACGTCTGTGATGCTATTAAGCTATAAGCAATATTTGTAAACTAATATTTAAACATTTCAGAATTGATACCCTCACTTGCAGACTTAAAAACTAGTCCTACTTCCACTCCAAATTACTGATGATTTAAGTGTTTGGCAAATATATTATTGAGTTACTTGGATGTGAGTATAATTTATGATATGACAGGCACTACTGTTCTGATAGCAAATGCCCAGAACAAACTGAGCTGGTGGCAGGAGGAGAGAGAAGTTGTGGTGACAACAAAATACTGACAAAACAGTAGTACAGTGTGTCACAAAATACTGCAAACAGGTTTAATTTTTCTCAGTTACATTTCAGACAATTTAGTACAGCAGTTTAACTACAGAAAAGGCTGTTGCATGCTAAGAAGAGAATAAGAAAAATACTTTCCTAATAATGGTACAAGTATGTTTTAAAGGGGAACAATTTAAGTCTGTTTGTTGATTTGTTTTCTAAAAAATTCTGGTATTTCTGCTGACAGAAGAACATAAAATTGCCTGTGAAATTAGGTGGATAGCACATTTGCAAAACTAGGCTAAGTCACCTGTGTACTTCCACATGTGGAGATGTTTGGATCTGTAATGAGGTGCCCTTTTTCCATATTTTGCTTTGTATGCAAAATAACAAAACAAAACTACTATGTGTAGTAGTTGATTTGTAAGTGTTTGTGTGAATTAATTTCCTGTTGGATTTCTTTGGTATGTGACTCATAGTCACTCCTTTGGTTAATTTGGTTACCTGTGTCAGAAATTAATATTTCAGGAAACCTGTTTGGGGGGTAAATATATTAAGAAAATTCAGCATTTTTCATCTTACTTTGAATACAAGTTGCTAAAAGTTTGTCTAGGAGAGAGGAACTATTACATTACTTAGTGATTTTTATCTGATGCAGCAGTTCCTTTTTCTGCTTTCCAAAAGTAGTTTTGAATTTGGCTTTCACATTGCCTTGTGGCTTATCTGCCTCTACTCTGTCTTTGATTGACTGGATTTAGTTGTAATGAGACTTCTCATGTTCACTGTCCACATCAGTAAATACTACTTTGTATTTATTATATGGTTTGTATTTATTATGTTGATTATGCTCTTTGTTTAAAAATTCACTTATCATTTCACCTCAAACAGATTCTCTTCTCTGAGTAACCTCTAACTTCTCGACCTTTTCACTGTGCTGTATATCCCAAATCTTCTCCATGGACACCCCCTTGTCGTGGGGGAGAAGCTTGCATGCCCTTACGAGGTTGTGAGCTGTGCTGGCGGTGGTTCATGCCTCCGGTAGGGTCTCCCATGCTAGTCAGGTCTCAAC
>JAWWEE010000025.1:399123-429997 GCA_035221455.1 Xenops minutus
AGGAGAGGAGGGGAGAGGAGGGGAGAGGAGGGGAGAGGAGAGGAGAGGAGAGGAGAGGAGAGGAGAGGACTGTTCCTGTATCCCCTGTACAACCAGGGAGTGGTATTCAATCTCTGGGAGTATTATTTTATTACAAAACTTGAATGATTGGCTGCTGAGTGATGACAAGTCTGGTTTACCCTACTATAGCTTGGCAGCAATCTTGGGGACTCAGGTGTGTGCTCCCAACTCCTGATTTTATTCTCAAGGAGCAGTAGGTGTGTTGATTCTAGTAAGTTATTAAAAATAGACATCTAACATAGTTCTTGTGAAGGCATAATTTTTAAATATAGGTATAAAATTAACTTCACTGGGCAGTGCTAATACTCTCTATCGTCCAAAGTATAAAGTGTGCTCAATAATAAATATTTGTAGTTCTTTCCAGTTTTCTTGGGTTGGATGTTTTATTTGAAAAATAGTCTGTCAGAAGGCTTAGTTACAAGAAAGTGTTGGCTTATTTATAGAGTTTTCTTTGTACGAAAGCTACAGGAGAAAATGCGTAAGAGTACTTGTATGTTAATGCAATTGTTTGTGTAGGTATTTAACCAATTTAAAGTGTACTCCAATTAGTTTTGCCAACACCATGTTTGAGCAGAGAGCCAAAGTCAGATTAGTAAGCATGTAAGATACTAGAGTGCTTGATTCCTCAAGCACTCTAGTATCTTTTTGTCAAACCTAGTTCTGATTTTAGCATTGTCAATCCAACAGTTGTTCTAACAGTAAAGCCCAGGTACATTCTGGAGACAAATGAGATTATAAGGCTTTCACCTAATTTTTTTTTAAGTAAAATAACACCTAACCTGCAAATCACTCAGTTGTCATTCATGACCCATTTTTATTGAAGGTTAGATTTAGCACGTGTGAATAAGGCTTTGACTGTATAAGCAAGTCTTTTACAGAGGTAAATATTTTCTTTAGTTTTGGATTTGGTTTGGATTTTTTCTTTCCATGATAGTGGAAAGTTCCTGTATAGTTCTTGTGCATGTATTTTTGTGTAAGTGACCTCAAAGGAGTTACGTTTTCATTATGAATGTTTTTTGTTAAAGAAGGAATGTATAAATAGCCTTTGAACTTCTGGCATTTCATGTGTTGCTGTCCTGTAAGGAAACAATCTCTTTTCCCCAGCACAATCTGTGACAGCACCGCTGCTCTCACAGTCACATAGGGAGAACATGAGGGGGTGTTCTCTGTCATCCCCACTGCATGAATAGGAGGGAGAAGGCAAAATGTGATTAGCTCTATTTAACTTCCTTTTTATGTAAGAGTCTTTCTTCCAGTATTCTTTCAATTCCACCTCTGGCCTTTCATATCATTGAAGTGTTCCAGCTTTGTCACCTTTCCTGCACTGATAACCCAGCTGAAGGCAATTGTTGTCTGCCCCTTCTGAGAGAGGCATGTCCTTTGAAATGCAAGTGCATTTCCTTTGCTACTTCTAAGATCTGCATGTCCAGTAAGCCATATTCTTTCTGTGAGCCTGAAGAGAATCAGAGAGTATTTGGCATTTTCTTCTTAGAAAAGTGTTCATATACTTTACTGTAGGTAAGTGAAACAATGAAAATAACTCAGTGCTTTCTAGTAAGTTCAAATGGTTGTTAATCTGTTTACACAATAATGACTGCCATCTTGTCCATAAAGACTGCTATTTTCTAGAAGAATCCTTCCCCATCATTGCTACAATGAAGAAATCATACTCAGCACTATCCAAACATGGGTGTGGTTCTCTACTCATGACATCTCTGTCCATGTGTGTGCTCATTTATAGCATTTCAGCATAGACATCCGGGTCTTGAGCTTGTGTTGCCTTAGTTGCTCTCTCAGATGGCAGGTTACAGCAAAAATGTTCTCTTTCCCTGTTTTAACAGGCAATGTTAAAACTTCTTCCAGGCTATCAAAATGAAGCCTTGTCCATTTATCCCAAGGCCTTCATCCAGGAATAAATCTATGTTTCCACACAGAAAAGTTCAGTTATTCTTAGCAGCAGCTACCTGGAGCTTTCTATAACGTAGCTATGAATCTCTGTGTTACTGCCTGCGTTTTCTTACTGTATGAACATTCATCTGAATTATTATTCAGAAAAGAAGAATTGCTTACTAGTAAAAGGAACATTTGAGATGCATAGTCTAAATACACGTGTACTTCTTCTTTGTCATCCCTTTCTAAACTCACTCATTTCTAGCACTCAGGGAAATGGTGCTGGAAATACTTTGCATTAAATAGCCTTTACACGTGCAGCAGTCAGGGTTTGAGTCTGATAGTGTAGATCTGATGTGTTTACCTTCAGTAACAGCTGTGGGACACTCACAGAGAAACACAGAGTGGGCCTTGTACTGTGCAGGGTTCTGGAGCTGGCAAAAGTCTCATTTGAGTAGAAAGCTAATTTTGTGCTTGGAATGCACCTGTGGTGAAACTGGATCTGTTGTCACACTTAATGAAGGTTGGCAGTACAATTTCATGGTCCACTTAAGCTGATCTAAAACCACTCTGCAGCTGAAAAGGTAATTCTGCTGTTCTCTGTTCTGCACTGTCATTGCTGTTTGTGTGGCTGAGTAGGGGTTACTGTCTCTTTGTGGCAGGATTGGCCTTTGCTCCTGGCTGCAGAATTGCCAGTGGGAGCTGCTGGAGATGTGGCTCTCTTGTGAAACATGGATGAATCATTCTCCTCTGCTGTTTATTTCTATTGTGCTACTATTCTCAGGCACATGTACTGCTGTCAGAAAGGAATTTTTAAAATATATTCACTCATTTCAGAATTTTGCTTGTAATTTTCATTACAGCTTTCTGGTTAAAGTAACAGATAGGAATTTGGGAGTTATGTTGAAAGAACTTATGAAGTTCTTCCTGTTGCATGCATCACAGCTGAGCAGCTGTTGCCACAAAAAGTTCTTGAGATGCCCGTGCTCTACAGAAGTGTTCTGCAGCACTAATGCATCAGGACTTTTGTATTTATATGGCAGTAAAAGTATTTAAGTACATGAAGAGTCCTGTTGAGTTCTGTAAAAAACATGTTTGCTTTAAGTCAATGTGGTGCTTCCTGCCTGACAATTCTCGTTTTAATAACAGTGATATTTCATATTTCTGCATGAAAGCTTCTGGAATTCTTAATGGAAGCCAGTGAAACCATCAGGAGTGAGTATGCAATTACTGAGAGACAGTGAGCAACCTGACATACAATCAATTTTGCCAGGGGTTTTGGAAATACATGCTTTTTAATAAAGTACATTTGACCTTTCTTTTGCTTCCATTTGGCATGAATTCACAATGTAATTTCAGGTCTTAGAGGCAATGTCTGTAAACCACAATACATTATTATGCACCAATCCAAATAGGAGGTAAGGATAGTGGAGGAAATGATGAGTTTGTTGTATTTCATAGATGTTTGACCATAAACATGTATTAATATCTTTTTAATGAGGATATAAAGAATAAGGGCATTCCAGGTTGAGCAATGGTCACAACGTACTGCTAATATGCAATCAGTATACAAAGTCATGCTTGCTTCTTCTGAGTAGGTTGTGTTACACCTCGAAAATGTGAAGAAATTTTGTCAGAGGTTCCTGTGGGTACTTCTGGTGGGGTTGCAGTGCAGTGGTGTGTCCTGCTGAGCCCGGACACACAGATTGTGCTCTGCTTTTACTGTTCACCCCTCTGCTGCTCAGCTGCAGCTGTAAACCTTCCTGCAGTACCCCTACTTAGAAAAGCAACTTCCTTGTCTCAAGGAAAAAGACTTTGAAGAAATAATGGTGTTCTAATATATTGATAGAAGTTTGTGTGATTCCATTGTCTCTGTAATGGGCATTAGTTTCAATAGAGCTTTCCCACTGCCCTCTGATCCTTTCATCAGACTGGTAAGAGTCAGTGTCTTGTTCAAAGAGAGCTGTCTTGTCAGAGGTTTGAATATTTTGGGAGTAATCATAGTAAGGCAATACTATTTTCTTGAGTTTAAGTCAGCAGTAAGCACCAACCAGGTTTTTAATAGACGTGATTCCTAACAGTGAATATGTTAGGAAATCTGTTAGGTTTCAAGAATCTATTACTATTAACTCTTGAGCAGTTCCTTCTTGTAGTTGTAGCAGCAGTCTTTAACTTTATGCTGTGTTAATGTAATTTGTCTTCTAGAATGCTACATGTGTGTATATTAAGTCTCTTCATAGATATTTGTATATATATATGTTTTCAGTTAGTAGAAATGAAATAATTTGCTTATTTCCCAGAAATGTGACATATGTTTGGTGTTTTTTTAATAATTTGTGTTATTTTGATTTAAAATATTTTTTAAAACATTTAATTTGGAAGTATCACTCAGATTTTGACTGTTAGATTTAACACATGATTGCATTTGGTTTGCTCATCAAAAGTGAAGAACATTTAATATTTATTCATAGCAAAAGTATTAGAGAAGCTGTCAATAAATTTTCCATCGTAATTGAATCATAGAATATCTAAATTGTTGATAATATGATCTGCTCGTTAAACAAAAGTGTCTGGAGAAAATGATGGATTAATTGACTGATGGCTAAGGTTTCTCTCAAATATAATGGTTTACCCAGTTTGATTTGATTTGTGTAAAATAACTTTCTCTAATAAACAATTTGCTCAGAGGCAATAGAGGAAATGAATGGTTATCAAACCAAACTTAATTAGTCTCTCCTAGATTGATATTACTTGGGGAGTCTTCGTTTTAATTGTGGAGAGCTGAATACAAAGAGTTTGGTTCATTATATTTTTCCTGTATAAATACTATTGTGTAACTACCTATGGAATATAACATGTAAATTCATTTTAATAAATGCTTGTAAAGTGAATTAGCTAATTATGCCAGGCTAAAAATGATTCCTTTAATTATTTTAGGTATTTAACTAGTACTTCAATTTTATTATTGTTAGTCTGTAAACAGAATTTGTATTAGCTCTGCCAAACTAATTAGAATATATAACTTAAACCGTTTCAGCACTTTTGTAATGCTCATAATGCACTTTTCTCTCAAAAACATATTTCAGTTTTAAAAAAATATTGAAATGGTGAAGAAATTGTTGATACAGATTTTTGAAATTTGAGGAAGAATAACTTTTTCTGAAAAATACAATTTCAGAAAAGTTTTTATGGTTTGAGACTCTGGAATATTTGTCAAGAGAAGGAAAAATCCCTTTCTTTTCCTCAGAGATGGTGTCAAACTTAAGCCATTAAGTAAAAATTTTGTGGAATTCCAGGTCATTATGTTATCCATATATAATATAAAGCACAAATATGGTCACATACCACTGCTTTCAGAGCTTAAGCACAAGCCGAATTGCACTAGGTGCTGAAAATCTGCACGTTCAAACAAAGAAGAATTGGTCAGTTCATATAACGTAAATAATTTTTTTCTTTTCTTTAAAAAGAAATTAAAAAAAAAAAATCAAAACATCTGTAGAAGATTTACAAGACTTTAATATAAAATTAAAGTACCTGAGAGGGCTGTTGTTTGAAGCTGAGTAAGTGTGGAAAGCAAGACATTCGTGAAGAGTAATTTAGTTATTCTTAATTGTATTCCTTCATGATTAATCTTGGGATTATAAACCCAGAAATTAATCTGGTTTCTTGTTTCTTCTCACACATGGAGTTTGTATTTTCACAATCTGTTACCTCAGCTTTCCTTAGTGTAGGAAACAACAGATAGCTGAAAATGCATGGAGGAAATGAGAAACATCCTTTAGTTTTGTCATTGAATGTAGGTGTGTGCTCTGACTTGGAAAAGTAGAGATTTATGTGCAGAAACTGCTGCTGTGAAGTGCAATGTCCTGGAATATCTGTGTGAGTGACAGAAACCTGCTGCAAGTGGCATCTTGGGCATATCTTTGGAGCAGACACGTGAGCAAACAAAACCTTTGGTGTTCTCAATTACTGTTCTCTCCGAAATTCTTCCTGAGATCTGAGCACTTGGGTTTTCCTTATGTGCTGACTCTCAGGCCATCAAAAGAATAGATCTGTAGCAGGTGTATATATATATATATATATATATATATATATATATATATATACATATGTATATTCCTCACTGGTATGACTCACTGTGAGTCTCAAAGAGGACCTTGGGAGCAAGATGCTGAGAATGTATTGTAGTCTTTGGAGTATTGTAGGTTGATGACAACAAGGTAAAGTCTAGCAAGTCCCTGGACACTATTTGCATATCAAAATTTATCAGTTAAATTTCATTAAAGTCAGTGAGAGTCTCACAAGTACCTTGAGGATGAACCAACATTTTCACTTCAGGATTCTGGGAGCTGTTTTTATATAGCACATATTCTTGTTTATGGTGACATGAGAATTTCTAACACCCCAGGAACTACAGAAATCTGTGCTAATTATGGAGGTCTCTTCTGCTCAGATTTGACAGAATCTTTTCCTCTGGTTGTGGAAAAAAGTGACCATTGCTTTTGGTTTTTTCTTAAAGCTTGATTTGGTTTGATTTCTTTATCATATCAACGTGAAATATGTGCTAATTAAGCTACACTAAACTTTGTTCTTGTACCTCTGGGTGTCCTTCCTGCTGTGACTCAGCAGTGCTGTAGAGAGGCCATGTGGCCACCAAATCAAATCCAGATGTCAGATTTTTGAATACATGAACATCATCTTGCTGAAAATACTGTGTTGTGTTGACCTCGTGTGCTGTGCCATGAAATCCCTTCTTAGTGAACTCAACCAGGAGCTTGAGTCTTTCCACAAAAATGGGAAGTCTTCACGGCCTACACTGGCATGAGACTTGCCAAGAACTCTGAGAGCCAGGAAAGCAAAGGAATGAGGGTGTTTTACAGGGCAGCAGTTTATTTACATAATGAGCATGTAGTGTAAAAACTAAGGTTGAAATTTAGACTCTTTGATCGATCCTTACTAGATCTACTTTTGCTCTGAAATCCTTATAATAGGAATTTCTTCCACAGCATTGCAGCTCATTCTGTACCTACTCTTTTGTCCAGAACAGCAGCTGGAACACTTCCTCACTGAGTGGAGGCTGTTCTTGGATTTGGGGGAACTCAGGGGGAGTGGGGCTGCCCCCCTGACCAGAGGGGTGGGGCCCTGAGGGCTAAGTGGCCCCTGCTGCTCTTGTTCTGCTGCTCTGTTCTTGCAGACAAAGCTGGAGAACAGAGAGAGCTCTGTACACATGGGTGTTCTATCTGGAGTGCAGGGAGGGCATCAGGAATGTCTGTTTAACACTCACTGATTTACAGATAAATCATCCTGGAGTAGAGATCATAACTAATTGTGGAAGGCAAGAACATCACGGGAACAAGTGTAGCAAGATTGTGTGGCAGTTCCAACTGAGATGAGTAATTTTAAAGATTCTTAGGAATTATTCCTTTGGTAAACAAACATTTTCCTTTACAAGTCATTATTTCATTAGGCAATTTTACTGAGTTAGAGTATTGAGGATATATTAAACTGTATACACGTGAATATAGGAAGTGATCTTGAAATATCTAAAACACTTAAGATAAAGCATGAAAATTATTCGTGTTAAAATTAATGTTTAATCTTCAAGCCAGGATAAACACAATTTTGAGATCACATTTTCATGTTGTAATACTGCAGAGATGTGTGTAATATGCTTAACTCAGCTTATGTGCTGTTCATTACCATAGGCACTATTCTGAATTAGCATATTTCACTTCTCTGACCGACACAGGCTAAATATTTGTAATCTCTATTGATATCCAACCATACTGTGTATAGTTAGATAGCCATGTATAAACTTTCATGTTCCATTGGTGTTGCAGTTAACATAAAAACACAATGTACAGCAAAAGTCATTGTGATTGTTTTTTTAGGTTGTTTAATATTTTTATTCTGATAGTTTCAGCTACAGTTTCCACATACACTTAAGAAGAGTTGTGTTGCCTGTTGTGCTTTCCAAGGAGTATTTTATGGGAACACTAAATTCCTCATTAAATATATCTCAGAACCAATGCAGAAGTTAATGGTTCTCTGCATTCTCTGTTCTCTCTGTTACAGCATAACCACGGCTAACAGTTTTTCCTGTTGCTGGACAAAGCATATGAAGCAAACAACTTGAGTCAATGCTGTATTTTACAGTTGAATTCCTTCATGGACCCTTCTGAAGACTCCCGTCAGAGTCTTCTGGGAGTAAGGTAGAACTCAAAAAAAAGAAAAAAAGGGAAAAAAGTTGACATATAACAATTCCTAATTTCCTGTGTAGTAATTTTGATTTGAAAGCTAACCAGTTAGTTATTAATTAGAAGAGTAACAATTTTCATTTTACTATACTTTGTGGGGTTTTTTATGATCTCTGGTGAAAACTGATTGCATTTTATTAGTATTACTAGCTTGATATTAAAGCCTATCACAGAATCATCATCTTTGTTCTCCACTCTGATGTCCTCCCACACCTCCGAGCATCTCTCAGTGAGGTAACATGTAGAACAGCTCTGACAGAAGCTGGTCTTAAACTGGCTTTACTTGCTGAGAAGGGAGCAGTTAAGAGTTAAGCAAATCCATATTGCTTATGGAAATTCATGTGCAATACTCTCATTGTCTTAATCGACTTCTAGGCAGGTGCACAAAAAACGTGCCTAGTTTCATAGGAAACAAGTGTACATAAATAAATGGGGCTGTTTCCACTACAAACTTGGAATACTGTGTGAGTTCTTGGCAGAGCAACTCCCTGTCATTGTTTAACTCCAGCCAGAACTCAGCCCCAGATAGCCACTCACTCACTTCCCCAGTGGGACTGGGCAGAGAAGTGGAAGGGTAAAGTGAGAAAACTTGTGGGTTGAAATAAGAACAGTTTAATAGTGGAAATAACACAAAATAATAATAGTAATAATAATAATTTGTAATTAAAAGTAAAATAACACAGAGAAATAAAACCCAAGAAAGAAAAATTATGCAAATGGAAACAACTGCTCCCCCCCAGACACTCTGTGGGTATAGGGTGTGTCAGTCCCCACACAGCTGCCTCCTGCCAACATCCCCTCCCTCCCCAGTTTATTGCTGAGCATGACATCCTGTGGTCTGGAGTATCCCTTTGGTCAGCTGTCCTGACTCTGTCCCCTCCCAGCTTGCTGGGGGGGTGGGATGCGGAGCAGAAAAAGCCCTGAGTGTGGGTGAACACTGCTCAGTGATAAGGAAAACTTCCCTAGTTATCAACACTGCTTTCAGCACAAATCCCCTATAGCCCATACTGGCTACCATGAAGGACATTAACTCTATCCCAGCCAAACCAAACACACTTAAGGTGACAAGACTGAAAGTCCCTTATATATAAGACATTACAAAAACACAAATGGCCTAAGTTTTGTCGTTTAGAACTCAGGAAGTATAAAGAGATTCTTTCTTCATCTTAACACGTGTGAATCTCTCATTTATGTTGTTAATGTTTCCTAAACTAGAGCAGTCTTTTTTAGGTTGATTGGCAAGCTGGACCAAAATTTTAAAGTTAACCTGCTGAAATAAATTCTATTGGTTACCCCAAACCAGTGATTACTCTTGGCCATTTTGGTACCTTATTTAAGGTTTGCCTTCACAGTTTATTTTATAGTTACTTGCAGGTTTCCAATCACCCTGCAAGGCTCTGTACTTGATGATTTCATGCTTTTCCTCAGGATAGGAGTAACTGTTTAAAAGGCTGAAGAAAGTAATTAGTTTTAGGATTGAACTTGATAAGTTTATGAATGAAGTAATATTGTCTGGCTGCCTGAAGTCGCAGCAGTCTGGATAAGAAGCCATGGGAAGCCTCTTTCAGGGCTGTTCTGCATTACTCTGTTCATGTATGTATATATTCAATGGTTTCTAGTTTAAAATACTGCATAGATAATTAGCAATAAGTTTCAGTTTGATTTAGGAGGTCATTAGGATGTCTTTTGGTTACCTGTATACTGGCTTTGTATTCAGCAGCAGCTGTAAAAATAATTCTTGCTTCCTGGATGATGTTTAGAATGAAATAAAAACAATCCTTCTAATATTTCAGTCATATAGTAAATGGCATTTGGGAGTAAATAGAGGAGGCGACTGCAAGCTTTAATGGAAAAAGGATTTTTAAAAGGATTGTGTCAAACACAGTACAATAACTCTAAGATAAGAAAGGGGGTTAAAGATGCAAAAGTGAAAGAATGTGCTCTTACCTGTTGCCAAGCGTTTTTTCATGTATGCATTATACCTCTTTTTTGTAATGGTCAGTATTGCCCTTATTGTGTTCTGTTTACATGTCTGACTTCTTGTTTGGATTTTACTTGGTGATTTGGTATTAATTTTTAATGTGAAAGCACTTAGCATTAGGAGTTTGACATTTTGTCTGACCTTAATCACCAAGAGGATCATGAGAGGTTTATTCAGTGGGAAGAGAATTGTTACAGCTCCGACAGAAATGATGGGAAATAAGTAAACAGCCTTTTAAATCTTCACCAGAAATCAATAGAGTTTAAAGATGATGGACGTTGGTGTTTTTTGCTGCTTAAGGACTTCAACCTTTTACGGGAAAATATCTTCTCTGAGTGTCAGCACTTTTTTGCCCAACACCATGAATCACCACTGCAAATAGAACACTCTGCATAGAGCACTTCATCATTGTTACACAGATGATGTTATAGATCTGTCTCTCTGTGATACTGCAGATGGTTTGTATTTTACACAGAGGTGTACTGCTACTTAATAGCATTGCTAATTAATGGATGGTCAGCAAAATACGTGTATTTGATAATATTCAAACTGATGAACTCCTGTCTTTATTCTGTCATTGTAACAGCTGCTGTTTAGAACTTTTGAAGTTTTAGTTCTTTTCTTCCTGTCAATAGAAATACCTTCATTTAAGTGAGAGTTCTCAACTCTTAATAACTGAGAGTAAAAGCTCCTCTGAAGTCTTTGCATCAGCAGGCCTCTAAGACCGGCAGGTTTTGAACAGTTGCACAGCAAATTGTGTACTTTGGCTTTTCATGAATGATTTATTAGATGTTAGGCTGGTACAGTAGTTAGCAATATATCCAGAAACAGCACTATTCAGACCCAAGTATTCGTACATTTGCATCACCATCCATCATTTGTTGTGCTGTTTGGGGTTTTATTATACAGTATTGGATTCCATTTTAAAACAGCTAAGTATACAGTAAATTATATTCAAATATAGTAAAGTTGCTGTTAAATAGTAATTGAGAGCTTGACTTTCAAGCTTTCAGTTAATTTGTTTGCATCCTTATGCAGTCATTTACTCTGAATAAAGTGAAGGGGATTTAATTTTGATTTGTAGACAACCTTTTGTATTGAAAATAACTGTAGTGACTGTAGTTTTATGCTAATATCTAAGCATGCCACATATACTCTTAGACAAAATTGTCCCTTAAGACCTCCTGATATGAAGTGATCTTTGATTTAAGGCTGCAGTACTTTGGCTACAAGTGTGTTCAACGGTTATTAAACTGGAGTTATTACATAGCAGCTGATGGAATATTTTCTGTAGTTTATCTCCATTGATTAGCCATATTGAGTACAGAGTGGCAAAAAACATTCCAAGCTGTTCCTCATGTTCCTGGTGCAGCAGCCGGGCCCTGCACTGCATTTGGCTTTGTGCTTTCCTGGGATTGCAGTGGTGGAGCTGGGGTAGAGCCAGAGCAGAGGAACAGGACTGGGAAACCCGCCCCTGGCAGCTCGTGCTGAAGCTGAGCCCTCCTGAAATCCCTGGGATTATTTGCCTGCATGAAGAATGCACGTGTGTGTAGTGAGTGTTCATGTTGTCTCCTTAGCCAGCTAATGCATTGCAGTGTGTCCAAATGTGAGAACAGTGCATGAAAGAGAAGGAAAATCTTCCAAGCAGGACAGCTCTGTAGACATTTTCCTACAACTCATCCACTGTATGGATTTTTATGGTAGTATGTACTCTTAATATTCACTAAACTAGCAGAAATGGCAGTGATATTTCAGGACTGGGATCTTACCTTTGGCTGACTTTTATGTCCTTAAGTACAAATACTCCTTTTTAATACATAACAATACACAGCAAAGAAACACAGAAAAGGGGAATATGCACATGATATGCCTGCTCTTTAGCTCACATTAAGTAGTTGGGCTGATCCGGTCCTAGATTTGCCATGGATAGTTTTGCCTACTTTGTGTAGATTTTGATGTATTCAGGGAATTCTGCTCTTTGATGGCAGGCTGAAGTTTTGCCTTTAATTGTTTTTCATTATTTTAAGAGGAAAGACATAGATACTTGATGCTGGATCAGAGACATTTCTTTCAGGGCCAGAAGTTTGGACTTTGGAGGTTTTCCCTGGATAGCAAGCACTTCTCTTCATGTTTTTCCACCCTTCAGCGTCAGTGTCCTTTTTAGCATTTCAATATTTTCTACATATTAATGTTGAGTAAGGATTTTCTTTACTAGCCTTTTTTCGATGATTTCATGTAGCTTTCCTAAAGATGAACAAGCTTTCTGTGGATCAAATACCCAGTGAATGCTCCAATAGCAAGTTGTAAACTTTATTTTTATCTATTTATTTATTGTTTTAATATTTAAACCCATTTATTAAGCTCATCTTACTTTCAAATTGCCACCTCCTTTGGCCTGTCCCATTGCAAACACAGGGTACCAACTGTGTGACCCCCTGCCTGTTTAGCCTGTGGTTCCAGCTACTTGAGAGAGATCCCTGCAAAGCAGAACAGATGTGCTGCAGGGCTATTGATATCAAATGGAGCCCTTGCCTGGCTCCTGGGTGAGCCCTGGAAATGAGGGCTGGGACAGGACGGGATCGATCGCCCTAAGTGTATGTGTGGGAGGGTAGGGACAGGGCAAAAAATGCTGGGGAGGTAAAAGAGCTTTTTAAACTAAGGATGCTGCTGGCACAGGAGCAAATGGATATGGCTATCAATAACCTTTGGCTAGAAAGTCAAAAATGGTTTCTACTCATGCAGAAGAGCCTCCCACAGGGGGAATTATGGAGGGAAAATTATTAGCAGATTTTGAAATGAAATTTGAGTGATTTATGAAAGGATTAAGGGAGGCAGTTGCCTCTGTTGGTCCGAAACTGTATTCGGCATCCACAAGGTCTCTTCTAGATATTTTAGGTCTCTGTGTAGACTTTAACTGTTCTTTAACACATTTGCATCATATAGAAGTTAATTTTACATTTCCCTTTAAAAATCCTGTGTTAATACTTGTCTATCTATGAATATAGAGCATAACCAGTGAGATTTCTGTCTCCTTTTATATGAAAATATCCTCTAAATCACATATTCTCCAGCTGGAGAGAAAAGGAAGGTAGGACTTGTGCAAAAGGAAGTGTGTTCCTGCTGATGGAGCAGCATCACTAAGGAGATGCAGCTGCTGCCCTTATCTTTTCTCTGCCTGACTTACCTCCTGAGCTGGCAGTGATTACTGTTTGCATGAATGCAGTGCAGAAGTCAAAACAGGATTTTATTCATCTGTGCTCTGTAATGTAAGGCTGGTTAGGTTTGAAAATAGTATTGCTGTTCTCCAGTTGCCCCAGCAGGTGAGTGTGGTGCTGAGAATCTCTGAGGTTGCTGTGTTGCCTCAGCTGCAGTTTGTGCGGGGGGAACAGACTGAACAGAGCACGCTGTGCCCCTTCAGTACATTCCTGCCTGCTCTTTTTGGGATTAATGAAAGTGGATGTTTGGCTGGAAGTGTGATACTGATACAGTTGCCGTACAGCTGAGTGGGATACTTGGTCCTGTGTTTTTTCTGCTTTATCGTCTCAGATTTTTGTTAAATTGCAACATCTCTTCTTCTGCACTGCAAGTGCATATTACGCATGGAGTGTGTAAGATCTTTTTGCTGATCCTCTGGTTGAAATCATTGAACAGTTCATTCATGATGTAATGCTTGTTTAACCTTCCCTTGCCTTATAAGTGGTTTGTTATGGTAATTTTCAGATGGCTTTAAAATTCGTATCTATTGTGCTGGTGTGTCGTTAAGACACTGAGACTCCTTTGCTGAGCGGTTGAGCTCAGTGTTACAGGGGAGGGGACTTAAAACATAACAAAGTGTCGATCCTTCCTCAGTGGTCATTTTGTTGGATATTAATCAGTAACTTGTTTTGGATTGGCACACAATTATTGATCCCTTGATTTAATTGAATAAAAATCATGAAGCAAAAGGCATTGGGGAGGACATACAGAGCAATCTGTTCTCTGAATGAGCAAGGGCTGTAACTCCGAGGCTGCCAGTTACCGTGACAGGGTGACAGGGTGACAGGGTGACAGGGTGACAGGGTGACATGGTGACAGGGTGACAGGGTGACAGGGTGACATGGTGACAGGGTGACAGGGTGGGTGTCAGTGCCACTTGTGGGGGGTTGGAGGTCCCGTTCCGTGTCAGGGCACTGCTGGAATCACAGCTGCTGTACATCTTCATTAGGCAGGCGTGCAGCAAGCGGCCGTGTGTTCCCCATGAGCTGCGGCCAGGCCATAATTAACCTCCTGAACCCGGATTTGTAACAGAATGTAAAACCAGCTCAGGTTATCAATTACAGTCACACTCCATTGATAGCTGCCCAAAGAGGGCTCCTTAGGAGGAAAAAGACATCATTATTTGCTCATTTCCTCAGAATGTAGCAAAAGAGGTTACAATTCATTAAATCATAAATATAAATAATAGCTAGTCCATAGATTTACTATCACTTTATTTTGGTGCATTACTCACAGAAGGTCATGAGCAGTACTATGCCTGTCATTAGCCAGGTTCACAAGTAATTGTGTTATAAAACTGAATTAGGAAACGTTTTATAAAAAGAAATTAACATTCTTTAAAATTAAAGAAGTTGTCAATTATTTGATGTTTTAGTATAAACATTTTGATCCATATTGCAAATGCTTAACCCTTCAGTCTGTGGAAATCTAGTTTGCACATTTCAAGGACTTAAGAGTCCATATATTTATTGTAGCTTTGAAGTATAATCATTAATAAAAACAATATTTGAGATTATTATCTATTGAGTCTATTAACTGTCCTCAGGTAAAATGAATTTACATATTTATTTCTAATACTTATCAATTAAAATGTTTTACAGCTACTTACTGAATTAGATCCAAAGCAAATTACAATCCTGTTAGATTAATTTTTTTATTGTTACACAGTACTGTATGAAGATGCAGAGTATTTTTAAACAAACTTTTTACATTTGTTTTCCCTGTAATATACTTCATTCATCATAAAAATGAACAAGGCTATCTGTCAAGGACTGACTGTTTTCTCAGGCTGATTGCTACTGTCACCAGTGTTTTACAAATCTGGAAGGATTTCCCTTTAAGAGTAGTTTTTCATTATTATTCTATGAATACAGACAGTAATTTATCTGTCCACCCCTGCAATATCTTATGATAGAGAGAAGAAATCCTATTACACGTCTGTAATATATAGAAGATTTTTAGCATGTGCTTCAATAATTCTTATTTGCTCTTTTCTCTTGTTAGTAGTGAAAATTTGATTTTAAAGCCTACTTAAACAAATAAACACAGAATTACTAGAATATGTCATCTTTGAAAGGCAATAAATGTTATTTTCTTGGGAAGACTTGTAAGATACTTTTGATCTTTCACATGATTGTCTTTACCTACACTAATACCTAGAGTCCATGCATGAGCAATCTTTTCTTGTATTTCTTTTAATCTTTTTCCTTACTTCATTTTTTGTCAGTGTGGATTTTTTTAACTGGCTTAGAGATACTTGAGTCATATTTTTGATTGTCTGTCCATCAGCAACTAAGGAAGGGGCCTTTAGGAGACCATTTGTCCTCACAAGGAAGGATCCTGATGAAGTTGGCCTTTTTTTTCACCAGCCCACAATTTAAACACAGTCTTATTTTAAAAAAAGTTATGCACCTTGTGTAAGACTAGTTCAGTCATGGTACATGAATTCAAAATGTTACATTTCTTTCTGTAGCCTTACTGGTTAGATTTGGGAGAAAAAATATATATATTTAAGTCACTTTAAAGAAATTACTGATTCCTGTGTAGAATCTGGGAAAAACACCTGAACTACAAAACTCAAGTAACACAAGTTTTGCTTTAAAATCCCCAGAAAAGGATTTAATTTTTGTTTATAATCAGGATTTAGTGTTGTGTATTTTCATCCTCTGTCTTAGCAGAAGGTCCCTGCTGACTCTGGTGGTATTTCCCCAGCTGCAGTTCTGGCTTCTCTGTTGTTCAGAAGGGCAATACAGTTTGCATTAGGTGCTACAGGATTTTGTGAGGAAGCAAAGGGATATGTTGAAGTCTGAGGAAAATCAGTATTTGTTAGTTTAGATTTTGTGTGTCTGGAAAGAATTCTCAAGGGTTATGTGCAAGCACTAACAGAGGATTGCCACCCCCAATTAACAGGGCACCAAATGGCACCCAAATTCAATTCTAAATCTTTGACACCAATTCAGAAATATTTTATTACCTGTTTAATTTCTTTCCCTGTCATTCCTTTCTGTCTTCTGTCCCTCTGCTGAACTAATGACTTTATAATATATTTGCTGAAGAGCTGCTTGAATAGTAGTATAAGGTGCAGTGTTAAAATAATTATCCCTCTCAAATGCATTTGCACGTGGGTGATACCTGAATTATACAAACAAAAACCTTCCAGTTTCTTTTTTAGTCTGTGAAGACACAAACTCAGAATCTTGGATAACAGGGTTCCTTAACGTGGGTTTGGGTTTTTTCCTCTCTCACATCTTAATTAAGAGAGAGGAAGAGTTTTCTCTGTAAGTATAAATGTATAAAATACAAACTAGGCTTCCATATCCGAACAGTATTTTCTGGATTGTGCTTCTGCAGCAATATTTAAGGTACATGGAATGGAAGGGCACATTGACTTAATCTTTGGAAGCAAAGAGCATTATTAATGCCATGGAAATCAGCAGAACCTGAAAATCAGATTACTTAATATTAGAATCTCTTCTCGTGCATTTGGGAACCTAAAACTTGCTTTAATTCTCAGCTTTATCATTTCACACTCTTAAAGTTCATTTTTTCCCTCAATCTGAGGGTGATATATGGTTGCTCTGTTATAGATCAAGTAGTGTCATCTTTCAAACTTACTCCATTTTTTCTAACATTTCTATCACTTAAGACCTTGGTTCTCAAAATGAAGGCAAGAGAAGATGAATGTGTATGTACGGAAGAACTCTCAACTGGACCCACCCCCAGGTATCTGAAACTTTGCAGTTCTCAAAGTTTAATGAATGTTTATTGTGCTCAGCAGAGCAAATCTGAAAGGTCGAATGAAAACCAAAGGTATTATTCCACTGAGTTTCATCACTGTGCCACTACTGGTATTACAGACAAAAAAAAAAAAAAAAAAGAATCCTTTGGTCCAGAAATTTGTGACTGATGCTGTGGTTTTGTGCTGTATAAAACAATCTGAAGCAAACTGCTGATTAAATGTGGCATTATCTGATTAAAGGTAAAGGGAAAAAAAACCCCATCCTTAAACTCACAAGCAACCACTTGAACAAGAATTGACCCTCCACCTATAATTCTGTATGGTTAAGAGGCTCTATGCACAGCTCCTGTGGGGATTCCTGTGCTGAAAGTTGTACCAGTTGCTGCCACCCAGCTGTTTCTGCTGCACAAACAGAATAGGGATTTTTGTCTGCATATGTTTGCTTTTTTTGCTTCTTCACCATGGACTTTTCAATCCTCAATCATAATTTTTGAGATACTTGTACTATATTTATGGATATGGTTGAAAAACCTGTTCTGTTGTAGAAGATAGTGTAGAAAATCACATGAGAGAGTTCTGTGTTTGTCAATTGTCCCCTGCTGGCAGGACCACTGACTACACTGTGCGCTGAAAGGGACAACATTCAGAGTAACCTAAATAGAACCTAGTATAATCTTGGTGTATTGGAGGGTTCAGTCAGTTCTGGACATCATAGAAAACCCCATCACTGAGGAGATATTGTCTGAATGTGCAAATTCCTCTGTTCACAGGCTCTGCTTTTTACAGGGTTTTGTTACAGGAGCATCATCATAGCTGTATAGGAGGACTTAAAAATTCTTTCACTCTGATCTAATTTTGCTCTTGAAGTGAAAGGATACTACATGCAAGGTGGCCATAAGTTCTCCCATTATTGCCTTCTGTTGGCATCCCCCATACCCAGGGTCTGAGGTCCTGCTGCAGCGCCATGCCCAGCATGCCCCCACACCCAGCAGGGCACTCCCAGCTGGGGAAGGCATCTCTCCTCATCTGCACTTGGAACTATGACTGTTACATCTTCTCATCTCTCTGAGTAAATGAAACAAGGAAAGTCATGAAGTGTGTTTTAACCTAGATATACTCAGATATAAATAGCCCAAGGCACTGTGTATCTACTTTTTTCTCGTGAATTTTGGGACTGCTTTAAAATGTTCTTCAGCTGTCCCCTGGCCTGGATGACGGCTTCAATGGATGTGTGTATTATCCAGTATTAGACATACACATATACCTTTTTGTTTCTTGATTTCAACCTTTTATTATATTCCCAGTGATGTACTGGAGAAAAAGTGTGTTTTGTAAGCAAACAAATGTGCTTTTGCCCTCATCAGGTAGTTGGCACACGTGGGGATGAACACAGGCAGAGCTGACACACCTGCATGCTCAGGTGGGCGATTCTAGCAGGGTTTTTCTGAATTTTTGTGGTCCTTTAAAAGATTCCAAGATACAAATATGTGCAAATAATCTGAGTGTAAAAGAAGTAGGTAGCTGTGTAAGCAGGAGGAAAATGTGCTGGGTTCCATTTGTTCCAAGCAAAAGGCAGGAATCTGCCATCAGCTGTTTCAGTGTGTTACTGTGGAGTCCAAAGGCACAGACAGATCCTGGATGCTTCGTGCAGACTGCCCTGTGGAAGTGCTGCCCTCTGTTCCGAGGGATGCTCTGTTGGTGTTAGACAAGGGTGATGCTTTCCTTCCTGTCTGCACTCATTGTGCTGCAAACCCTGCCCAGGAAAGCTGCATAATGAGCAGTGCAGTGGAGAGAGGTGATTGATGATCCCTGGTTCTGACAGCTCTAGTGCCGAGATTCCCAGGGTATCGGATCGCAGCATTAGCATGCTGACAGCTCAGCGTTTAGGACATTATGGTAATTTATCCTGCATATGCTGTCACCTGCACTGTCAGAGTTTCTTTTTAATGATGGTATAACTATTTTGTTTGTTTGTACTGCATTCTTTTCATTTGGCTAATGTCTCCTCATTAGATTGCACCTAGTAAATGAGAGTAATTAAGTGTTTCCTATAGCTCAGATGCAATGATTAAGTTGCAGAGTTGGTGCTGATTATGTTTTGTCATTTATCTCTATTAATCTGAGAATAATCCAGATGATGAACACACATAATTTTTTTAGTTAATGTTCAATAGACGAAATTTATAGCTTCTCACTGGAGCCAAACAATAAGTGTGTATTTATATATAAATAGTAAGTTACTGTACTTGTATTTCAGTTAAATAAACATAAAATTATCTGTGCATCTAAGGAAAAAAACAGAACATCTATTGACTATAGAGATTTTCACTTTTTTAAAATGAATTTATATATGGAAAACTGTTATTCATAAACTACTATTCATAATTAATAGTTCAGGGATTCTCTTTATTCTGCCGTCTCAAATATCTACAGAGAATCCTATGGCAATATTTTTGAAGATTTTTTTTCCTGTATTTATTGTCTGTGTTTGTTGCTATTAATTCTAGAATATAGACCTCATCTCTAGTAGAAAAATGTATTTTTTGTATAAATACTTTCAAATTACTCAGTTTAAAAATAAAAATATTGCACTAATGCATCAAATGAACCACCTCACAATAATTTGTAAGTCTTTATTTAACTTTCAAGTGGCAAATAGAGATTTAAAATTAGCTTCAGCTTTTTCTTCAACACATAAAGTAGCAATAATTAATGTTGATACAAATAGTAAGGGCAACACTTGATTTCCGGAACACCCTGAGTTGTTTTATGATGTTCCTTTGTTTTCCTGGGTCTCTGAACTTCCTAGCACATCACACTGTTTTTTCTAAACATGTAACTGGAGGAAGGCAAACAGCATAGATTGTTTGGGCTTTATACATCACAACTCAGATTGTTTCAAAAGAAGCAACTTCTGCATGTCTCCAGTTAAAAAACTGCTCTAAAATGTAGCACTGGCAGTTGGAATAGCATCTGAAGGAGAGACCCTGGGCTAGTTTGAAGTTTCTGTTTAATGTGTATAAAAAAATGAGCTGGGCAATTTTTTAAGGCATGTCTACTGTACTGTATTACTGCTCAGGAGAGGAACATGTGTCCATATGGTATCAGAAACACTTCTCTTTAGAGGAGTGTCACTGAATACCTTGGAGATGCAGCCAGTAGCCCTTTGCTGCAGGCATCATTCCTTGAGTGCTGGATTTACAGTGGGATTCCTAGACACAGTCACAGTTTTATTTGGAACACTTTGTCTGATTTGGACAACTGTTTCTTCCTCAGTGTTTTTCACTGAAATAGCTACTGGCCCTCTGGGGGGCATATCTCCCTGGACACTGCTGTGCAGCGGTTCGCTTTCGTTACTTGAGCTCCAGAACTGCCCCCCTAGGAGGCACTTGGGCTGTTTGGATCTCCAGGGTGAGCTCCAGGCACTGCCTGTCACCAGACCCTTTCAGACTCAACTATTTTCACTGCTGAGGAGCTAAACCTGAGCTGGGCTTTGTCCAGAGTGACTCTTTGTAATGCTGTGAAGACTGGCCAATAAAATCATCCAGATTTGTCATTTGTCCCTGGTTTTGGTTGCTGCCACCCTCACCACTTGAAGAGGGGGAGGCAGTGGATTTGAGCTACAGAAGGGAAGTGGGAGATGGACACAGAAAGCTGTGATGACATTGAGCATGGCGTGCAGAGACAGCTGAAAGGTGCTGAGCAGGAGAGCTCAGGGGTCTGATGTGCATGGTCCAGCCTTAGTCCAGAAATTTAAGGGGTTTTTTTCACTTCTGTGCACATATGTTAGACTAGCTGAGATTTTTCCAATATCTCTTCTGGATGAGCGAAGAATTATTTAAAGATTCAATTTTCTTTTTTTAATACATCAAATTGTGTTATTGATAAACTGGGTAAACTTTTAGCTTGAAATATATGTTAGTCGGATCAAATTGTTGCTCACTAGTAACTATTTTCTTCCTATGAACATCAATTTTAGGGCATCAGCATTCTTTCTGGAAAAGCAAATACTCTGCTCTGTGTATGTGGGTCAGTTCTAGAGTAGCTGCTTAATATCCCATGTCTGGAATTCTGTTATCTTTTCTCCTGGGTGGGTCAGGAAGGCAGTTGAAACAGGCAGTGATGGCTGCTGGGCTTTCATTTCTTTGTGACTGGTAAATGAAACACATGCAGCCTCACCAAACTACATGACTAATGACAACCTCCAGTGGCTCCTGCAATCAAAGATTAATTTGCTTTATCAAGTTTAAAGAATAGTAGGCGATAAATCATGTCAAAAAGAAATAATCAGTGGCAGGCTGATGTTCTCTTGCACAGTGGAGGACAGGTGCAATAGAGGATTCATCTGCCATAGACTGTTAATTTTGTTCTCATGCTGTTGTGTTAATTTTTATTTAGTTGATTTTTAAGTCCAAGAGGATGCATTGTCAACTAATACTTTTGTCCAAAATGTATAGTATTGGTATTTAGCTCTAAAATTAAACATGTTTAGAGTCTATCACTTGGCATCAAAATATTTTGCACTTAATTCCTTTAATAATTGATGGATATATTTCATTCCCACTGGGTTTGCTGTCTTGGAGCACAGCTTAATGTGGACAGGAATAAAAATGTGCTGTATGTACCTAGTGCATACATAATATATTTTTGTCCCTACTGTTGATTATTGTTTAGCCACATCTCCTCTCTTGTTCTGCCTATGGGGGAAGGCAAATGTTAGTCCTAGCAGTTACTCTGCTGCTGCAGTTGTTTTGGATGTTGGTCTCTTCAGTGGCAGACTGGGCAGTTCTGGACCCGCTGTGGGACTTGCTGCCATTCCTGGCACAGCATGGGAGGGATCAGCATGAAACAGCATGCAGTTCTGTGTGCTTCTCTCTTAATGAAGCAGTTCAGAAACAGCATCTCTGTCACTTGTGCCATTACTGAATATAGTCATCTCAATAAAACCTGCAGTTAAAGAAATACTGTAGTATGACATGGCAGAGCATGATACTGACTAACCTGCATTTATTGTGAGTCCTGTTGTACAGAAAGCAAGGGCTGCAGCTGTTTACTTTTCAAGGAAAATGCAGATACCCTCTGCTGGCTTGGCACTCCAGCTACACGATTGTTGACCATTTTCAGCCTGTATTTCAGTTAAACCATAACCCAATAACGTATTTGGCAACAATGTTTTCCGTGTTTCAAAGAATTTTAGTCATGGAATAATGCATATTCTCTAAACTTCCATCCTGCATAGCAATGTTGTGGAATTTTCTACTAATATGTGAGCCCTCTAGTGGCATTCCCCGTGTTGGAAGTGTGGTATCAGCGCAGGGATGTGCCGCGTGCCTTGGAGAGCTGGGACCGCACAGGACAGAGGAGCCCCGGCCGAGCAGGAACCCGGCGGCTTTGGGGCAACCCAGGTACTTCCTATGAATCCTTTAACACTGATGGAGTTGCATTTTGCAGGGAGAAAAATTGTAAGATAACCAGCTGCAGTAGCTGCCTCTTGCACGTACCATAGCTGGGCTTAGCAGGACCCACCTGTCCCAGTTTGATCCTATTTAGATAAAAGAGGTAACCCTTATTGTGCATATATTAAAAGTTACGTTGTATAAAGATTAAAACGTTTTTGAAAAAAACCTTTTCTTTTGAAATAAAAGATTTTGCACAGACGCTGAGCTTGACAAACGTAGATTTGAAGCAAGCCATTAGCCATTCCGGGCACTGCTGGGTGTCCGCAGGCAGAGGGAGCTCTGGTCCCCGTGGTTGTTCCCTGGAGGGTTGCAGTCACCTTCTGCCTTCCTGCCCCCACGGGATTTGTGTGCCATTAGCCTGTTGGTGCCAATGTAGTGGGACAGACTGTGTCTATAGGTCTGGGTTTTCCCTGCCCCATTTGCAGGTTTGTACCTGGGCTGGGCTGGGCCCTGGTCCTCAGAGACCGACTGCTGCTGGTTCCTTAGTCCTGCTTTGAGTACTGCAACAATTAAAGCAGGGACGAACTGGGGAGACCTTAAAGTCCAGCTATGTGAAAAATGGCCTCCCTCTCTTTCTATTTTATTTAATTTTATTCTTGGTAATGCAAACTTCTGAAATGATAAAGCAATACTGCTCCGATTGCTTTGTACCATTCTGCAAGTGCTAGAAAGCTGAAAATATAGATAATTTCTTCAGTAAAGTCTGGCTACTCAGTCAGTCTACCTTGAAGTAGGCAGGAAAGAAATCACTTTTTACTTATTTGTGTTTATCTTCAATTACTAAAAAATTCATATTGACCTTTTTTTCCTGGCTCCCAATCTTTAATGTAAAACTATAATACATAAATGAGAGATTAATTCTCAGAGCAAAAGCTTAAATTAGAATTAAATGTGAGTTAACATTAGTGATTTAAATTTAAAACCTTCAATGGTTAAAACAGAACTACATTAAAAGTGTTATAAGAAGCAGTAAGGCTATCACTGAGCTGGGCTGTGTCTCCTCAGTGCTGAGCAGAGATCAGCCCCTCGACCTGCTGGGGATGCTCTGTCCCAGCAGCCCCACATGCTGCTCCTTGTCTCTGTGCATGCTGCTGGCTCCTTTAAAAGCCATTCAGATGTTAAGGTAAGAAATACCTATAAAGCCATCTTAAATTACATTGTGGTGTTGGTGGAAGGAGGAGGGAGTACTTAGAAATGGTTCTTAAAAAGCACAGTCCTCTCCCAGCCAAAATCACACGTGCTGTCTGGCATCAGCTGTGACTGTGGAGAGTGGCACAAGATTGCTGTTCATTCCCACCGCTTCATATGCCAGAGCTTGGTATCTTCTCTTACTCCAGGGTTTAGAGTGCAATGCAAACTGGGATTGAAGATCATCCGCCTGGAATTGAGATCATTACTCTTATGCCTGTTTTACTGTGATGTTACTAATGCAGAAGTCCTGGCTTATTCTTAATACAGTGGTGTCTCTGGGAATGGATTTGGGGAGCGAGATGAGAATAGTCTGTGGGGTTTTTGGGCCAAAAAATAAAAATATCCCCCTCTCAATTTTAATTTATAATTCTGTAGCTGAATTAAGACATTTCATAAATGTCTTTCAACAGTCCTTAGGAATACAACTCATCATAGCAGCATTTTCACTCCAGAAAAAGTCTATAGCTGTCTTCAAGCTGATAACAGATAAGTGAAGGTAGGTAATAAATAATAGTATGGAAAGGCTTCTTGTTTGAACATATTTTGCCAAAAGCACTGAATATGAAGTTGGGTGAGAAAAAGGAGAAACATTCTCTGAGTGTTACTGACATACTTTATGATGATTTAGTGGAACACCTTGTGGCCAACTGTTGCTTTTATTCATAGGTGTTTGAAAGCTCTCACAGCTCCATTTCTTTCACACAACAAAGTCAAGAGTTAATTGTTGAATGTTCTTTTTTATAGTATCTAAGAGGCAGCCCAGAAGCCACCTGGCTTCCTTAGCTTGTGTGTAATGTGTTCAAAAAATGGTCGAGTCACAAATTTAATATTTGAAGCAGTATAACTTAGATTAATCTGTGGAGAGCTTGAACCTAGGAAGACTTGGGGTTTTTTTTGCTTATGAAAAATAGCATTTCAGTTAAAATGAAATCTGGTTCAGATTTGTGTTAGACTTTGTGTGTGGTGTACCAGGGTGTGATTTTTTGTACCTAATTGGATTAGTAGAATGCAGAACAGCTAGTGCATCTCTGTGCATCTGCCCAGGAAGGAGCAGTGATAAGTTGTCTCACCCAGGCAGTGCACAGGCTGGGGCAGTGGAGACTGTTATCTTGTCTATAACCATTTTCCATATCCTGAAATCAAATTTGCAGAACAAACAGCATTTGGGCTGTGCTTCATATTTCATTAGATATGTGCATCCTCCCCAAATTATTATTATCAGGCTATGTAGAGGTCTTTCTGGTATTTACTTTTATTTGCTTGTAGAGTAATCAAAAAATGTTTGTAATGTAGATCTGTTTCACATACACAAATATATTTTTCAAGTACACTTTCAGACTTAGATGTGCTTTTGTTAAACATCAGAGGAAGGCAAACAGCTGTATGTATTTGTCCACTTGCACTTCTTCTGAAGGAAAGAGGGGCAAAACCCTTCAGTATTTCAGTGTTCTGTTTCAGATTGGTTTCATCTGTATCATCATTGTTGGAAGAGCTGGTGGTTGGCATCAATTTGGATCAGAAGAACTGAGTTAGGAAGGCCATGAGGAAGGTTCCACATTATTTCTCCAGAGCATTCTCACTACTGACGAGTTGTTTCTTGAGGCATGTAGCTCTATTGAGAAAGACGTCTTCTGGGAAAAAAGTTTTATTTCTGAAGCAGAGTTTTATATCAATTTAGGTATTAAATGATTTGTATAGATATCATCTACACAATGATGTGGCTTATTGCAAGATATGTAGAAACCAAGGTAGGTAAGTCAATATCAAATCATAGTATTCTAGATTTTGTAAGAATATGCAGAAAATCAGATGATTTAATTAACATTAATAGAATAGACCATTGAGTGAGCTCTTAACAGCTCAAATCCATTCTAGTTTATAACCAATTTCATTCTAATCTGCTGAATAACAGCAACATTCAGATAGTTATTTAGATTTTAACATAATTATAGCATTTAACATCTCATGATACGTGCTGTTTAAGCTAAAAAATTAGTTTTGCAATGTCCCATACAACCAGTGTGATTCAGCAGCTGATGGCACATCCAGCTTTCCAGCTCGCTCTGCTTCCAAGGTGCTTCAGATTCTTTAACTGTTTAGAGAAGCAGTGTCTGACAGCATCGTGGTATCTGTCATCTTTACATAGATGTCATTATTGTGTTTGCTTAAACAAAAATACTGCTTTGTGTTTTGTTAAAGACCATGGTTATGATGTTGCTGTAAAAAGATGGTGGTACATGAAGGCCTGGGTGTGACATGCAGGTGATGTGGCCACGCTGCCAGTCCTACCGGAGCCATGTGTGTGTTCAGCACACTGGGCTGCTGTGGGTGCTGCCACTGGGGCACCAGAGGCTGCTTCTGGCCTCTGTGACATGACACTCCTGTGTGCCTCACCCACGTGTGGGATGAGATGGCTTTTTTTTATGTTGTCCCACATTTTTCTCTCTTAGCCTGGGCGACAGTCTGTTTCTCCAGCCAGAGACAAGGCAGTGTGTTTCCTGTGCACCACTTCAGGGTGTCACCCTTTTGTTTCTGACTTTAACCTCAGAGGCTGCAGTCTGAAACTTCCCATGTGTTACTGAGAATAATCATTGATCAAGTTTCTTGACCAATTTTGATTGATTGGTTTCATTAGTTTCTATTACTTCTGTAAGCTTTTTATTAATACTTATGTAACTATAATTCTGCTCCCTGCTGGTGATCCAGAGTTAGATCAATTGCTGTGTTATCTGTACAGCATATTTGTGTTTGGAATTCCTTGACTTACAGCAGGCTCTGTCAAATTTTGGCTATATTTTTAGTTGCATAATTTCAGCAAAAAGCTTAATATTGACAGCTTTCTTTTCAAAATACACCTCTCAAACACTTCTTTGTGTTCATAGGATAGATCAGATTGTTTGTTTCTCCTAAGCTCTTGCTTGATTTCAGTGTCCTGTGTTTTAGCTTAAATTCTTGGGTGAAATTAAGAGCTAATGAATTTTCAATGTCTGAGTATCACTATATGGTTTTATATTCAAAAATGTCTGCAACTCCTCTTGAACCAAACTGTTGTTTCTAAGGGTCCTATTGAATTCTCTCTCCACTGCAGCACTTTGTGGGCATCCTGTTCGTTAAAGGACCCTCCCAGTACAGACACACCAGGCCTCGTTCACTCTTTATTCTCTACCATCTTAAAATTGCACCTGTATTTCATCCCCACAAGTAGACAGACTAACCTGAATTAGGAGACCGCAGGCTCTGCTTTTTTTGTTGTCCTGGCTACCTGGTTTGTTAGACCTCTTTTTTGTCTGCTTTAGATAAGGAATATCTTTGTCTTGGCATTTTAGCTGCTGATGCAAAATACAATGAAACACGTATTATCAAAGTAAACCTTTGGTTACCATAGGGAAAGGTAGCCATAGGATTAAAGGAAAAGTGTCTGAAAACTATTTCCCATCTCATTTTGCATCGAGCAGTGCTCAGTCAGAGTGAGAGATGTGCCCCACAGCATCTCTGTTCAGAGTGATGGATGGTCCAGGGGTGCTGGGCTGAGGGAGGAATTCACAGTCCTGCTGACATGTCAGGGGTGTTTTCTTAATGGAAATAGCAGCATCTTAAAGGTTTTTATGAGTATGGAGTTTAGGTTTGTTTTCATGCTCAATTAAAGAGCTGCCATTTTGGAACTACAGAGGAAAAGTTGTGTGAGCAAAGCAAAAACAAAGCTGCAGAAGCTGTAAAAATCACTGCAAGTGGAGGAAACTAATATTACAGCTACACATCTGAAATTTAGATGCATGATGATATAGAGACAATGAAAAAGAATGTAGTGCTTAGTTTAATGATTTATGACACAAACAAATTGCAAGGAATAAATGTCCGAAAATAGCTGAGCACATCAGCCTAAAAATAATGCAGGTGGAAAGGCAAAGACAGTGCTCTATGCCATCAGCTGTGAGGGTTGGGCTGGCCACCGAGCAAAAATATTTAAGAACAGTTCAATGAGCTTAATAGATACATCTAATTTAATTTTTTCTTGGAGAGATACATGATGAAATAAGACTGCAGGGGTTTTTGTTTTAAATCTATTTTAACAAAAGAATCCTTTCTCAAAGCTCTGATACTTACTTTAATTAAAAATACAAATCGTGGTTTGCATGGTATGTGCTGGAGAATTATGGTTTTATATTACAGTAATGTGTTGCAATTATTATTGAAAACCTTAGTTAATTTTTAGATTCAGGTGTAAATCAATGTTATCATGCAATAATTGAAAAATGGTGCTGACTTTTTTTTCCTGAAGGTAGCTTGAAGGGCATTAGTTAAAAATGCAATTTATTTTAAAAATACTTTTCACCTAACCTTCTGAGGCAAATTTTATGTTTAGTTATGTAAATCCATAGGAATGCCTTAAAAAGTTATCTTTTAGTTAATCTCGTGTGCAGCCCCTGGTTCACACTTGGCTGTTTAATAAAGGGTCAGATTTTATTTACGTGGTTAAATAGAACATAAATGTAGACACTTCATATGATGTACCATGTAAATGTAAGCCTTTGTAGTTACAAGTTTTTGTAGCTGGAGAATTGTTTTAAAAGGCATGTAATTTATTAGCTATCAGTAGCTGCTTTATTGCCTTGCCGCGCTGCAGTAATAAATAAAAGAAAGTGAGCTGATTTTACAAATGGCACACAAGGTGCACATTTTGTGAAAAAAGTCTTTTTTTAAAGAATTGGCATTAAATCCTTTTTTGTGATGACAAAGAGGCTAAGAGTGCAAACTGTATTTTCTGTTTATCGAAAACAGAGTCTCTTTTTCTCGAGGGCATTTTTTCCTATGATCATCAAGGGATTTCAAAAGCAATAAAGTGTGGAATCATTGTTCGACTTGAACAGTATTAAAACTTAGGTTTTAATTTCAGTGAAGTAATAAGATTTGAACCTGTCTCACATTACAGCACTGTAAGGCATTTAGCAATTGTATTTTAAAGGAGGTTTTTAAAATGCAGCTCACTTGAAAGCTAACTGTCTGTTGAGTAATTAATAGTTTCTCTTCAGCACAGGCTGTTGTGAATCATACTAAGAAATCTTGGTTTTGTTAATAACAAGATAATTGTAAGGATGTTAATTTCTAATTAGTTTAAACCTACAATCTTTTTTGCCCCTTTCTGAGATGGATTTTCAAATGAAGACAGAAAAATAGACACTGAGGGTTTCAGCAGGATTTTCATCTTAGAATTAAAAAGAAATTATCAGTGTTTATCTGTAAATGTCAAGAAACTGTATTTCTTGGTTAGCAGCATATATCAACTTGCCTCTAAGCAGTGGTGAAGTGTTTTATCTGTAACCATACTTTATAGCATGAATGCAATTTCTTTTCCAAAATGGCATGTTGAAGATAATTCTGCAGAGCTTCTCTTTGCTGTACTGACACAGGGAACTTACTGTGCTCGGTTTGGCACAGATGTTCTCCAGGTTCAACCTGTAAATATTTCTTCAGATTGGTCAGTAAAATGTGGGCTGATGAGAGCACAGCAATACCTGTGCCCTGCAACACAAGCACGTATGATTTTGGAGGAGGCAAAGTTTGGACACAGGTGCACGTTCCAGGCAGCCGCTGGTGCTCCGTGCCGAGCGCTGAGCTATGACCTTCCGTGATGATTTTGGACGGTAACTGCCTCCATTAGCCATAAGGTTTGTTTCTTTATTTTAGTAGATGGCCTAGACTGTAAATATTAGAGGATCTAAAATAAATCAACATATTATCCTAAGGATACAAAACGTAAGAGCTATTTGTGGCTGGGAACCCTTGACGGATAGTTCGGATGAGGCAGATGATTGCCCGTCTCTCGTATCTGGCTCCATTGCCGTGCCTGCAGGCAGTGTGGTGTTATAGTTGTATATTGATGTCAGGGTTACTACTGAGTGGCTAGCAATGACAGATGTCTATAATTACAGGCAATGCTGCTAGTATTTCAGAGGAGCTGGCCTATGTTGAACAATTATCTTATTTCTGGCTTGCCAAAGAGGGTTGTTCAAATTGCTGGTATTAGCTGTGGTGGCTGTAACACCTCTCCTTATGCCCTGGGATAAATGTGCAAAAGTGGTCTCGTGTACAGCCCCAGTGCAAAACCTCTTCAAAATTCACGGTCCTGCTAAATTTCATGTTCCTGAGGCTTGATCCAGAGATGCAGAACACCTGCAGTGATGTCAGTCAGTACAGTGAAATAGTTTTGGATAGAGATATTTTAGAGCTATGCAATGTAGCCCTGATTTTTATTACTTGTTTTTCCTTGTTTTTAAGTGCCAAACTAATGTGGATGCTTTAGACACTCATTTAGATAGAATTAAGCATCTGAATAAAATTTAGCTGGACACTTGTAATAGTTACAGGGGCAAGTCAGAGTATCCATTACTGCTACTGAAGTACCTATAATACTGTATCTTTTGGAGTGCTCTGACTGGCACAACTCTACTCTTGTAATCTCTACACTAGTGCTTCGTTTCAGTCATGGGAGGGTTCTAAAGCCGCGTTTTAGCTTCTTGTTAAGCAAATACCTGCCTGCATACATGGCTCGGTTTCTGCTGTGCAATGTATAGCTCTGATGGAAAGTGCAGACCAGAACTGTGCTTCAGAAGCTAAAAATCTTCTGGAAGATGTTCAAAAAGTAACAGCTGTTAATAGTATTTCTCGGTTTTCACTATAATATTTGTTCTTTAAGCCCTGAAGGGGAACAGAAGAGACAGTGGAATTAAAACTCTATAACAGTGCTTTACAAAAATGAAAGTCTAAACAAGACACTTAAAGGTAAGAACAATTTTAACTAATGGCTAACTGAAAACCTAGCAGATATACCCACTTCTTTTTTTTCCTTCTCTCTTTTTCACATAGAATGTTTCTCATGCTGCATCAGTAATAAAATCAGATAGTTCATAGCAAGACTCCTAAGTTCAGCAGAATTGTAAATCTTTTCAAGATTTCCAGAAAAGAGGGGATTACGAAAGAAACAAAGAGAGGAGGGAAGGAAGGAAGGGAGGGACGGAAGGGCCGGGAGGGAGGGAAGGCGGGG
>JAWWEE010000025.1:447842-472320 GCA_035221455.1 Xenops minutus
TCCCCCGTGTCCCCCGTGTCCCGTGTGTCCCCCCTGTCCCCCGTGTCCCCCATGTCCCCCATGTCCCGCGTGTCCCGTGTTCCCTGGTGCCGCACAATGCCCGCTCTGTGCGCGGCGATGCCAGGCCCCTCGCATTAGTGTAATAGTGTGGCACAGCGGGGAAGAGGAAACAAAGCTAAATGAACTAATGTGTAATGAGCTGGAATTACAGCACAATGGCAGCCTTGCTGTTGACTGGGAGGGACCACGCAGAGGTCACTTTTTTGTTGGGTTACACTGCTTATCTAGCAAACGTATCCAAGGAGGTTTCTTTCCTTCATAGGTCCCTGATGTTCTCATAAAGGGAAGACAAAAAAAAAAAAAAAAAAGCCATGTCTTGAATTCCAAACACAATGTACCTACATTTAGTTTAACATCAGAAGTGCTTAAAAAATACTATACAAGTGGTATCTGGGGAGATTTCTTTCTCTGCTATGAATCATGTCTTTAATGTAGTCAGTTACTTTCTATTTATGTCAGCTCTATTAATATCACAACACTTGCAGTAGTCTTGATAAAAAAAAAAAGGATGTCTGAAAACAAAATCTTTACATTGTAGTTTTCCTCAATAAGAAATGATAATGAACTCTGTTTGCTTTAAATGTTGTATACATTTTTAAGCCAATGCATACAATAATGCTCCTGGGTATTTTCTTAACATTACAGAGTAATGTTTTGTATTTTTTATAAATACAGTAGCTGTAGTTCTCTCTCAAGTGCACAGTCATATTGGTAATAAACTGCTGAAATACACACTATAAAAATGTTTGTTTTATAATTTAAATCTCACAAAACTATGAAAATTAATTATGTGTTTGTTTTATGGGCAGAAAAAATAACATACTTTACAGGAAATCAGGTTTTTAAAAATATTTGTATTCTAAGTGAATTATGAGGCTCTACTGTTCACTAATAATCTTCCTGGTTAAGAAAGAAGAATGGAATTGCAGCTAAGAAATTAGCTTTTCAGGACTGAAAAGCTGTACAACAGAGCCTGGTGATCTGAATGCCATCTTCGGGTGGTGGATCATGATGACCATTCAGGAAATCCCTATATAAGACAAGCCTGCAGTGGTTCTGTCTGTGTGCAGAAAGTAAGGCCAAACCAGAAAACAGTGGCTCCTAAAATCAGTGGAAAGCATCCCTTATTTTCAGTTTTAGAGGACTAGAAGGAAAAAAGCCCCCACCACTACCAAACCACCCAGGTCCTGAAGCCAGGCTGTGAATTAGCATCTCATTTTCTAGTGGGCACCACTGGGTACATTTAACTTCGTTAGTACTGTTTGTGCTCGTGTTACCCTAAAACGTAATAAAACAGGAAGATGTGTAAAAACAGATCAGTACTGCTTCCATTACACATCGGTTTTACTTTGTTTTTCCTAGTATGGAATGAGTGTGATTTTCCTGCACAGAACTGCAGATCTCCAGTTGTGGGAGGAGTAACACACATTTACCTCCTCTCCATTTGAATGAAATGGGTACATTCATGGAGGTGGCTTTTTAGGGAAGGATATATAATCCTCAGAGCCCTTTCCTCATTTTTTTTTTTTAATTAATTTATTCCTTCCGCTTTGTGAATTAAGTTTATTTCAAATAAATAAAAACAGCTTCCAACTTTTGGATTTCTTTATTCAATATTTGCAATAAAAATAGATGGAGATGCAGCTTTTTGTGGCATTTAAAGCTCAGGCCTTCTCTGTTCCTTTTCCCTTGCACAGGTTCAAAATATTTTTCTTCCTCACTTTTGTCTGTAAAGGATAAGTACATGCTTCTGTTCAGTGGGTTTCTCCTCATTTAGAGGAGTCCAGCTGCATCCAGGTATTGATCCCAAGCATTCCAGCAAAATGAGCGGCTATTATCGCAACTCTTATTTACTGTAGATAAAGACAGAAGAGTCAATGGGAGGAAAAGGGAGGGTCAGGTTCCAGTTCTATGATATCAAGTTTAAATATCCTTTGATTAACACATTTCTTTTGTAGTTTCAAATATAAAATCAGAAAATAGTTTTAATAGCAAAGAAAAACTGTTTTACAAAGAGATTTTATTCTGTTATGTTTGAGGACCTAGTATTTCAATATTGAAAATAGCAAATACAGAATATTAGCCAAAATAAATCCATTTAGTTATGTTTGTTCAATAAATAAACAAAAGAAAGAGGCAAGGGATAAAAGGCTAAGCTTTTACTATATCATAAGATGATGTTTATTCCGTATTGAATACTGTCAGAAATAGTCACTTGTAAAACATTGGTAGAAAAATGTGTTGATCAACTTTTCAAATGATTGCAAGAAATATGTTGGGTCTAAGACCTGTCCATAACAAAACAAATTACACTGAATAATCTCACCTGATCACAGTGCTTAGGATTTAAGCTTTGTCCAGTAGATGGCAAAAATGAGCAGAAATAATTTCTTCTAAGTCCTTTTAGTCTAGGGAGGGGAGAAGGGAGGCATGGGGGACACCGTTGTATCTTGTATTTTACCATTGTGATTGAGTTGTGGCTCGTGGTTTAGAGGTGTGTTGTCAGGTATGCTGGAGCTGCGCTGCATTGCCAAGTGAGGCTGGTTTGTAGCAGCCTTGCTTATACTAATTGAGTTTCTCCAGCAAATCAGGCTCCTTGGAAAAAGGCCAAAGGCTTTTCATAATTGTATTGACAAGAAAATGAATATGATAAATGGTGTTCATTCAGCTGAGACAAGATTTATAGTTTTCCTCTGGCAAGGGATGAAGAGAAAATATTTATAATAATAGTAAAATTTGGTTTAAAGTTGTATTAGGTGATCTCTCAAAAGACTTCGTTAAAATATTTCCAAATATTTTAAGCAGCTTCAGGTGTTAAGTGTAGCATCTTCCCAAAGTATCTGGTAATGAACGATGAAAAAAAAAACCATCATGCAAACAAACAAAACAAAACAAAAAACCCAAACCCCTGGATATGAAAGTCATTTATTCTTCCTGAAATATTGATATGTCAAGCTGTCAATGACGATTGCAGTACCACAGCTTGGGAAAGTTTATTTGCTTTTTGTATTCGGAACATATGGGCTCTGGAGTCTGTAGGTCAGTCCTGAGTGAGCAGGTGTGGCCTGGGAAACACGGAGCACCCACTGCTGAGCAGTCAAAACCTCTTTTTCCCTAACAGTGGTGATTCTCCTTACATGTTTTATTCTGCTATTTACTCCCAGGCTGCCTGGATAAGATGTTGAATGTTTAATCTGGTTTTTCCATACTGATACCAGACTGCAGTCTGAGGCCCTCGGTCTGGCAGGCAGACACATCCGTGGAGATTCAATTGTGAGTAATATCCACTTTTTTGTTCCTTTCATTTAGTGTTTTCTTACAGTTAGGTGGTAACCCATAGGCAATCTTGTCCTGTGTTTCTCCCAGCTGATTCTTGGTATTTAATGATTTCTGTTGTCTGTAAAAGAAAATGGTTGCAATAAGAAAATGGGTTGCAAGAATTAAATTATTAGGTTTACTTCGAGTTGCAGCCAGCTTGATAACACCCAATGTCTGTGGGTGAGTGCATGAAACTGCCTATAGAAAATGTCTGTGTGCATAGACACACACATACTGAGCTCATAGAAAAGTGGGGTTTCATCTGGTGGTCATTTAAAAGTTCCAGTTGACCAAAATACTGGACTGGCTGATCCCGACTGCTCCAGATGTGGATCACTAGAACAAGCAATACAATCTTTTCATCAAACTACCAGTGTTACATATTTATCCAAATTCATATTGTATTCCTTAACACAATAAAACCATGGGCAGCAATAAGATGGCTTCTTCAAAATTATTCTGGTTTTGAAGAACTAAATTTTTAAGTTATGTATTTTAGTTGTTTAGGATTAGATACAAACTTGAAAGAGCCAAATCACTGTAGAGGTTGAAGTTTCCTACTCACAAGAAGAGAATGCATTTTCTCATGGAGCAGTAATCTGTTTGTAAGAGCAGTCATTGCCCATTTGCAGGGATTCTAACCTCAGTATCATTTTTTGCAGTTTGAATTCCTTTGAGCTTGAACTGACTGTTCAGGTTAAGTTCATGACTTAGCCAGATTCCTTGAATTTTGTGGTTAAACTTAAAAATAATACTCTGCTTAAAAACAATTTATTCCACTTTTTGATTTATAAAAGAAACAATGAATTACCAAAGCCTTTCTGCTGACCCTAGCTTTTATAAAATTTGACTACAGTTTCCAGTCTTCCTAGTCAATAAATATGGACTCAATGCTTCAAGGTTTTGAATTAAGATAGCGAATCATACTGGATGTATGAGCAGCCTTTGATACTATTTGGCTGTCAAGTTACTCTCCTTGCCATGAGATCTGAAAAGGCAGTTGCCTGCTATCCACAGTGAGGCTGTTGCACTATCTCCTGTAGTGTTCATGGGGCTACTTGGAAGGTTGAGGAATAGGGCTGACTTAGGAGAATTAGTAGCATGGCTCAGTTCTGTACCTCATGTAGCATCTGCTGCATCTGGAGATATGGACCATCCTCCACTGACAGTGAGCTGGGCTGAAAGTCCACTCAGCAAAATGTTACTGATAGTGAGTTTTTAAAGGTTTGACATGGCATGGGTCATCTGTACCCTTTGAGGGTGTTTCAGATAAGTGAGATTTCAACTTAAATCGCAGTTTATTACTGGGCAACTCTCCATGGTATGTTTGACTCTAGTTTGTTTGCTTTACAATGTAAAGAACCCCATAAAGGAGTGAGGAGCAAGGCCTGAAAGTCCTGTCAGCCTCTTCCACTCTATATAGTTCCCACTGCAAAGTCTCAAGTAGTTGGCAGCAGAACTGACCAGCCTTTATTGGCTGACAAGGCAATAGCATTTTCCTAAGGATAGACACCATTTCTGCTGTTTAAACAAAACAGAATTATATGACAAGAGACACAGTTGAAAATGTAAAATAAGTTTGTTATTAAATAAAGCCATTGACTAGAGTAGCTAGATCATGCTTTAATAGCAAATTGTATAGTTAAAATCTCTTGGTTTCACATAAAAAACCTGTTTAATTCTTTGCCAGTCAAGCCGTGCTGCTTCGTTTCCATTTACCAGTCTGCATTCTTGTCCAAATAAACTCTTCTTCAGCATGTTGGGGAAACCAGGGGTCAGCCTTTTATCAAGCTGATGCATGAAATATTTTGATACTGTCAGTAACTCAAAATACTTTTTAAGTTACATTGCAGAGTCCACTTAACTTATTTTTTCTTGTATCACGTTTTTTGAAATCTTGCTTTAAAGAGCAGGTAAGTCCTGCATGCTGATGATCAAACAACGCTTCTGAAAGAGTTCCTAGAAATCTAACTCCCCTGGTCTCCCACACACAGTCTGGCCAAATTCTCTTCTTCAGTGCTCTGGAAGCAGCTTCATACAATCAAATGCATCAAATATATATCAGGTGGCACTGAAATTTAGGGCCCAGCATTTGCAAACATCTCTTAAATTAAATTGCCATTTGTGACTTAGGCCATTCATTAAAACCTTGTGTTATATATATATATATATATATGTATGTTAACATCTTACAAACTTCTTTCCTTTTCCTGCTGTATTAAGTGTTTTCCACTTAACCACTAATGTTTCCAAAGGATTTAGTCTTCTAAGCAGAGAGTTGCTTAAATGTGCAGGTGGTGGCAGTGCCTCAGTTGGAGGGGCTGTCGGGGTGTGCCTGTCCTGGCCCCACTGGTGGTGCCGTGTTGGGGCAGCTGTTTGGCCGCTGTGAATTCATCCCTGTGCCCTTTGGCTCGGCCTGGTGGAGACACCCCCCATACATTTCTATGCTGCAAAGAGCTGTGGAGCTGTGGTACTGTGAACCAGCCTGCACAACCCCCATCTTGAAGCTGATGGCAGAATTCATGCAAAACAGGTCAGAAGCACAAAAAAATTGGATCAGTGACGAGTACTGCAAGGGCATGGGGTTTCTGTTCCATCTTTACATTTTGCTTATCCTTAAGATGTTTGACTTTGCCTTTAAGGCTGTTCCTTTTGTGCTTTGGAACAAAACTCACAAACAGGACTCAGTTTTCAGTGTCCTTGTGTTGTTATACTGAAATGGGAGAGGGTACAAAATGAGCTGGTAAGGGTTAGTTACAGGAATATATATGAGGGACTGCTGGGATTTTGTATTCAACATTAGTGAAGTGTATGCTTTAACCAGGCATAAATACTGACTATATAATTAAATATCAGGAAATTGTTTGCTGTCAAGATGTGCTGCAGGCAGAATTTCTTTCTTAAGCCAAGTAGCACACATATGTGCCTGTAAAACCACAACTCCCTTCACAATTCCTTTTGCAACTCAGCTCTTCCAGCCAAAAAAGGGAAGAGTAGTATCTAATACAGCAGTGTTTATAATCAACATGTAGTGACTTTTCCTGCATCTGAACTCTGTTCTGCGAGCTCATCAGAGAGGCCTCAGCATGATTTTGGGAGGTGATTTCAATACTTGACATTGCAGTAGTTAGAAGGAAATTCCTGGTTAACCACAAGTAACAGATCAATTTATTTTGGAAAATAATCACTACACGTAGAAATTTTTAGTATACTGCCCAAAGAAAAATAGATTTTTCAATGTAAAATTGATGAAGTCTCTGTGCTGGGTATCTGTGACCAAAGTAACTGGAATTTTCAGCAAGGAGGCATCGTCTCTCATTTTGCCTTGTAAATCAAACTCGCATGGAAAAAAGCTGAAATATTTGAAATTTAAAAAAAAACAGAGTTAATCAAGTGACAAAAAATTGATGCCTGAATGTTGAGACCTGGCACCCAGTCAAACACCAGTGTGTAGGATGTGCACTCAGTCCCTGAATGGCTGCCCAACCTATGAGATAGAATTTTCAGTGTGTTTTGTGTTGACTTGCCTGCTGTGGCTGCCTCTTTGCTTTGTGTTGACCAATTATGTCCTTTATCCTGGTAGAAGTAGTGGAAATGTTTAACCTGTTTTTATTTACTTGTGCACTCTAATAGTGCTGCAGCTTATTTCAAGGAGGAGATTGTTAAAGCATAAACACAGAATTCAAATAACAGTGAACAAATGCCAGGAGGAACTGGAACAGTAAGTCTTAGGCAAGAGTCAGCTCTTCAAGCAGCTTTCCCTGTTCATGTATTCTCCTACCCATTGCTCTTCAGAGACACTGCCTTGTTCCCTTTAGCAGACATCACCTGGGTGTTTGCACAAGCTTTGTACTGCATGAGCTTGTAGAGGTTGGGATGAATGGTACAATATACTGTGACATGCTTAAAATGTATTTGAGAGTATCAGACTGTGCTTTAGGCCACTGATAGGGAGATGATGGGCTAGTTTGGGGGGTTTGCCTCTGCCAGCCATTACCATTTAGTATATATGGAATACACAAATGTTTTATATGAGGGATGTTCTATTCATTCATAAACACTCAAATTTACTCTGGAGTTTGCAGCAAAGGACTCTGCAAATAAGGACTCAATCATCAGAAAATGGGACTTGCAGCAGAGAAGGATTCATCCTGTTCTCTGGGAGGTGGGTGACACCAGAGTGCACAGTTGATCAGAGGTGGATGAGACCAGATGGGTCACCGAATCACAGAATATTCTGAGTTGGAAGAGACCCCCAAGGATCATCAAGTCCAACTCCTAAGTGAGTGGCCTATACAGGATGAATCCCACGACCTTGTCGTCAGCTCTGGTTTACACCACTCAGTGGTGATTCCCTTTCCTTTCAGTCCAAATACATCCTGAGGGTGTTTCTCTAAAGTTATTTAAAAACTTTAAATAAGTTTTTAACTTATTAATAACTTTAAAAACTTAATACCTGTATTTGAAGTTAACTTCTAGTCCTGTACTAGGAGTTAGGCTTCTGTATCACAAAAACAGATTAGAATGAGGCAAAGGGCATTTTCTTGTGTTTCCAGATTGAGAACAACACGGTTCTTACTGGCTTTGGTAGTACCTGTCATTTGAGTAAGACAAAATGGTGCAGTCTCCTTCAGGTGTGAATGTTCCTAGAAAGCATCTGTTACAATTTACATCTGGAGAACTGCCCTGGGATTGCCACAGATGTCAGCTAGCAAAATAACCAGCTGGGGTTGGTTTATTTTTAAATGCTGTACAGATGAAGAAGCAGGCAAAAGTTAGTCTGACCACTTGGGTTATGGATTTTCTGGACTGTGTTCAGACCAAAAGGCATTCCCCAGTCATGGAAAGCTGTGTATGTATTGTCTGTCACCTTTCCTGAGTAAAATTGTTCTGCTTTTTGTCACGGGATTGTGACTCTGGCAACACATGGAGATAACTAGAGAGCATATCACTGGACTGAAAGCTAGACTTAGTTTATCAAATAATTGTACTTTTTAATTAGCAAATGTTTGGGGGTTTCTTTTGTTTTAGGAATTAATCCATCGCAGTTTTCTGTTCAAATGACCATCTGAATATTTTTGCTGTTCTTTTTCATATTGCAGCTTTTAAGTTTTGACATATCATCTCCAAATGGAATTCTGCTCTTCAGAGGAGGCAGGAAAATGATTTGTACTTATGGTAGGCATTCATTAATAGTTCCTTTGACATGTAGTTGTTTGCCTGGTTTGTAACATAAAAATCCTGTTGGTTGCTGAGCACTTGGTGGAGTTGTGGGATCCACAGTAGGACTGTAATGTGCTGCCAGTGCCATCCTTCATGAGTGCAGAGCTCACAGGGCAGTACTGGGAGCTCTCTTGTCTCCTAACTCAGGGTTCATTCATGTACCAATGTTGCTTGTATCACTTTTTTAACCTCAGGCAGCTGCAAGTGTATTTCAGCAAAGAAAAACTCATGAGGTGTTTGATCTAGGCTGCTGATTGATAGGTGTGGGTTGATTTTATGTATTCAAATTATACTCCAGCAGTTCTGAAACATAATAGGACCATAACAGCTTTACCCTAGAGCACTGTTAAAAGTATTTATAATAAGTTGCTTCATTTTACTACTCCCACTCCTGCATGCAACTGCAACAGGTCTCTGACACCAGCACTTTATATTACACTCCAGCTAACTTTGTAGCTGGTGATTTTGCTTTCTAAATAATTCGAAAGGAACATTACCAAGTTTTTGTAGAGGAACCTTACTTGTAGTCTGTGTAAACAGGAAGAGCCATAAACTGCCTGTTTCTTTTAAAGAAGGAAAATTGGTGCATCAGTTTTGCTTTTACTGCATTCAGGTTGCTTTTTGGGTCTGGAAATTGTTTGTTACAAAAACACACCTGTGTAAAAGACTTCAAATGTGATGTTGCATTTGATCTTTAGGGAATGGAAACATTATCTGTGGAATGTACAAGGCATTTGTTTTTAATAGAAAAAACTGCAAGTAACTCTAAGTCCTTGCAAAATCCTTTTTCTGTTTCTTTTGCAAAGCACGTTTTTCAGCTATGTTCTTAAATAAATCTGTTCAAATGATTAAGCAAAATAAAAATAACGTTTAAAAATATGTGAAAAAATAAAAAGTAAATCTTTGGATGATTTAAAAGAAAAATCAAAGGTAGTTGTGATGATGATTCAGCCCTGCCTGTCTTATGGTACCTGATCCCATTACAGTCATATTTTCCTTTTTAATTTTTTATTTTAATTTAGTTCGATCAGCTTTCACCATCCTTTCTGCACTTAGGAAAAACATACTTTTGGGCATCCAGCTCAGTTGTTGGCATCGAGTTTTTAAACCTTGCTGAGTAAACCACACAAGTTGGTTTCAACCTGCTTCATTTCTAATTCTTGCTTTAAAAAACCCAAAATCCTTTGTAAAAAAAACATTCTGCTTTCAGTTGCAGCTTTTATAGTGTATATGTAAAGTTCATAAAATTCTCAGCCCTAGAGTATTGGTCGCTCTTGCACAAAAGCACCAGACAACATTTTCTGGCTCATGCTGGGATTTAATTGTGGATTGCGAAAGGGAATCCCAGCCCAGTGCAGATCTAAGAGTTAAAACCAAGCAGCAGAGCCATGGAGCTGTGTCCAAACTCCTGCCACCCTCTTTGTTAAGTTATGTGAAAGATCCTTAGGAATATGTGGCATCTCCCCAGAGATGTGTGCCACAGAAAGAACTGAAGTGACCATAGAAACCTCGACTGGGTTGGGTTGAAAGGGACCTATTAAAGGTCACCAATACATCCCCCTGGCAGTGAGCAAGGGCATCTTCAGCTCCATCATTCCATAAGAGCTTTCTCTCATGCTTGTATTCCATGTATTTCTAACTCTTTTCCTATGGAAGGATGCCCTGTGACTCAGCACAGGTTTAAGAGGAGAACTGTACTAATGTCCTCCAGAAGGAACCTGTAAAATCACCTATCAGCTAAAAGTGGAGAAAAGATGGAGATGTGAAGGACAGCCTCCATTCAGCATCTGGGGTGGGGGTTATTTTGCTTTTAAAGCATGTTATCATTGGTGTCTGGCAGGGTCCCATCTGTGATCCTTCCACTGCTTAGGTGTGATAGTTAGAAGAATTCTTTAGGTTTTCTGTTCAGTGTTTGCCCATATTTATTCCAGTGACTAGCGTCACTGCAGAGCCCCTATGAGCCCTTCCTATGGGAGCAGGGATTCCTTAGGATGCAGCTGGCTCTGCATGGCACAGGTGGGCAGCACAGCCTGGCCATCACTCGGCTCTGGGCACTGGAATAAACACCCTGGCTCAAGCCTGTCTCACACCTGCTGCTGCAAGGTCCCTGCTTCACACTGTGGGAAGGTTTTACTGCCCACTGTGAGTATTTCAAGATACTATGGTTGATCAGCTTTGAATAATTGCTGTTAACATTTTGAGCTTTGATCACCAAGTAGTAGTTTGTGAAATTTCTGTTTAACTTCTGGAAATGTGCTGTAGGGATTTATTAATTATGTATGATTTTTGAATATACAAATTCATATAAAAATACTGATATAAAGGGATTTTGCCTTCTTTTCAAATCCCTTCCTGAAAATCTTAATAGTTGTTCTTTTAAGGAAAACTGTAATCCATAATACTCTTATGACCTTTTTTAAGTGTATTTGTCTTTTAAGCCTGTGTAATCTTGGCAGACATCTGGGGAAAACTAAACAAGTAAACCAAGTGGTGATCATAAAATTCACTTTGTGATCTTGAACAATGTGTCCAGCCCCTAAATTTTCCAATTCTGAAATACTGTGTGATTCAGATAAAAGAATTAATCCATACATGCCTTCTAATCCTTGGACTCAGTTTTCAAGTTTCCTTCTGTACCATTCCTGCAGGTAACTTAAAGTTTCAAAAATAGTTGAGATTCTCACACTCAGCATAATTTTATGAGTGAAGCATTAGAAGAGAGAATAGAAGACGCAGCAAATGTCAAGAGATGACAACAGACAGTGTGTGCCCATTTATCTTACCAAGTCAGACAGGCCTCTTGTATATGCCTGCAGTTTATGATGAGCTCCTCAGAGCTGATCAAAGAGACACTTTAACTCAGGATAGATTTGACAGAAATCTGTATGATAATAATTACCTTTTTAAACTGAGAGAAACACAAAATGATGGCAGGAGGCAGAGGGGGAATAAACAGAAGAGAACATCTCTTTCTTTCATCACACTGTCCTTGTGGGAAGATCCTTCCTTTCAGTCTGTGTCTCAGTTAATCCGCTGACCAAGTGGATTGCTATAGACTCTGCCCAGCTCCTTCTATCCCTGAGAAGTTCTTTCCACCACCCAGAGACCTGGCTGTGTTTTCTCCTCTTGGCAAACCCCTGACTGAACACCAGGCTTCCAGCTCTGCTTGTTATCTTTCACCTCTCCTCCTTGCCATGTCCTTGGCAGTGAGAGTTTCCAGCCCCTGGCTTTTTAGGAAAAGACTTAGTCCCTCTCCTACAGACAGCCTAGCCTGGCTGTTTCCTTTTCTGAGAAGAACATAACATAAATCAAAAAATGAAAATATGGCTTAATTGTATTGTGCTTTCATTGGGAAGTGAAATTTAAATTTGTTTTAGAACAGGATTTTTCCTCCTCTCTCACATGTAATGATACACGGAAAATGCATGTGAAAGTATTGTTTACAGAAATTTTGTTTGCATCAAATAAAACACAAAAATTTCTGGCTAAGTAATAGATCAGCTGTGAGTTTTCTTGCTATGTAAACCTACAGGTACATAAAAATGTATATCTGAGATATGCCTCTGCCCAGTCAATACTTAGACAAGGAATTAGTGACTGAAATGAGGTGGCATCAGGTGATTCTTCTCACCCATATCAGGGCACAGAGGTGATTGCTGACATCATGCTCATTCTTCCTAAGTCTGGACTACACCAGTCAAAGTAGTTTTGGATAACACACAGATACTGCACACATATGGCCTTCTTCAGCTGATGAAAATCAGCTAGAATTTATATGTGGCTTTGTTCTGTGTGGGCCCTGTGCTATTGTGTAGAGGAAACCACTGTGGAAATGACTCTGAAACAAACATTTGATCATCTACTGAGTAGCTTTCTTTCCATCTTCAGTTTTGCCTAAGTTTGTGATGTCTGTTTGTGTCTGAATGGTCCCTCCATTTCTTTTCTCTGCGAGCTGTAAGGTCTGTGCTTAGACTGAAAGTAGAAGGGGAAGATAAAGTTAGAACTGTGTTGGAGTGGTGGGAATGTAGGCAAAAGCTTGTGAGTATGGATGCTGAAATCTTTAATGCTAGACTAAAGCATAGCATCTTTTTTTCCCTAGACTAGCCTACAGTAGAAAAAGCAGAACAAAATCCACAATGCTGATTTTTAAGATATGCTAAGTATCGTCAGTTGTCAGGGAATAAAATTTGCAAGATTAATTTTTTGTAGCTTTGAAAAGGAGCACCTTGGCAAGTGTTTAGTTCTACTGTGTGATCAGGGGAGTGCTGGTGTGTCCTCTCCTGCTCATTTATCACTGAGACAGTGCTGCAGACAGGTCTAAGATGCCTTTGCAAATGCTATCTGTTCAAAAGATGGAAGCCTGGCATAGGATGCACTTAGTCAGGCAATTATCCTTGTTGGGGCTCCACAGCTTCTTGGCAAGGGCTGTTGTGTCTTGTCCATTACAGCTGGAGCCAGTCTGAGGGAGTGATAGAGTGACTTAAAATAAACATCTGAGAGGAGAGAATTGAAAGGACTTGGAATACTGTACTTCCCTAGTCTTCATCCCCAATATATTTCACTTTTAATTCTGTATGTACAAGTGTCCTTACTATATGATTTTGAACTCCCAGTGGTATAGGAATGATGTTTCAATGCACCTTGGGATCATCTATTTTTGTTTTGTGGTTTCTTTACATTTTAGTAAACCTCTTCCCTTTCATTAGAAGAGGCTGACATAAAAATAGTATTTTCAATATGCTGTTTTTATTTATCTACATTCTGTCATGATATACTTTGATGTAAGTTTTTAATTTTGCTTCAGCTTTCAGCTGCTGTAGCAGTTACTGCTCAGGGTCAGCGATGAGGTTAGCCACAGTAGCACAAAACAATTTCCTGTGCTCACAGCCCAGGTAGCATTTGGATGTGGATTAAATTTTACCACATTTTCCAGTAGCCAGACACAATTATTTCTAATGAGCTTTAAATTGCTTCCAGAACATGTATTTCAAAACTTAGTGTGGTAATCCATTCAGTGCCAACTTCATGAGATAAGGGGTCTTCTTCAAAATTTTGGTTAAACTGATTCTTCCTGTCTAGCAGGTATTTCTCAGCAGCAGCTGAACTTGGCACTGCAGTGCTCCGTGCTCTCAGCTGCAATGCTCTGCCCTCCTCTCTCCTGTGACAGTGGGGCCAGAATAAATTGCACTTCATTACTGACTCACGTTTCAGAATCGGTTTCTTTTGGCAAATTTACCTTCGTGCTGGGCATGCTCATTGGGCAGATTTGAGAGGTTTGACACACGTTTTGTTGTTGTGGGAGCTTTAACAAAATCATTTCTTGAAGCTTTTATGATTCATGTTTTCCTTTTGTGTCTGGCCCCTTCTTTGCACTGCCCAGCATTCCAAATGCCTGGAAGGTGTTCATTCGACCATCTTTATGGGCAGTGGTGAATAATAAAAATAGGAAAGGGGAAAAGGAAAAAAAACACTTTTCTCTATGAACATGATACATTTTCATAACCTTTGTTTAATCTCACTAAAGTCTTTTTATATCTTCATCTAATTCACACATGTTAAAATATGATTTAGTTGTATTATTATCCAAAGTGCTTATTGGTCTGAAATCTAGAACAAGCTCTGCTGAAATGAAACTCAGCCATAAGGAAATCATTTTGTATTATAGCTTCTCTTGTAAAAGCAATTAAGGAGGAGAGCTGAAAGGAAAGCTGCGTGTCCTGACATGCTCCCACGTCCAGGGGGAGAAAGGGAAGGAGCTGGGGGGGCCAGGAGTGCTGAGCTGTGGGGTGCTGAGCCACAGGGATGTTCTCTATGAGCAGAGCAGCCCAGCCCAGTGTTGGCTGGCATGGTACTTCCCTCTGAACACACACTCTTCCAGCTCCTTTGATTGTACTAAGGAATCTTTCAATAATTTAACTCATTAAAATTTGCAGCCAAATTCAAGCCACTATTTCCTCTCTAGCAGTTTCACCAATATCTTTAAAAATCCTTTTCTTATTCCTGTCAGAATTTTTTATCACCTCTGAGGCTCAGATAGCTCAAAATTTTTTTAAGCAACATTGCTTTCAAATGCAGGGCAAAAAGTTGGATTAAAAGAAATTATTGAGAATTTTGAAAATCAATATATTTTAAGATTGTGTCATGCAATTTCTCTCAGATTAAGAAGAAATTGGAGTAAGTTGGATTTAAAACTTCACTGATTAGTCTCTACAGAGTTTTTGTTTCAACAGGAGCTATGAATTTCAAACATAATTTTTAAATTCAACCTGTCAAAGGTTGCTTTTATGTTGATTTAATTTCTTTAAATTGTTCTTTTAACAATAGGAATTTATAAAATTGTATTTTGGTCTTCCACTACAGGGATTATAAATGTAAGCATATCCTCAGTAGCTGAAGAGTTGTTCTTGACCTGATTCCAAGTACCTCAGTAAATTAGTTTATGTTCAGTAGTATCCACGGTGTGTAAAAATATTCCCCTGAAGCTGCTGCTGAGTGTTACAAGTAGATCGTTCTTTTTTTCTCTAGTCAGGCATGGCACTGTACTTCATATTCTTTTCAATAACTAGTGCTAGAACCCCTCAGTGTTGGAGCACTGCAGCCTTGGAACCGCAGGGCAGTGGGACCCGGCACCGCCTGGGCTTTCCCCTCTGCTGCACCTGGAATCAGCAGCTCCCAGTCCTGGGCCCTTTCAAAATGAGTCCATGGACACGGAACAGTGCTCTGTGGACTGTCCACTCGCAAAAAGCAGCTTTTAATCTTACACTAGACCCAAATTCTGCTCAGTGTTTCACTGAGCAGGGAAGGTCTCACAATCCCTCACTGCCAGGGCTGGGCCTTTCCACAGCTCATCTGTGGGTTTTAATTGTAGGGAGATGTTTTGGTGAAGTAATAAAAATGATGGAACCTGAACTCTAGTGGATACCTCCTAGAATTCACGTTCCCAGGCTAAGGGACTCCTAGGGGTTTTTGCAGCTTCTTTCCTCATCATCCATTTTTCACATTGGCTTCCAGTTAATTTCCATATTAAGTACATAATTGCCTTCTTGACAAACTACTAAGCTCTTTCCATCTGTTGTTGCTTATTACACCAAGTGCTTGAAGGACCTGGGACTGTAGGATGTAATGCTTGAACAGCTCAGCTACAAACTCAAGGCTGCTCCTTTCTTGGATCCAGAGCTTATTTCCGAAACCAGGTGTGTGTTTGTGTTGGTGCAGTTGAGATTTGAGCAGAGAGTTTAGCAGTGGAGAAGTCCAGTTCAGGCTAGCTTATAACCAGTTCAGGCTAGCTTATAACCAGTTCAGGCTAGCTTATAACCAGTTCAGGTTTGTTTATAGGACTCTCACCTTTCTGTCCTGTTCATGCCCTTAGAATTGTACCATTCAACAGTGGTGTCGAAAACCAGTGTGTGCCTTCCCACTCGATCTCGAAGACAGAACTTTGTATTTCCTTCCCACCCCTCCCACCCCAAATTTGGAATTCACTTATTTTCTCAATAACTAGACCAGGACTTGTCAAAAAGATTAATGCTAATTAAGATGATCTGTCTAGGATATATTAAAATAGTACACTGTATGAAGCTAAATGGAGTTTAATTTTTTGTAAGTGTAATTTCTCAGTAATGTAAAGTATTAAATTAATATCCAGGTTCCCTAGAAGACTTTCTGGTTTTCTGCTATGTTTTACTTTTCAAAGACTTTTCGGATATCAGTCCTGTTTAGTATAACAGAGATTTAACTCCATTTGGAGCTCATTACTGTGCAGCTGCAGTCACTGCAATGGTACCTCTTCCCCAGGTTGCACTGTGTTTACGACTGCAGCATTTGGGGTGCTCATATGACCACTTACAAATGTCAAAACCACTCTGTATTCTCATTCATAAATTATTTGTAGTTTTATTAAGAAGGCTTGATTTTGATTTTGTGACCATCTTTCTTAGATAAATATTTGCTTTTATCTTTCCTTACGTAATTCTAATTCACCATTGCAGTCTTACATCACTTCTTACAGACCCTAGTTACTTCTTCTATGCAATCCCTGATCATACTCCCAGTCTTTTTTTGTGAATCTACTTTTCCTTTACAACCTGATGGATAAATTACCTTGTACTTGCTAGAAGTGGTAAAAATTCTTAATGTTTTAAGCAGTAAATTAAACAGCACCAAATGGGCAGTACTTCAATGTATTAGGTATTTAGTAACAAGATTTTCCCCCCTCAGTTTTTCTAATTATATGATGTAAATTCATCATTGCTGGTAATCAATAGCATAAGGGAAAGAATTAAAATGAGGCAGGTAAATGATGTGCAAGTGGAAATTTGCATGGGTAGGAAGGAGAGCTGTGTAGAGACTGACCCAGTTTAATGTTAGGCCTCAATATGCCCTAAACATCTGTGTCATCTCAGTCAGGGGTTTAGGGCATTTTTTTAATTGCCTCAAATCGAAACTGCATCATCATAACTCCCTTTCCCAGCTGGCAATGCTTGGAGCAGGTAATGTCCATTTTGCTCACTACTCCTTGATCAAGTTGTGATCAGAGCCAGAACAACATGAGCAGACACAGAGAGCAGACAAGTCAAGTATCTCCTCTGTGGTGCTGTTTTTTATAGGAATGTTTTTAAAAATGTGCAGCTCTGTGTTATTTTCTGCTACTTAAAATTGCCAAGAATGATGAGTAGCAACAAAGCAAAGACCTGGCCCTTGGTTTCCATGCAGGCCAAGCTTGTCAAGGCCAGCATCAGACGGGCTCAGCCTGGTCAGGCTGCGTCACGGCAGGACAAGTGTTCGGCTTTGCTGCGCTCACACCACTCGTTTCACTCACTGTCATTAATTGCTTCAGGATTAAAAAAAAACCATCATGAAGGCAAACTCACTCTGAGGTGCCGTGAAGATGAGCGTTAAATTGTTACAAGATACTTGGAAAATCTGGTAATGAGACCTTGTGAACACGGAGATTTGTGCAGGGAATTGCAGTGGGATCTGCTGCACGGTGGATCCAAAGTCACTATTGCCTGTTAATGGCGAGAACAAGTATTTACCAGTAGCTGTTATTTTTACATTATAAACACAAGGTTGATTGAAAAAGTTGGTCCCATCTGTGACTGGTAAAATACAGGCTTCTGTAATGGACATACTTGTTTTCTGAGGAATATTTTTAGTGTGTATATATCAGCAAGCATCCCAAGAGAGCATTATGATAATGGATCAAAATCAGGCTTTGCTGCAGCTGAGAAACTATAAAACCATATGTTGCAACTCTGTTCAGATTAAGGAATTAATGCTCGTAGAATCAGTCATGATCTGGCTGTACATCAATGATGGGAATTCCAGAGCTTGCATCTTAAATTTTGCGTATTAATTGTTTAGTGGCTTTCAAGATCTAGTCATGCCTACTTAACAGATCTTTTACGTCAAATACAGGAACAGTTTTTCTACCAAATAGTAAATAAAATAAAGACAAAAAATAATTTTAGATTGTACCATCAAAATATTTCAGATTTGCAGCTGCTTATTTAAGCTTCTTTCTTTCTTTTTATGAAAACAGGCAATCAGATCCTCTCTCTTGGGACTTTGTGAAAAGATCAGGTTTACCCATTGAAACTCAAAGGCTTCCTCATCTGTTACTCTGCACTGAAATCTGCCTTATGTGGAAATTATGTCAGCTTTGACGTCTGGGTTGTACAGGGACAACCACTTTGACTATGTACTTCAGGCCTTTGTCAAAATGCTGCTTTCAGTATCCCACAGTGACCTGCTAGCAAGCAATTACTCATCTTGGGAGTCTTTATGTGAAACGTGAAATAACACCACCACAGGCTTTATATTGGTATAATGAGACAGAGGCATCTAGAACAGCTCAAATGCAGTTTTCAGTTCAATTGTTTGAATTTATTTATACAATGACATCTGAAACACAGGTATGACTGAAGTGCCTTGTGAAATGGGAGCTTTTCCAGAACTCTCACTATGCTTGTAAAAGAGAAATGCAATTTTTTTTTTCCTTTTGATACTTGCAAACCCATTTCATTGCCTGCGTGCACTGTAAAGCATCCTCTGCATTCAGTTTAAATCTGCAAACTGTCATTGTGTATGCCCATAAAATAGAAAACTTTAAAATTAAAGTATACCATATTCCTGCCTCTTTGTGGGAAGGCAACAGATCTTGCATAAAATCAGCCTGAATTTGAACTGTGACTTTTTCTTCATGACACTTTAGTTCAGAGCTGTTGTGTTGGATGGACAAATCTGGGATAGTTAAAAATGGTAAATACCCAGGTTTATTTTCACCACATAAAGAAAGTCCATGGAAGTGAAAAGTTTCTCCAAGATAAACTTGGTGCATTGGCCTAATTGGCACATTCCCAGCCATTCAACACCTAATTCCTTAAACAAGAATCCTTAAGAGGAAGATACTGGTTGGATTGGGCTGATGGGTTCTAGCAGGTGCCTTTGCCTGAGCAAAGCCTGTTATAGGAACTCACTTAAGCACCAAAAGAAGTCCATCTCTGAGATAGTTTGAGGAAATCTTTGATAAATTTTAGTGGGATTTCCCACAGAATGTCAGATATGGCTGGAGTCCTGGACAGAACGTTATCCTGCTCTTCCCAGACTGACAGCTGTGTTGAACAGCAAAGCATTTTTGGACTGTTCTGAGTTTATTTTAAACTAATAGCAAGTTGCATTCAATGGTAAATTTTAAAAGCTGAAATCTACTGAAGACAGGAAAATATCTTATGTCTATGAATATTCTGATTTATTAGCTAATTTAGAATTTATCATATTACAAAATTTATAAGATCATTCTCCTGTCATCTGTTAATGTTGTTAACACTAGTCAATGATAATATCAATATTGTCTATGAATATGTATTCTTTTTTTTCAGCAATATCAAAATCTAAGCCAGTCTTATTACCCACTTTGGAATGTCTGAGTTTCATTACCAATTTAGAACCTCATGTCTTAATCTATATTCTGACCTCAATATCCAAAGGACTCACTGCACTAGTTAAAAATTACTTACATTTGGCTAAAGAAAGAATTCATGTATTTAAATACCTCAGATTTTCAAAGCAGCACATTAATTTGTATCTTTAAAAAATTAATATCAAGGGATAGTGGAAAATGCTGGCTTTTGAACATTTAAGGAATGTGACTATTTTGGTTACTGGAGCTCAGTTCTTTTAAACCTCTAGATTTTTACAGATAGTATTTTAAAATATCCTTTTCTTACAAGCCTGAATTATTGAAATCATTAATGTGTCTCCACTAGAATTGTACAGAAAATTCAAGCATTTGTTATTCAGAAGTAAAATATTAATATGTGTACAGGTATCTGTGGGGTTTGTTTTTATTTGATCAGCATGGCTGTTGTATAAATAACACTTGTTCTGTACAGCTGTGATGTGATTTGAGGAATGTAAAGGTATCTGCCTGTGGAAAAAAGAAAATGGTTACTCAGTACTTCCTGAATACACCTTAGAGGAGAATCGGAGCCAGGGAAGGATACTTGGAGTACGATACAAATACAGCAGGTCTGATTGCAGTTCATTTAATTCACTCGCACTGTTCAATTTATGCTTTTGAACCAGATTACTGTCCAAACTTTTGGGGTTTGGGCAGGGAGGTGATAGTCTACAGTAATTTGGAACATGCAGAAGTAGTCTGAGCATTTGGGAGAAAAAAAAAGAAATCATGCCATTACATTCTGGTCACCCAGGAATACCATGCACAGTTTTTGACTGGGAAGCTGTTCAAAACCTTCGGTCGTATTTATTTATTAGGGGGCTATTAGGGGAGGAAAAATAGAAACATGGAGCATTAATGTGTGTAGATGTTCCTCTGCAATAGCTGGTGTTGCTCATGGCTGCCCAGTGCCAGCCAGGCCCCAGAGCAGCCCGGGAAGGCACCGAGGCTCGCAGAGTGGGAAACACAGTCAGCAGTGCGGGGAGCCCTCTGAGGGACACGAACATCTGAGCAGCAGTGCTGAACAAGTATTGAGGTCATTCTGTTATGTAATGCTGAAATCCATCCTGTCCCAGATATTTCGGGTGCTCTGTCACCTGTAATGCAGGTTTCTGCCCGCAGGCTGGTGCTGCTGGGAGCCTCCCTGTTGCTGGGCTGCAGGTGGATGTGTTGCACTGACCCTTGGCTTGGCCAACAGCTGATCCTGGGCTCTGTCCTCCTTCACATCTCTTCCATTTGAGAGGCTGCTTAGCTCCATTTTTATAATTCACTAGCATGTGAAGTTTGCTTTAACCATCTCTTTGAAACTCAAACTCAACCAATGTAAAAGAGAGAGAAGACAATGTAAAATCTAAATAAGCTTTAGCTTTCAGGCGTTCTGTATTTTCCCCTCTCAAAATATGTTGATCTCTCACTCAAGGCAGGTAGGAGGAGTAAGAAAAGTAAGTCTTTCCAGCTTCAGCTTCAAACTTTTGTGGTTTAGTATTTGGGAGTTTAATCATAATTACTAATTTTTTAGGAACATCTTAGATAACTTGTATTCTGTAGAATTCCTGATATTCTGCTGAGAAAAATATCAACAAAAATTTTAACAGCTCACTTTTTTTTTCATATTCCATAAGCCATAGATTTGCGTAACCAATGCTCTCCTTTAGTTCATCTCAGTGTCCTTAAAGCATCTAAAATAAATACAAATATATGAGACTGAAGCAGAGTGTGGAATGCCATCCTTGGAGATATTCCTAGAGACTGGACAAGGTCCCAAGGAACCTGTCTGGTGTTGATCCTCTTTTTGACAGGAAGTTGGATGGCAGATGGTCCCATTTAGTTCCTGCCTCCATTTTTAGGATCCTATGGGTATTTTTTACTTGTATTCACTTCTGTCCAAACTGCCTGTGCAGCCCCTAATCTTTGGGAAGGTCTCTCACACATTCAGAGCAATACTTGATGGTCGATGAAAACCTCACCATGAGGTGGCAGTGAGCACAGACAGCCCAGAAAGCCACTGGAATCCTGGGCTGCATCCGAAGGAGCGTGGCCAGCAGGTTGAGGGAGGGGATTCTCTCACTCCACTCTGCTCTCCTGAGACCCCACCTGGAGCACTGAGCACAGTCCTGGTGTTCCCAACACAAGAAGGACATGGAACTGGGGGAGCCAGTCCAGAGGAGGCCACGAAGCTGCTGAGGGGACTGGAGCACCTGCCCTATGGAGACAGGCTGGGAGAGCTGGGGCTGTTCAGCCTGGAGAGGAGAAGGCTGAGTGGAGACATCAAAGCAACATTCCACTGCCTAGAGAGACCTGCAAGGAAGCTGAAGAGTGGCTTTGCATCAGGAACCAGAGTGGCAGGACAAGGAGTAGTGGGTATAAACTGAAAGAAAGTAAATTAAATGAAGAAATTGTTCCCTGTGAGGGTGGGCAGGCCCTGGCACAGGGTGCCAGAGAAGCTGTGGCTGCCCCTGGATCCCTGGGAGTGTCCAAGGCCAGGTTGGACGGAGCTTGGAGCACCCTGGGCTGGTGGGAGGTGTCCCTGCCCATGGCAGGGGGTGAGGCTGGATGGTGTTTTAGGTCTCTTCCAACACAAAGCATTCTATGGTTCTGGGATTAACAGAGTGCTGCTGATGCTTTCCTAGAAGATGGGAAGATCCCCTGGTTATATTTTGGGGTCACGCCATACTGGCTTTTAGTGCAGAGAGTGTGTAGCATGTTTATTTTCTGTGGACATGATAGGACCACTTCAGGGATGTTTTGACCTAGCTAGCAGAGAAGCACTGGGATTCCAGAAGATCCCTGAAGCCAAGACTCCTCCCAACTCCTCATTCCCATGTGCTTTGCTCCCTTTGCAGGACGTTCCTGGCTGAAGGATGACCCCAGCACGGGCTCCGTGGCACAAGCTGAGCTCTAAGCTACAACGACTATAAGAAAGAAGATCTTTTCTTTAATCAGTCAAGTGGAACCTTTGAGCAGTGACCTGCCTTTTGTATTTCCTCTGCCCCTCCATCCCCTGGTGTAACAGTGCATGAAAACTAGGAGTTGAAGGTGTCAGCAAAGTTGAAGTAGAGAAGCAAAGCTGAACCCTGAATTGTGCAGAGTCACCAGAGACAGCTTTTCTCCCTGCACTCTGCATGGTGCTGCCTTCTCCTCTTGCTTATCCTTGCGGCAAAAATGGAAAGCAGGGCACATTTTTATTACCCTGCCTCATCTCATGCACTGCACAGAGCTTTAGCAGAAGCGAAAAATGCCTCTTATTTTTCTCATACAAGGCTGGATCTGAGATTGCCGAGAGTGTTGCTGTGCATGGCTTGTTTTCCTCACCATTTGCATCTCTTCTCTTAAGACTCACCCCAGACCTTGGTGAGCTTGTCCTGTTCACCCAGAGGAGGACAACAGAAGTGGGGTCGAATTTCTTGTTGCATGCATTGTGACCTGGAGAGAGATCCACCTACCTCTGCCCCTACCCCCTTTCTTCTCCTACTGAGCTCCTTCTGAGCTCTGAAGATCTGCCCACCAGTCCCTGGTGCAGCAGAAGATCTCAAACTGGTCTGGAAAACTGAAAACCAGTATTACATCCATGCAGGGAAATGCTCATGACAGAGCAAACCAGGGAAGTTCCCACTCAAGCCTCGTTTTATTTGCTTATAAATGGAGACAGTGCTGACTGAGGTGCTTCACTTTTCATTCAGACACATGATAGGGTGCTGGAAGAAGGGATGGGACACGGTGACTCACGGTGGGGTGTTGTGGTCTAGGAAACAAAAACCACTCTGGGCTCTCCACCCATTTGGCCACAGCTCCCTGGGGAGGGGAAGGTGTCTTTCCCCAGGCAAAATGCTCAGGATGAGCCCTGGTGTTTCCAGGAGTCCTTAGGCAGGAGCAGCAAAGCAGGTGGCCCAGGGGCCATCTCTGCAGCCCAGCGCTGCTCACACTGACCGTAGCACAGGGGGATGCCCTGGCAGGGACACCCCATCTCTGGGCTACTCAGAAGGGTTTCCACCTGAAGTGCTAATGCTCAGCAAAGCCTCTGTGCTCCTCTCCCCTGCCAGTGGCATTGGGAAGGTGTAGAGGACCTGCTGTGACCTGTCCTCAGACCTCCACTTGCCACAGAGATACGGCCACGTCCCAAACAGCACAGTCAAGTGGGCACAGAACATGGGCAGGGAGCAGGGACAGCAGCACTTCAAAGCTTTGGTGGCCAGTCCTGTTTGGGAAATAGTGTTCATTTACCCCTTTTTGCCATAATACAATAACCCTACACCGGCACAAAGGACCCAAAACCAAACTCTTTTTATTGCTGACATAGGACACGCAGAAGGACACAAAACAAGGGCAGTCCCTAAGATCCTGGGTCTGGTATTTTGGGAGGAGCCTGGGGAAGCTGTGATGCGTTTCTGGCACGTATCCCCCCCGAGCAGGCTTTAAAATCCTGGCTTTAAAACTCAGCTTGAACAAAGTGCTGCTGTTAGTACTTTTAGTAACAGCAATAAAGATGTTTTTATTGTTGTTTCATATCGGAATTTCACAGCATGTCCCTATTGTTCTTTTAAGGTCAGTCCTCAGATCCAGATGCTCCAGCTGCAGAAACGGAAGTGGCCAAGGCATGTTGGGATGGGCTGGGGCCGTCTATAAAAAACTCTGCTGGATCAGGGAAGGATGCTCACATTCCCTTGATGTGGAAGTGCCTGTGGCTGCTTCCAGAGGAGGACTGGGCTCTTGGGAAAGAGCTACAAGACTTCAGGCAGTAATTCCTCTACCAGAGGGCCAGAAGTAATATAGGAAAGAGATGAAGCCATTAGAGAGTGTCCAAAGGAGGGCACAGAGATGGTTCAGGGCCTGGAGGGGAAGCGTGTGAGGACACTGAGGGCACTGGGGGTGTCCAGCTGGAGAAGAGGAGACTGAGGGGAGACCTCATTGCAGGGACAA
>JAWWEE010000025.1:475916-493019 GCA_035221455.1 Xenops minutus
GGGGCAGGGGGGGGCGGGCAGGGGCCGTGCCGGGCAGTGGCAGGGACAGGGACAGGGACAGGGACAGGGACAGGGGCAGGGACAGGGACAGGCGCCGTGCCGGACAGGGGTTCTCCCGCCCCGCCGGCGGAGCCGCAGGGAGCGCTCGGCGGGTCCGCCCCGGCTCTGCCGCTGCCCCGCCCGGCCCGGGCGCTGTGCGGGGTGGCAACACCACCACCATCACCATCATCATCATCATCAACATCATCACCGTCATCGCCATCATCACATCATCGCGAGCGCCCCGCCCCGCCCCGCGCTCGGAGCGCGCCCCGCGCGGTGTCTCCGCCGCAGCCCGAGCTGGTGCTGCCCCTCACCTGCGCTGCCCCTCACCTGGGCTGCCCCTCACCTGCGCTGCCCCTCCCCTGCACTGCCCCTCCCCTGCACTGCCCCTCCCCTGCGCTGCCCCTCACCTGCGCTGCCCCTCACCTGTGCCCCGCAGCCGCCCGGGGTTTAGTGGGTTGACGTGACCGTACCCGGAGAGGAGCAGTAGAGAACATGGAAGTGAATCAGCGCACCCTTCCGAAGCTCAGCAGTGGCGGGTGCCTTTGGCCCCCGTTTTGCGGGCCCCGGGCTCGTCCCCCCCGACGAGCAGCTCAGCCTGAGCTCCGTCTGCAGCCGCTTCCTAAGGGGCTCTTACAGCTACACTGAATTCACCTGTGAAGTAGTTTGACATATGTGGGTAGAACACGGTATTAAGTTGATTATATTCAGCTATTGCAGTTACATTATGCTCTGTTCTAAGCACTTTGATAAATAATTTTAAAAGTCTCCTCCTTTGCTGTTATTCTGGGATTAAGAAGTGAAGCCTCTGCTGCTTCCCTTTATAGTGCAATTTTTGATCTTAAGATGCTGCCTTTATCTTCTGTTAATGCTGATCTTGCTGAACTGTGCACATTAGGCTGTTAGCTCAGTTTTGGTGAAGTACTATTCCTATTAGTTCCTTCCAAAAAATCAATCAGTTTTGTAGCATCTTTCACCTGTAGTTCTAACAAATGTTCCTAAGGTTTAGGCATGGCAGGTAAAGAACTCTTGCTTGCACAGCCATATTTGAAATGTTCCGGTGCTGGATGTGGAGGTTATAGATGGTTGATTGACTGAACAGAAACAGGATTTCAGTGCATTCCAGTGTTCACTTCCTTTCCTGGGCATTTCTTGGCCAGGGGTGTCAGGTATGGGGTCAAGTCACGGAGGCCAGTGCCCCATGATTACTGTGCATCATTTTCAGAGAGAATACGTGGACAAGAATGAGGTGGGGTTTTGGTGAGTTTGAACATTGTACCAGAGTTTGGATCCAATCTGCACACACCTTCTGGCCTGTGGTCCAGCCGGCTGCTGGCAGGTCTGCTCCATGTCTCAGCCCACAGCAGGGGACAGTGCTGGCAGACGGGTGTTTTGGGGCTGGGTGTCTGTAGGATGAGGCTGTGCCTGAGCTGTGCCCTTCGAGGGTGCAGCATTTCAGGGGCAGTGGATGGGGAGTGGTGCAGGAGTGGTGCATTCTGTCAGCAGGGATGTGGGAAGAGCCGGTTCAGTGCCGCAGGAGAATCTGGTGGAATACAAGGGCTGGAGGGGGATGTCTGGGAAAGGAGTGTTGCTGTAAGTAGCTGGGAAGGTGTGTGGGTGAATGAAGAATGTTGAGATCAGGGGTAATGCTGGAAAAGAGAGCCAGGATGGGGTGGGAAATGCTGGGTAAGAGGAAGGTGTGTGGTGTGACAGCGCTAGGGAAACTTGCGTGGCTGCCCATTCCAGCAGAGCCTTGGTGACCAAGGACTGCACCCAGTGACAGGAGTCACCCAGTGAAGCAGCACAGCAGCACTGCCTGGCAAGCATAAAACAGAGAGTAAAGGTGCCCGTTGCAAAGAAAAACCCAGGGGCATTACTACAATAAAAAAGTATTATAAATGGCATCTTTTTTTCCCGTTGATGTAATAAAATAAGTGATATTTTTGTTTGTGAGGTAAACCTCAGTGCCATATATAGCTAGTGTGAAGTTACGCACAGTAATGGAAATAAAAACCTGCAGCAGAGCTGTGTTTATAACATGCTTCATGGCCCAGGCAGCAGCACTTGCATATAAACCCATCACAAAGAAATCTGAATTGCTCTGACAGAGGATACTTGTGCAAGGTGATGAGTACCTAAGCACCTTGACTCATGTATGTGAGCATATGCTTCATTTTTAGAGCAGATCAAACCCACAGGTGTGATTGTTCCTATGCTTAAAATCAAATGTGTTTAAAGACTCAGTTTAATCAGGATGAGGGTGCTCAGCTTTTGCTGGCTCAAGGCTTGAAAGGTTTGATAAAGCAGTGAGAGGGATTTTCCCTGGGACATCTGTTTCAGCCTCTTAGCCCAATTTAAAAATGTTATGCAATACTACCATAACTTTCTTTATTAATTGAAAGGGATGGAGATATACCAGCTGTAGCCCAAGCCAGCAGAGACAAGGGTGGCTAAGCAACAGAAAAGGCACCATATTGAGTGAGCCAAAATTCAGTCTCAAAGTCATTTATTTTAACCAGTGACAATACGTTTAGACTCTAGTGTTTCAATTTGATTGATGGTTTAATATCATATATAATCTTTTTAATGAAGGGAACCTATTTAAATATGTTAACATTTGCACTAGTAGTCTCCCATGTACATAACTGCATTTAATCATTACTCTGATTGTTTTTGTAGCAGCAAAATAACTATGTCAAAGATGTGTTATCCTAATGAAAAATATTGTTACTTCTCTTTTATATGTGCTTCTTACTGTTCATGGGTAAAAGTGGCAGCAGCCTCAGTCTCAAGTATATTGCTAAATGTATAGTTATCACTATGTGTGCTGTCAATTAAGAAATCAAAAAAAATTAATGAGCTTAGTGTCTTTTCTAATTCTGCTTTGTTTAAAGCCTCATTGTGATTCGTTATCATGTGAATCGAGTAATTTAATTTTAAGACTTTTAATGTTAAAATACATCATCATTAGTGATGTATCTGAAGATTTCACGCTCTTAATAATGGCACTAAATCAAATTGGGAATCCCCTCTTAATCATCCAAGCTGTGCTATGGTTCACACAAGCAGTTTTGGGGCTGGAGAGAAGTTTAGTTCCACACAGTAACAAGTATTGTACCAGAGCCGGGGTGGGAACAAAAGGGGCCGCGCGCTCAGCCGCGCACCCTGTGCGAGGTGTCAGTGCTGGATGTGCCCGCGGCGAGGCAGCTGGTGTGTGTATGCTTTTGTTTATCCCTTGCTGGTTTATGTAGCCTTTAGGCCAGCACATGAAACAATTGCTTCTACAGGGTCAGCTGCTGGTCAGAAGCAAAGTAAGAAAAGACTTTGCCTTAAAACGCCTCAGCCATCATTTCAGTGCAGCTGGCACCTGCTACTGGTGCGCAGCGGGAGGGTTAGGGGTCAAAGAGGCAGTTGTTCTAAACTCAGTGATGGCTTAGAGGGACTTGTAGATTAATCTGCTTTATTAACTTCTGTATATTAGATAACTATTGCAGTGAATGACAGTCCGTCTTTCTGAATAAGTCCCTTCACCTCATTCTCTTTTAAATTGGCTTTTGAGTAATGAATATTAAATAGAATACATTTCAGGGTAATTAAGTGGAAACATTAGGATGATGTTGTTTTACAATCATATCTATAAGTTTCTTGTATATTTATCTCAGATTATTACTGTTCATTGCTTTTTGCTAGCAGAACAAAAAGCATAGATGTTTCAATTAAAAAAGAGGAATTGGCCATATTTCTCACTAACCACATGTCTTTGTGCTGCATAAATATTTTCAAAAACCAAATAAGTTTAGGGAGAAGTATAAAAATGTTTTATTCCTTGTTTACTCCCTGCATTGTAATACTTTACATGGAAATGTTTGATTTCTGCTGGCTGTGGTTGCTTTATATAAAACACTAAGAGATGCTGGTTTGGGGAAGGGCAAAAAATATCATTGTTTCATAGAATCTAACTAGTGATATGAATAGCACCAATAATTTTGTAAAGTTCACATTATAATTCAAAATCCAGTTAGAAGTGATGCTTGCAGTCTGGAAAGAAAGCAATATCTTTACAAAATGGATAGGGAAAGGTAACAATCCATTCTAAGATCTGCTACTGGCAGATTTGCCATGTGAGTGATGAAACTTGCTCTCAGTGAATGGAACCCCCCTCCCCTTCCCCCATGTGGAAAAAAAAAAAAAAGGTAAATTTAAAATTCTAGAGTAGCAGCAGCTTACAAGGATTGTTAATTGCTGTTGGATCTGGCAGCAGTGGCCAGAGAAGCTCACAGCAGCTGAGGTGATGCCAGTCTTGAACCCAGTGTTGGATGAGGAGATTCCTGTGGCATTCTGACAGTCAGGGCTTGCTGTGATCCAGAGCAAAGGCATTGTCAGGTGAGGGGGATGATTTGTGCCCAAAACTTTGTAGTGACTGGCATGCACTAAATATGTGTCCCACTTAATCTTGGCAGATGCCTGATTTTCAGGACTCTGGAACTGAATCTTGAAATCCACATTTTTCCTAGGCTAATAATTGTCTGTCAGTTTTGTTTGTTTGTGATCCTGAGAGACACTGTGCTCAAGGTGTCTTCTGAAATCATGACATTTCAGAATGGGGTCTTTTTCCCTGGTGTTTATTTGTTTGGGGTTTTTTATTGAAAATTGAGATTCTTGTATCTTTACATTTATGTCTCCAAAAACCTGCACAATTTTAAAATAAAATACATATGAAAAAAACCTAATTGTCACAATGGATTGATGAGAGTTGGTAATGCTGTTCCTTTTTCTTAGCTTGGCCTAGTATAGTTTAGGTGAGCTTGGTTTAACATAACAAATCCTCCCAGTGCTTTGCTGGGCACATCAGAGGAGAGATTCGAGCTGTTGGAAGAGCACCACACACAAAGGGCTGCAACACAACCAGGGGTTTGACCTTTCAGTAGAACCATGTTTCTGAATTCATGAGTCGTCTCCTTTTTAAAAAAAAAAAAAGAAATAGAAAAATTAAAAATGAAGTGTGTGCAACCATTCTTTAAAATCTTTTTAGCATGACAAGTAAAGTAATCTTCCATTGATACTTAAAAGTCCATCTGCAGAAATTCAGGCAGAATGTTAGAGAGATGCAATATCTATTGAAATGTTGAGTGTCAAACTGCCAGGGTAATGTATTTAGTATGAAATATAATATTCAGTGCATTTTGTTTTGATGACTCCATGAAATAGCCGTGTGCTCTTACCCTTTGTTGTTGTTGTGAAAGATGATATTTACTGAGAAGTGTTGGTGGCTGCTCAGGACACAGTAGCAATATGCTTATTACCAGCTTTGTCATCTGTCTTTTGTGTTTATTTGCAATAGCTTTGGTTACAGTTCAGTTCATCAGGATAACAAAAACACTTTTAATTGTTCTGCAGAAGAAATTAGAATCAATTTATGAACAGTTTGAAAACAGAAGAGGCTTGTAATCTGTTAGGCAATTGGTAATTGATAATGGGATTAGGCTTTTCCAGTTGTGTGCCGGTGGCAGCAGGGGGGGTCCCTGTGCCCCCCAGGCATCCTCGAACAGTGGTCACACCCCAGCTGCTCGTCCCTTCCACTCCCATTTCCTTCAAGGTGTGTTGAAAGCCAGGAGCATCCTGTCCCTGCTGATCATCTCTGTATCACTGCTAAACTAAGGTAAATATGGGTAAAATAATTACCCTGGCTCTAATTGTCTGTGTGCCACTGGTTACTGTTGCTGTGTGGGGGAAGCCTCTGGCTCTGCTGCTGGCAGGTGTCCACACGGGCTGAGCCCACGCTCGCTCGGGCTCCTGCAGATCCCACCTGCCCTGGGGCAGCAGCGCCAGGGCTGCACCAACAGAGCTCTGCAAACCTCCTGGTGCTGCTGCAAGGCTGACTGCCTTATGGGAGACATGTTAGGCTGGGACTGCTTGAAGGCAAGCACAAGCTTAAGCCCAGTTTACAGACGTGTGGAGTTTATTCCCAAGGGTTCCGTGGAGCACACGTCACTGGGTGTCAGCCTGAGGCACGTGCAGATTCAGGGATCAGCACATGCTCAGCATGAGATACCTCCAAGTTCCTTGGACGGAGGATTTAGGGCTGATCTCGTGCTCAGCCTTTCCCTCCATAGGCAGGTTTTTACATTTCTGGAACAATTCTGTAGGTTTGAATTTGAGAATAGCCTCACACTGGTTTTAGACTAAATTATTTTATTTTTCCAGTAGTAGCATTTTCTGACCTTGTCTTCCCTCACCACTTGACTGGCATTTTGGAAGGCCTTCCTATAACAGAGATTTCAAAAGACTAATGATCCCACAGGCAAAAATCCCAATTCTGTGCTGAAAATCCCCATATGCTTTTGTGCATCAACCCCCAGTTCTTGGTGCAAGGGAGACAGTGGGAATTGGTGAGGAGGAAGGTAAAGGCTTGTGTTTGAGGAATTAGAGAAGGTGGACACTGTTAAGTCCTAATTTCAGTTAAGGGGAAGCCTGAAAAATACAGACATGGAACCATCTACATTCCTGAAGACAGACCCATTCTGGAAGGTGTGAGTGTAGGTGAAACTGATGTTTCCTTCTCCCAAGAGGATTAAATAGTGTGTAACTAGTCATTTGGGTAGAGATAGCAGCCACCAACTTCATCCTGTGTCACCTCTCAGATAGAAGTGCTGGCTGTACAAGAAAGGGAGAGGCTCTCACCATGTGGACTGGATAAGATGCTCACAGATCTCGGGAGATGGGCCTGTGTTTACAAAGCCCTGAACCAATCTGCTTCTTCATATACTGCTAAAAGCAAAGGGGAATAGGTATTTTTTGGTAAGGTTTTTAAAGAGCTCAGCCTTCTCATACATCATACCATCCTGAAGCGTTACAAATTATGGCAGGTTGTGCATTCCAGAAGTCCCAGTTAATCACAATTCTGTCTTCTTTAAAAGCAGCTCTAACACCATACAGTTATGACCACTTGTTTAGAAATGGCTGAATCTTAAATAAACAGCTTAGGTTAATTTAAAATGACACTCTAGTAGCTGTAACTGAAAATCTCTGCATGCTACCAGCTAAAAAATGCAGATTAAGAATTGATGTCACAATCTTAAATTATTGCAGCCTGAAGGGGAATAACTTGCTGTCTATCAGGGAGCACAGATGGATAGGCAAGAAGAAGCTGTGCAGATACACGAGTTTGTAAACATCTGTCAGCTACAGCAGATACCCAAATACAAAATCTTACACTTCAGGCAGTGTGTGAGTATGTGACATTCAACAGAGGGTTTACATGAAATTCAGTGCAGACAGTAGCAAGTCAACACACCCTGGAAGGTATTAATTAATGAAACATATCCCCTCCTCTCTGCAGAAAGAGGAGGGATTTCCTTCATCAGGCATTGTCAGTGTTGCTGTTGTTAACTGTTCTGCTTCCAGAATTTAATGTAGCCAGCCCTTAGACTAGCAAAACTACTCCAAACTACTCCATCCTAGGGGACAGTGCTTTTCTATGGATAAGTGCTTCTCCAGCCTTTGTTGGTGCCAGCCCACCCAGGAGCATGGTCTGCGTTAACAGAGAAGGACCCAGTTCTGATAGGTGAGACTGGCCCTGAGTATGATAGTCCTTCCAATAAAAAATTCAGATGCAACTGTAATTTGAAAATAACATGTTCTGTCATGTTAGAATGGGTTCTCAGAGGGAAGATCCTACAGTTACTGTTTGAAAACCTTCTAGTGCAGGGCAGAGTTGTGCTCTGTGCAAGTGGGAGCCACTGTCCGTGTCCAGCTGTGCTGTGAGGACTCACTGGCGCAGCACAAACATCTGCTTTGTGACCCTGGCTTGGAAGGCAGTTTACTGCTGCCTAAAGGTAGGGAATAATGAAAGGAAGCCTTAGCTTTGGAAAGACCTCTTTGCACCACTGGTCTCTCTTACTGTGTTAGGAACATAAAAACTAGAGGCCTGTGGTGATTCTGGTGCAGTAAATGTAGTGGCACAAGGAAGGGTGTGGTTATGTTTCTCTTTCAGAGACAGACACCTTTGACCTAAATTCATGCAAATAATCTTGTGATTATTTCTGCTAGGTCTTGGTTTGGGCCTGCTTCATGTGAATTGCCACACTCAGCCCTTTGGCCCATTTTAAGGACATATGCAGGGAAATGCCAAGATTCACGTTCCCTGTAGTTGCTCCTTTTTTTCATCTACAGCCATCCCTTTTCCATCCCTTCTGAACACTGGGAGAATGGGACTCTTCCAGCAAGACATAACATATAATTGATGGGAATACCCTGTGAGAGATACATTTAAATAATATTTCAGTCCATCAGCTGCAGGCATTACTAGTTCATGGTGTGTGGTGTGTCAGCTGGGTGCCTTGCCATGACACCAGGATTGGGCTTTTCTCAGCCACTTACACCTTAATTCTCATAAAAGCAAACAAGAAAGCCAGTGCCAGTGAACTATTGCAAATGGAGATACAGGATTGGGTCCCTCACAGATTTTATTTTCAGCTGTTGAATCATGCCATTTTAGTTACTAATGTTTGTTTAAATATATATAGTGGAAGTGTGCCCAAATAGGGTGAAATGCTATATATTGCAAACAGAATCGAGGAATCTGGCCAGAAAGCCAGGCTTGGTCTGAAGGCAGCATGGGAGGCTTTTGGGAAGGGCTCTGGATGCCATTGCCCAGGCTCATGGGCTGCCCATGTTTTCTGTCTGACGCCTATTCTCTCCCTGCCTCCCTCCCTCCCTGCCTCCCTCCCTCCATTTATCCACCTGTCCATCCATGCCTTCTTCCACAACTCCTCCCTTCTTCCTGTGCATGTCATGGAAAGTGGCAGCAAAATGAAAGGGAGTTGAGAGGGGAAAAGAGAAGAAAAAGGAAAGGAAAGATGGAAGGCATGGCAAGGCAAGGCAAGGGAGATGCAGTGTCACCAGCCTCCCACACTTGGGCTGTTCCGATAAGACTCTTTCTGGGACTGATGTGATTTCATCATGTGGGGGAAAGGCACGTGGTTCTTAAACTCTTATCTATTACAAATCTCAACTGATGTGCTGTTTCTGACAGTTTAATATTTTTAGTTCAGGAATAACAGGCTGGTTCTGGCTTTCATGATAAATAAAGGCTTTGGTTTTCTTATTTCATCTGGAAATTTTAGCTTTGAACATGGAAAATACCGATGTGAAAGTCAGGCTCTCTAGTAAAATAAATATTTTAAACCAACAGATTAAATTTTAAGGTATTTAATAATCTCGAAGCATTTAAATCTTCCTAGTGTTATTAGTAAATCCTGATCCGTTTACTAATATAGAAAGAACAGATGATGAAAAAACTAAGAATTCCAAAGGATATTTAAATTAATAATCACAGCTCTTGAATTAAGAGCAGATTGTCTGAAGCTGGAGCTATAATATACAATGAAAAAATCTGAATATTTTTCAGATCTGAATGGAAACAATGAGTGTTATTTCCAGACAAGTATTTGTTTAAAAGCTGTTCATGTTCTTGACCATTCTAAATCCTTTGTAAAGGATACATACTGCTGTCTCTGGTGTTAATATAATGTTCTTCATGTTACAATGTGATTAGTTGCAGCAGAGTAAAAGATTAATCCCAGGACCCACAGTGATGCAAATGTTCTATTGAAACATGGCACAGCAAAAACATTCCTTTTTAATGGAAGGGCAGTTTCTCTTCCATCTTCCTTGAGAAGAAATTTTCATGATGAAGGTTATCTTGATCAACATTCGTGTCCTCCATCCAAGGCTCTGAAGGAGGAGAAGCTCTGAAGAATTAATTTATTGGAAGAACAGTTCTTTATTCTTGCCTGTTCTGTCAATAGTTCTTTTTGTAAAGAACAAATATGTCAGGAGAAACATTATTGACCCAGATAAAGTGATGCCCTGTGTTTAAGAGAACACAGGCAAAGTCAATGTTTTGAACTAAGCATAAAATAGATTATCCATTCCCCTACCCCCTTTATTTTTAATGTCTCTTTCCCCTCCTTGAGCCCTTGTTTTGTGTCTGAGTCAGCACCAGGACCCGGGTCAGCCCCAGCTGTCCCAGCGGCTGCAGTGCCGTGCATCTGGGCAGGGTCTGTCATTCTCCTGAAGCAAAACATTTCCATTTCTACGAACAGTGTTTTCCACCTAGGAAAAGAAATCCATGTGTTTGATCAATGCTGCTTCTGTGCTCCATGATTTATCTTGCCACTGAGTTGCTTTGTGATCACCAATTAGATGATGAGACTCCTGACAAAGGTGGAGCGTGCAGGGAGTACCACAGCCTGGTTTTCCTTCTCACATCCATGTGCCAAATACATTCCAGTACCCCTGAACCCCACCAGCTGCTTCTGCTGCCCAGAAAGGGGGACTGCAGGGCTCCAGCAACAGTATGACCAGGGTTGGGTGATGGTTGGAAGGAGCTGGGGAAGTTGAGGGGATGCCCCAGGTTCAGTCTGTATCACTGGGCTTTGCACACAAACTTTGTTCCTCAGTCACCCCCTCTTTAAGACATCAGGGTAGTGCTGATGTGTCTCAGTGGTGTGTTTTACAGCCAAGTAACACCTGGGAAATGCTCTGGAAAATAAAGCAGCCAGTGCTGCTGAAGGCTTCTCATGTGCCTGGGTTGTCTGTGGACCTGGGAGCTGATGGCAGCATCACTCTGAGGCAGCAGTGCTGGCCACAGAACTGCTTTTATCAGCTTGTTACAGGTTTTACTGGGCAGGATCTCATCTTCAGAAAACTGCAGTTACCATGTCTGTACATGTTGCCATCATACATGCAAATATATGTAAAGGTGTATCAGCAAATGAAGTAGGAAGAAGAGGGCACAGTATTGTTGAGCCTCTTCAGGAGCTTAGTCTCTTCATGAACTAACAACTATGGGAAGCAACAACAATGGGCAGTGTGTGGAGCTGTGTGTCAGGGATTTTCTTTCCTGCATGGGTCAGCTTGTTTGTCCTGATTCCAATGGAACTAAATCAGGAATGACATAAGGTCTGAAGGAGGACACTGGGGTCACTTGTCAGCGTGGGAAGAAGGTGTTCTATATTATGTGAAAATAGTAGAGAGGTAACAGAGGGAGTGTCAGTGAGATGAGACAAAATGAAAGCCTGGTACCTCTGCCCAAGGAAGAATTAAAGTCTGGTGCACCATCAATAAACCAGTGCTGTTTGCTGGAGCAAAGCTGTGATAGAAAGGAGGATGAGCCCTGTCCAGACAACTGATGAATTGGTGCAGATTGTCTCCCTCAGATGGAATCTCTTTTCCAGCAGAGTGGTCTCCTTGGCTGCTTTGCAGTGCAGTGTCTTGGGGAGCATCAGCAGCACTGCAAAGCAAAGAAGGATTTGCAGTGCACAGTTTGCTGTGAGTTCATGCAGAAGTAGCACAAGAAACCAGAACTGTGGAGTAAAACAAAGCAGTAGCAACAACTGAGAGAGAGAAACACAGAAAGCAGAAAAAGGGAGTTTAAGGCTGTTATTATGGACTTTGATGTCCTTCGTCATGGAATTAGTCTCAGTAATTGCTGATTGTCCTTTGCCCATGTGGTAATACACTCCTAACAGCCTCCACAGAGATCTTGGTGTGACAGACAATTTTGCTCTGATTTTACACATGCAACTCTTAGTGCTGAGCTGCATACCCTGATTATTTAGCTTTTAATCTTTGCAAGAAGTGGGATGCCTAAGGCACCTGCAAAGACAACATGATAGGATTCCAAACTGTCCACCTCTGGAAGTATAAACTAACACAACTTCAGAACAGAAGTGGCTGCTGCAGAGCTCACAGGCAGATGTTTGGCCTCGTTCACATTAGTGCAGAGATATCACTGGCCCCGGCAGTTCCCTTCAGCACAGCAGGTGTGTGTGGAAGCGTTCAGATCCAGTTTAGTTGAAAGGAATGTGTTGGCCCATGAAGAAAATAGCCATGCATGTGTCTGGGATGAGTCCCCAGTAACTCTTGAATACACTGTGGTTCCCTGTATGGCTAATGATTTCTGAAAGGGATTTCTTTCATTGGTCCTGAAGTGTCAGAAGTGGAATTAAAAGTGTTTGACAGTAGAATCTTGTCAGAGAAAAAGCTCAGAGTGAGAGGGAGGGTTTCACTATTGCCTGTCCTGGTTGGCCAATATCAGAACACACAATTAGAAGTTATTATTACTGTTATGTAGATTGCTTGATACTGGCTTTGTTTTTATGAATTAAAACATTCATTATATTCCTTGCTTCTTTCAGTGCTGTCAGTACTACTTACTCATAGAGACAAATAAGTGTTTTCCAGGTTCATTTGTGGTATTTTGGTCATCTTCCATATTTAGGCCTAAAACTCCTAAAGTATTTGCTTTGCAGCTCATTTGCAACTTAGAGCTTCTGAGCTAGAGACTTTAAAGACAATCTCATGAGTTATTTGATAAAGGTGAAGTTTGAAGAGGTGATACTTTCCCTCTGGGTCAGCTGGGACCTGAGCATGCCCTGTTTAGGTTAAGCATCACATTGAAAATCTCTCCATGATTAGCACATTTTTTAAGAAATATGGGTATGTGAGCTGTGGTGCTCAGCTTGAGTTAGTTCGGTTTATTACTTAAAAAATGCTTCTGTCTTAAGAGTTGGCTTTGTTACAAACTACAGAGCTGAAAACCTAGTGAGGAATGAATTACAAGAAGTCATAATTATTCTTCATGTTTTGAAAACAAGCCCCTCTTATTGTTCATGCAGAGGTTTGGAGTTTTTTGCATTGGTTCCAAAGCAGCATGGAACTGTTTTTGTCCTGTGAGTAATGGAAGACAGTTTGTCTGATACATAACTGTGAAGTCAAGTGAGGAATTGGCATTTCCCACGCCAGACCATATGTTCCTAACCTGAAAGCTGTGATGATTTGTGGATCTCTCTGTTCCAGGTGATTTGTAGTGCTAGGATTCATCTTTTTCATTTAGTGAAACACGCTGTTTGACTTCGCCTTGGTCAGTTATTACAGGCTAGTTTGCAGTGTGGCAGCTCTCTGGAGACCTTGCTTGTAGCTACTCATTGGCCTAGAAGAAAGGATTTAATGATTTTCTACTTCCTCTGTGTTTGGTTTTAGGGTGTAGATATTTTATAAACGTGAGTCAAACTACTTACTGGTGACATTTTACAAATTTTCACTCTGTTTAATCTCTGAGTAATGTTTTTACGTTTGTATATGTTGTGGCCTTTGGCATTCCGGACCAGCGTATCTCAAGGATGTCTTAGAGCATTTTATCTTTAAATGGATTCTATCATTATTTCGTAATTTCTTTGTACAAAAATTGTACCAAACCCTAAAATAAGCCCTATCCTTCTCAACTACACACACCAGAGGTACAGAAGTACAGCAGGGCAAGAAGAGGGCTCAGAGGTAGGATGTTCCATGGGACTCTGGGTGGGTGCCAAAAGAACCTAATTGTGTGAACTGACAGATCTCAGTGCTTTATAAAGCTGATGAGATGGCTTTATCTCTGCTGTACACCTCAGTAAAGCAAGTCACAGAAGTACAGTAAAATGTCTAAACTCAGAGGTTGAGTTTGTAACTGTGGTGGGAATGGCACAGATTTATAGACCTCTTGCTGTAATCACAATTGCCTTCCTCGAAATAGGGAATGTCCCTTCCAGTGCAGCCTCATACACAGAGAAAGGGGATGTAAGAACACCAGAATATTGAAGAGCAACCTGGAATTTGTCTGAAACTCAAGCAGATCTGGTCACACGTGTCTTCATGTTTCCAGAATCAAGCAGGTGTAGAAGCTGTGAAAGTTCCTTGGGCTTTTAGATAGAGCAATGAAACAGGAACACTCTGAAAATCACATCAGAAAAATTGCTTCCTAGAGAAATAGTTAACCAATTTCTTTCTCTGAAAGGTTTCCCAGGAACAGCTAGCTTTGGGAGGTATTATCTGAGCATGAGCACTTAAGTAGTGACATTGATTGCAATTTGGACTGTGTGCATCTGTGGCAGATTCTGTAAACCAGGAAATACTCTGCAATTTGCCCTTTCAATAAAATCTGAAGCTATGAATTTGGATATACCCATCATGTTTCCCTCGTGACTTAATAGAAACAATATTGTCTGAAATGGAAGCCATCTGAGTAAATGCATGTGTGTTGATCTGAATGTGTGCATTTTTTGTGTGGCAAGGTGTTGTTTCTGAAGATATTGACCTGTTGTCTGTGCCTTTCTGCAGAGCTGGCTCTAACTTTATTCTGAATTGCTTTATCTCCTGGGCAGTCACAAGCCTCAGTGTATTACTGCTTTGGAGAATGAATTGTCTATACAATAAGAGGGCGCTGGAAAAAAATCAGACACTAAGATTAGCAGCAACCGCATACATTAAAATTCAAACTGAAATCCCAGCCATGGAAGGAAACTAATAGAGGAAGAAAATATATCAAGAAGAGAAGCGCTGTCTCATCATTCACCTGTGCTGAAGGATCCAATTTTAGCCATATCCAACAGCACTGTCATTCATCTTCTTGGTGTGTTATTGTGATTTAAATCCAAGCTCTATAAGAGAGAGCAGTTCTTTTAAAATGATTGAGAGGGAATAAGGGCAAATTCAGTGTTTAGGAAAACTTTATGACATCACAATATTATACTTTACAGATGGAAGCAATATTTCCTACTTTGGAAGGAAAACTAATCATTTTCTATCTGCTCTGAGTCACTGCATCATTATAAAAGTGGGAAATAAGTAGTTTTGTGCATTCCCAATCTTGTTCAAGACGACACTTTTGTTTATATAATGCTTCTGATTTATAGTGTTTAAGGATTAGCCTGACTACATATTAATTATGTGGGTTTGATGCTTCAATATAAGAAGAAATTAAATATTTCACTTGAAAATAAAACCATGGAACTGTAAATCATAAGGAATAAATTTGTGACTGGCAGAAAACTCTTTTTACTGAAATTAGACTAGTTCTAATGATTATGTGGTTTGCTTAGCAGACATGGATATGTACAAGCACCTTTACTTACCAACAACTCTTATATTTCTTTTGGAATGGTGGAGAACAGGAAATAGAATTTATAATATTTGTATTGCCCCTTTTTGCATCAAGGTTATTTATTTCATGTTCAGAAAAAGTAGGACATGTACTTCTATATAGCTGTAAAAGTCATCTTTGCTTGGCTCATTCCAGTGCACTGCTGATTTATTTATTGGGAATGGGTTCCTTTATTTCAGGAAGGGTCTCTGTCTCTACAGTTCCTGAGATAACAAGCACACAGTTACCATGTTTTACTGCTTATTCTCTTCTTCTGTTTTAATGAGATCTTCTTTGCCTATAATTCATTTCAAAGGGAATGCATCACATTTACTTGGGGAGTCACAAAAATTGGCACGGATATATGCTTGCACCAATAGGGTTAGTTAGGCCAAAATGGGAATTGTACCATAAAACAGTGCTAAGCCTTTTGAGACAGCACCAGCTCAGGATGACTGGGGTGCTTGCACGTGGCTCGTGGCACTGTTCCCTTAATGAAGTGCAGTGGCAGATTTAATTTAAATGATGGGGCAAGAGGTTGGCAGGAAAACCTGTATCCTGACAGTGCATTAACTATCTCTCCCTTGCTGTTGTCCTTCAACCAAAGCACACAAGCATTCACCTGCATGGGCAGAGGTGGTGTTATTTAAGGCCTTGAGTAACCTGGGGTAGTGGAAAGTGTCCCTGCCCACCCCCAGCGGGAACTGGGGCTAAATGGTCTATGGTTCTGTGATTGCAGAGAGGCCTCAGAAGCTTTAATGGTTCTTAACTGAAGGATGGTCAATTTAGATTATATATAAAGAAAACCTATTTTACATTGAGGTTGGCCAGAGATGTCCCATCCATGGAAACATTCAAGGTCAGGCTGGACAAGGCTTTGAGTAACCTGATCTAGTTGAAGATGTCCCTGCTCACTGACAGCAACTTTCAAAGGTCCCTTCCAACCCAAACCATGCCGTGGTTCTGAACCCCAGGCCTCAGAACAGCTCCATGGTGTGGATACACGGGTGCCATGGGGTGCTGTGTGTAGGAATGGTAGGCAGAGGTGTTATTCCTTGCTGTTTCTTGAGGATGCTGTTGATGCTTTCCATTGGGGGATTGACTGAAGTTCTTGGAACAGACACTGGACAAGGTCTGAGAGTCGTGGCCTTCAGGGTAGCCTGAACTTTGCATTTGTCACTATGAGACAGGGTTTCTGTGTTCGGTGCAGGTCCTGTGCACCTGCTCTCAGGGGATGTTCAGTTTTGAGTTCCTAAGAGGTTTAGGACCCAGCTGTGTGATCAGCTCCTGCCTCTGCTTCCAGTGCAGCTGCGTTGGCAGCAAAGACAGTAACACAGAACACAGTGTTTCTGGTTTGAGAGGAACTGAGCTGAGGGCACAGAAGTATTTGCCAAGGGGACATTAAAGCAAACACTTCCCATAATACTGTGGAGTTCTCACAGCTTATCCCTAGTGTTACAGTTTTACTAAATTTTCTTTTACATGTGTACAGAAGAGCTCTAATTTTGATGGTAATGATGTGTGTTTGAGTTTTGTTTAAGATTGAAACAGGTTTAAACCAGTTAAAAGCATTTTAAAAATCTGACAAACAAATCACAGACTTTTGGTCTTTCTGACACTGTATATGACACCCTTGAAGCTATATTAACTTCAAAAGTCTACTAAATCTTGCATACTAAAACCAGATTTTCAGCCTACCTTTGACAAGTTCTCTTGTTATACACCTGAAATTTGTCAAATTCAGGCAATATTGCTCTAGATTGCAATATCAGACTCGTCAGAAGCCTAGCTGGGTATGTGGGCACAGGTTCATCAGAGTGGTTCATTCTTCTCTAAATAATTGTCTGTAAGTGCTTATCCCAGGGATGTGCTTACGCCCAAGGCCATCGGGCTCTGACTGACACAGCCAATGTAACAAAGAGTAAACAGGGTTATATGGCTTGCTTGGCTGTAGTAGCAGGGTAGTGGATAGCACTACAGGTCCCCTCTTGTTCCGTATTTCTAATGTTGCCGTAAGGAGAGGGGGGAAAAAACTTTCCAAGACAACTTTATGTGGGTAAAGTAGAGAAGAGTTCTTTTACTTATAGGGTTTTGGG
>JAWWEE010000025.1:493119-504947 GCA_035221455.1 Xenops minutus
CAGGGTTAGAGGTTGCTAGCTGCTCTGAATGCAAGAAACTACATAGAAGTATAAAAATCTACAAATTCATGAAAACCGTATGGCATCACTAAGATAAACCAAAATTCTTCTAAAGTAAGAAAAAGTTCTGCTTTAAGTAGTCCATAGATCTGCCAAAAAATAATGGGAATAGTAATAAAGTGACAGAGAAGATGGAGTTTCTTGAGAGCCCACAGCAGAGCCCAAATCTGCACCATTCTGAAAAGACTTGAAAAGTACTCAAGGATGTTCCTGCCAGCTCTCTTGGGTGGCTTTCTTGGAACTGGTTAGGGGCCAAAACCCACTGCTGATCCCACTCCATTCCAGTCCTGCTGTACAGCTGGTGCTGGTGTGGGTCAGGGTCAGACTGGATCAGACCCCTCCCTACTGCTGGCCAGGCTCCTCTCCCAGAGGGCAACATAGGACTCATGCAGAAATTCACAAAGTGAGTAACTTTGGGTTTAAATTTCCAAACTTCATTTTTAATATTCTCTGTTTTGCTACTGCAGTACTTCAGTGTCCTAAGGGCCACCTTGCTGAGCAGCCAGCCTGGCAGCAAACATGGAGTACTGACCAGTGCTTGAGGGGCCTGATGGAAGGAGCTGAGCAAAACATTTTGGTAAAGAACTGAGACCGGTAAGTGTATAACACATATGTAAGCCGAAAAAAAATAAAAGGGAAATGGAAACCTTAACTGAAAAAAAATAGCAACATAAGAAGTATTCCAGGTAGCCTCAAACTGCAGTTCCTTTTGAAAGAAAAGGTAATACCCTGTCAAAGAATTCATCCCTAGACTTAACAGAACCTGAACATTTGATAATTTTATGTTTTCTTGGTCAGAAATGTATTTCCTAATTTAATCCTAAAGTCAAGCGTTGCCAGACTGCAGCTGCTGCACTTGGGACAAACTGCCTCATTTCAGCAGGTGAATATCAGAGCTTCCTTTTTCTCACTGAAAGCCCTCTGACAAAACCCTTGCTTCATCCTCCAATGCTGCCATTGCTCTGACAGAGCCTTTTCTTGCTGGGGTTGGGGTCAAACAACTGCTTGGGAAGTGGCAGAATGAGAAGGAGCCCAGTGAGGCCACTTACACATTGTGGATAAATGAGGCAAGGACTATCTTTTTTCTTAACATAGATCACAAATTCACACAGTCTTGCCCTCATTTGAAGAACAGAATAGAAGTCTTCACAAAAGAAGTGTCAGGTTTGTCCGCATCTCATGGTCCACTCACTTTTTTTTTTCCTAGCTAGCTGTGTTTTCTCTTCCCTGTGCATTATTCAACCAAAGCAGACCTTGAGAGAGAGTAGAGACAGTCTGAGTCCAGACTGGAACTTCCTGGAAAGCTTGAAACAAACCGTAAAGGGGCTTGCAGAGAAGTGATGGCTAAAACATTTTGGTGATTTTATTTCTCTGATTTCTTTGTTTGTTGGTGTGGAAATTATGTTGAAATTTTTTAAATATCAAATAGTGTTGCATTAATTATGGTCTCCATAATTTTGTTTCCTATTAAATTCTGGTACTAAAGGTGTAAGTTCCTTATGGTCTGGCTGTGGATGATAGCCAGAGCTGGGGGAATTTGGAAGCCAACTCAGAGGCAGAGAGATCACACTGATGGCACCAATAAATCAGATGGACTTTGTATAACTTGTACTGCAGATCAGCAACAGACTTGGGGGAAATGCAGAGACCCACTGGGAGGAGAACTCTCAGTTATTCTGCAGAACAGGAGGCTCCTTTTAACTGCAGGTGTTAAAATTGAGCAGAAATCAATTTCCATTAGTAAGTAAATAAGCACAAATGTAAAAAATTATTAATAAATAAAGAATAAACTGGTAATTGCATCCTGTACTTCCACACATAGCAAGCCCCAGCTCCCTACACTGCTGCCAGACATCCCCATGCAGCAGAGGCAGGCAGGATTATTGCCCCTGATCCTGCAAAGAGACCTTTGCTGAGATCCCATCAGTTTTGCAGGCACCTGTCCCCACAGTCCTGTGCAGGAAGGAGCCCTCAGGAGCTGTTCTTGGGGAGACTTTATTAGTTTCACTGTTGTGAGCCAGGAAAGTCTGACACAATCACAGCAAAGAGCATGGAGGCAACAGACAAAGAACATTTGAAAAACTCTAAATGCAGAGTGCACAGTCGTCAGGTACTTTAAATCATTTTTGTGTGGTTTTGTGGGGATTGTTTTGATGTGTATTTTTTTAAAATAGAACCAGAAGTATTCGGGTTGGAGAGGACCTTAAAGATCATCTCCTTCCAACCCCCCACCCTGGGCAGGGACAGCTTCCACTGGACCAAATACATAGAAGAGATATCATAAATGGCAATTAAACTGTTCATTTCAGGTGGGGAATAGACCAAGGGAGTAGTTCATATTTGGGCTGCTGTGCAGGCTATGTGAGTTGTCCTTCAGTGTCAGGTGTGATGCCACTGGATGGACTTCACATTCTATCACTTGCAAGTGATAAATTGTTGGAGGGCATTTCTGTGTACTTGTTCTGTGCCAGATGAGTGGTGGTACCACTTTTCACCAAGGCAGGTTGAACCCTTACACCTCTCCTGAGGGATGAAGGTGGGTCTGACCAGGGAGAGCCTGGTCTTTCTGAACATCTGGATATGTCCCAAAGAGCCCCTGCTGGAGGCTGGGGAGGAAGGACATGTTCTGAGTCACATGAGATGGGAGAGTTTCTTGTCACAGTCATTTCCTAGCTGACTTCTAAAATGTTTCACATGTCACTAGGCTGAGTTTATAACACTGGCCATATTTATATGCTCCTTGTTATTATACAGAACTGTTTTTTGAGGGCACGTAACGATTCTGTTTTTGAGTCTTTGTCTGGTTTTCTTTCAATTTAATATACGTTATAGTTAATATTTTTACCAGTTCTTGCAGCGCATTTCTGTCTCTCAGGTCTCCTTTAACCAAACATTTGGGGTTTCTTTTTCCCAGGTTCACTCAGAACAGGTCGGTCTCTCGGAGGGACGTGGCCGAAGCTTTGCACAGAGAAGGGGCCTCCTGTCCTGGGGGCCTGGATATGATGAGTTGACAAGGACTGACTAATAAACAAACTCTGAAAGTTTTGGAACCCTGTTATACTGTTGGAGAGATTTTTGCCCCCTGTGAAAACTATTTTTTTAAGACATCTTCTGCCTTTTTGTGTCTCTGGCCTAAAAGAAAGGATTTATAATAGTGAAAACAATGGAAAACCAGCCTTAGTTTGAAGAATGTTTTCAGTGTTTCTCATCAAAATTTATAATCCTGTTATTTTATCTTTATGAAACAATGTAGAAACAGTACTTAACCAAAGAACAAAATAAATATGCATTCTTTCTAAACTTGTATCAGTTAATGAGTCTCAGTTCTGCACATAAGAGCAAGTAATATCTCATCAGTTAAAACCTCCAAGCTCACTCTTGAAGATGTATTTGTTTGAAAATGAGACAAAAGCTAGCACAAACTTTATATGACATCTTTTTGAAATAATAGAATTACTATTTTTCTACAAAATGTTATATATTTCTTTTCAGCACAGGTGGTTCATGACAATGTGGACAACAAAGTAGAGAACTAAAAATGAGCATTTTTAGGCTATAACAAGAAAATTGAGGATGTTGCACTGAGTGAAATAAGAGATGATGGAGTAAACCTCAGTGAAGTACTGATGATGTTTTAATTTCACAAAGACACATTTTCTGGGTCTTTGGGAGCTGGGGGGGGGGGAATATGCAGGAAATAAAGTTGTAAAAACACTTTAAAAAGAATGAAGTCTATCCACCATTACAAAAAACCCGAAAGCAGTTAGAGAGACTTATGGTGAGGAGCAGGGGGTGTCCTGCAGTGGCAGGAGGGGCTGTGCCAGCTGGGGAGATGCAAAATGAATTAAAGGAAGATTTAACAAAAATTAGAACTGCTTAACCAGTAAGTCAATTAGTTTAAAATGTGGAAAAGCTATTATGTGAAATTACAAACTTGGTTTGGGTTTGGGTTGAGTTTTTCAGTTATTTGCCTAAGATAAAAAAAGATATGCATTTTTCATGCTTGCTGACATCTGTGAATTTAGTACTATTTCTCCACTGTTTAGATAAGAATGGGAATTATTAATTGTGGCCAACAGGGAGTAAAAGTTCATACCTATGTTTCTTACAGGGTTTTTTCCAGTTTTTTCCTTTGCAACTGTTTCTTTTCTGCACATTTTTAAACAGCAGGAACTACAACTGCAAGGAAGGTGATTTGTTCAGCTCTTTGCTCTTTACGTTGAAGCTCAGGTCAAGAAAGTATTTCATCTGCAGCTGAAAGATCTGATTTACAGAGTGCTGACCCCCTGAGAAGTAACTATGGAGGTTACTGGAGAGCTCAGGTTTGGGGTGACCTGTGTGATGTGCCACCACCTCAAACACTTAGGGATTGTTAACTTTCCATTTTGATCCTTAAGGGAAAGTGGCATCTGTGCTGCTTTGTTGGATTTTAAAACGTGCAGAACTGATCTCCCCCAGGCCTCCTGGGGAGGGTTCTGCCATCAGTGCTGCCTGCTGTGCCATCTCTGTGGGATAAACCCTGCCCAGGCCCTGCAGCTTCCTGTATTGGCATTAAAGGCTCAGGTGAAAGGGGGTGGGTTCTGTGACTGCACTGTGTTTGTTACCTGGTGACACATCATGGGTGCTCCCAAACCAGCCCCTTTTCTGAGTAAATTGGCTGCTTTGCCAAGAGCAGAAGCTTGGCATGTGGAAAGGGAGAGGACACGTGCCCCAGAACTCATGTCCAATCTTCAGAACTCATGTCCAATCTTCAGGCCTGCTCTAGTACCCAGCTGCAGGCTCTGTGGAGCACTCAGACTCTGAAACATCCCTTCTGACACATTCCCTGTTACAGGTGAGGCCTCAAAGAGCATCTTCTAAACTGGGCAAACTGGGGACGTGTATTTAAAGAGCATTTTCACCTTGGTTAACAATTGACAACAGGAACATCTTTAGAGTAGCTGGTTGTATAAATACATTTGCTTTTAGGTTAGGAAAGGGAGAACAGAACAAATAGAGAGGTTTATGGCCCCAGGCTCTTTGTTAAGAGTTTACTCTCAGCTATTTTGAGGGGCTCAGTCACAGTGAGGGCAGTCCAGGTTTCTCTCTGTGTTTACAAAGCACGTGTAATGCCTTACATGTTTTTTGAAAAGACATAATTGCCTCTATGGCTTTGGAATTTTTTCTCTTTTAAAAAAAGACAATGGAAGTGGAAACAATGGAATGGGAAATGTCAAAGGGAGATGTCGCTCAGAGCCCAAGCAATTTCCTTGCAAGGAACCAACGTGATAATGCAAACATCGGGAACTGTAAAATAGTGCTTATTCTCCCTCAAGTGCATTTTATGCCCTCAGAGTAAAAAGAACCGACTGCTGAGGCTGAGGTGAGTGCCTGTCCCTCTGTGAGCAAGAGCAAACCTCCCCAGGGGCCCCTACGGGCTGGGCTGCGCTCGCTGGGGCAGGACAGGGCAGTGCTGGGGCAAGAACTGTCTGAAAGCTGTGCCCTGCTCACAAAAGAAGGCTCTGAAGAACTCAGCCCCAGCACATGCTCAACTTACAGAGTAAGTCCTTAGCCTCGTTAATGTTTTATTGCACAACGTGTTTACAGTGACAGCAAACCTTTCAAACTGCAGCAGGATAACATGCTTCCTTGCCATATTAAAAAATAATGTTACTGTAGATTTTATGTACCAGGGTGTAGACTGCTGCTAAGAGGCTGCTTTGACAACGTTCTTTTTGAGGTTTACAGAAAGCATAATAAAATATGTAAGTTACATTTCTACAAACAAAAGCTATAACATAAGTTATTTATAAGTGTGAGATACAAATGGTATCACGATAAATAAACCTTAATGGATACCTGTGGCATCCATCCTAATGTAATTTGCCCAGCAAAAGTCACATTTAGTAGAAAAACCTGGCAGCAGCTGTGTGTTGGTATATAAAATAAGAATGAAAGAGGGAAGGAAGTGATGCTGAAAACCCGGCTGCTTCCCTGGGCGTCTCCACAACCTGCGGTACCTCCCTGCCCTCTCCTTCACCTGGGACTGGCACTGCTGCTCAGGGAGACCAGATGTCTCTGCATATTTCAGGACTTGTCCATGATACCAGGATGTTCTCTGTCGGATTCACCACAGCCTGATTTTATCAGAGGTGGCAGAAAGAAATTGAGCCTCATCTGCCTGTCATCCTCTGTGCTCCCTTCCCTTGCAGTGGTGGCTCTTTCCCCACCACATCCCTTATACCCTACCCATCTCATCTGCTCTCAGCCATTTGTGGAACAATGCATGGATTTTGAACTAAAAGAAAATTTTGGCTTTTTTAATGTAAGAGTGAAGGTTACCAACCCCACAAAGATGTGCTTTGGAACAGCACTTGAAATCACTAAGGAGCGTTCATCTGTCAGAGATTGCAGCCCCCATGAGCATTGGCTCTGTGAGTGGGGTTTAACTGCTTCCATCCACTGGGACACACAGGACAGAGAGTTTTATCTCTGTCTGTGTGTCCGGCTTGTCAGGGTGGACTCATGGGGTGGGTGTCCTGATCTCCTTCAGGTCTGGTATAAGGAGTATCCCTTGCTTTGATGGGGAAAGGGCTGCTGAGGGCAGAGCTCTGCTACCCTACCCTTCCCTCTGTTTGTGTGGGGTGAGGCTCTCCTCAGCTGGCAGCAGGAGAGGCACAGCCCTCCAAGCCCAAAGAAACGGGCAGAGGGGCAGAGCTCCACAGCACCAGACCTCCTGCCTCCAAAAACCAGCACCTGATTTAACCCGTGTGGGCTGACAAAACTCTGCTGAGCACTAGGAGCGGAGTACCCCACTGTGGTGCTGCCCCATGACAGCACAGCCACAGGCTGGCACCAGGGGTCCTCCTCCATCGCTGGGATGGGACAGTCACATCACCGCTCTGTCCTGGGGCCTGTTGTCCACGGTGGTTCTCACCCAGGAGCACCAACAGAGTCTTTCAGAGCCTTGCAGAAGGTACAAGGCGAAGGACTGCATCCCCTTCCAGTGCACACACCTCAGCCCTTGCCTGCCACTGTGACCCTGACTGGGCAAAGCTGGATATGGGCAGAGCTCAGGCAGCATCTCACTGCACACAGACTGATTTTTGCTGTCCCACTCCTCCTTCATCTTCCCGCACCAGAACATGGACTACCCATGTTCCTCTCCAGCCTCAACACTAGCATCACCTACCAGCTTCACAAGAATGCTGCTTCCAGGGCTATGGCTGAAAAGCAACTTGTGTCCTCTGCCATGCTGACTTCCACATGAATTGTATGTAATCACTCTAAAACCATGTTGGGTTTATGCAGCAATATCCGTCCAGAAAAGGCCGTGGAGAACAGGACCAGCCTTGCCTACCTTGAGACCTGCTGCCAGAGACAGGAGCTACAGTAGGGACATCTCAGTGTCTGCTGCTGCTTCCTTGTGCAGGGAGATACCGCTGTTCTCTGTCATACTGTAGGAAAAAACAAACCCCAAAGCAATGAGGAATGCCCCTGGGGGATGACACAACCCAGAAGCTTCTGGTGCCTCCTGCACCATCAGGGAGCCAGACCAGTTCACATCCCTGAATTTCTTCATGTGAACAACAAATGAGTCTGATACCTGAGAGCTGACATGGCCTTGAGAAGGATTTATTTGTGGCAGAGTGGCAGATAGTGAGGCAGCATGAAGATGCTTCTGAAGACCTGAACTGTAGGTTAGACACGGATCAAACCGCTCTTTCTCCAAGCACTTCCTTCCAGCTGTTAGGCAGTACCTTGAGTACCACTGCTGGTCCCAGGCCAGATGGAAGTAGCCAAAGGAAGAATTGGAGCTTCTAGACCCTGGACATGCAGGACAGCGTGTTGAGGATGTGGCCCAGAACATCACAGCTGGAGTGTTGAGGAAGGGACAATGCAAGACGAGCTGGAAATGCAGAAGTACAGCTGATTGGATATACTGGGACAGCTCTGTGGGGCACTGGGAGTCAGACTCAGCTGGACTAAAGCCCCAGCACAGCAGTTCAGCAGCAGCAGAATGTGGTCAGCAATTTCAGGTGTCATCCAGCCTCTTCACTACCTGGGCTTACTGAAGCCCCCGAGCCTGTATTTCCACAGCGTTGTCGCAGGCACATTTGCTGCTGCCATCTCTCAGGACGAGCCCTGTGGGCACCGCAGCCCTGCACAGCACCACAACCACTCGACTGTGCAAACATGCACCTCTGACCACTGCAGCTGCATCACAAACACAGTGGTTGCAGGTTGTAGGGCTGTTCAAAGCATGTGCACTGGACAGGCTCCAGTCTCTGAGGTGGTATCTCCCCTCCAGCTGGGCAGAGCATCACAGCCTGTGCATGATCAGCCATGGTGGGTGGGCACAGAGGGTGATTAACAGTCTTTATCACATGTTTTTATTATCTCATCCTACAGCAAGCACTTTAAAAGCCAAACAGTGGCATTGGGCACATGAAGGTATCCTGCAAGGATATGGGTCTTTTGAGGACATGGCCTGCAAGAACACTCTCCTTGCCAGGCCCTCTGTGTTTTGAGCCCAAAGACATTTGTGTGGCTGAGGAGTGCATGTGTGCACCATAACCAAACCTAGGGACTGCAGCAGGCTGTGGCACATCACTCTCCATGTCCCCTCCATGGCAGCCAGGCCTGGGAGAAACTCTGGGGTTTGGGAATGAGTGAGACAGATGCTACACCTCTGCCTACAGTGACTCCCACTGAAAAACTGGATGGAAGACTCTTCTGTCCAGTGGTTCCAGGGAGGTGGTCACTCCTCTTACATAGTGCTTCTTAATTCTTTCCCCTGCTTAACTATGTCCCCCATGCCTTTGCAGGTGGCTGAGAGCAGCACTCTCTGGCCCCAGTCAGTCTCAGTGCTTCACCAGCCCAAGCAGCGTGGCGGGGCTGGCTCAGCCCTGCTCCCTGATAGGTCAAAGGAGCCGTGTCCCGGCACGGCACTGGGGCTGCACCATGTTTCTGTCTGCCAGCACCCCCGCTCGGCACTACATCCCAGTTAATACTTGTACGACATGCAGAGTTTTATAGGAATGACAATGCCATCTCAGCAGCCTTCCTGCACACCCTCAGAACTCTCCCTTCCCAGCCTCCTCCTGCCTGCAAGGCACTGGTGGCCATCCCACTGGTGCTGTGGGCCTGCCTGGCCACAGGGTGCTGGGTGTGCACCCCTGTCCAGCCAAGCACTGTTCAGTGAGTGCTGCACCTGTCTGGCCCCCTGTGCTGGTCTTAGAGGCACCTGCAGCTTGTGGCTCGAACTCACAGGCTGGGCTCAGGGCATGCTGTGCCACACTGTGCCACACGAAGGCCATGCTGTGCTGTGCCATTCCGTGCCACTCCATACAAAGGCTATGCCAAGGCCAGGCTATGCAATGCCGTGCTTTGCTATGCCACGCCTGGGGCCTGGCCAGAGCCCGGCTGGGTATGGGATTCATTACACCCACTGCCATGGGAAGCTGTGCCTGCCCGGGGGTCCTGCTGCTTTGCCCTGCCCAGCAGGGCCAGCCGTGAGCTGGGTGCGGCTCCTCCACGGCACAGAGTGGCCCAGGTTTGGGTGGGCACGTCCGACTCCGCACCACCTGCCCGGCCCTTGGTACTGCTGGAGGTCGCAGCAGGTCGCGCCGTCGGGGCCGCAGATCCGCTCGATTCGGGAGGAGCTGGGAGGGAGGGAGCGGAGCCCGGCACGAAGCCAGGGACCGCGGCATTTGGCAAAGCAGAAACGGATTTTGGGTGGGAAGCGGTGCCGCGGGGCTGCGAGGGGCTGTGCAGGACTCTGCGCGGGGCTCTGCACGCCCCCAGCCCACGGAGGGGCGAGGGAGATGAGGCGGCTGCGGGAGAGCTGCATTTAAGGATACCATACGTCCGGGGTTATTAATTATAAAACATAATTAAAGTAAAACTGCAGAACGTCAACATATTAAATTTAAAAGCTAATATTAAAATAGCGTTAATATTTAATAAGGTAGCTGAGCGTTACAGAGCTGTACGCTCATACTCTACATTTAACTGTGTAAAACCAGGAGAGTTTTCCCAAAGAAAAATGTATTGTTTAGCTGATTATCAAAGACTCTGTGATATATTATCCATTTCACCAAAATAATATAGATATCTTTTTAAATATAGTAATAAAAACATACTAGCGCCTTTTAAATATACTATTACTTACCACCCCTTTTCATATTGTACTATCACAGACACTTTGGAATTGGTTTAAAAGCACATCATTCATTATTCAAAGCTCATCTTTGCATATTATTCCAGCTCAAGTCTGCCAGGCTCCCTGTGAAATCGTTCACAAAATTGATAACAGCAGACACACACGCAATAAAAAGATCGCCTTGGGCAGCCCGCGCTCCCATTATGCAGATCGAGCTGCAATTTTCTCTAACAAAGCCTGCCCTGATCCAGGACTGGGTGGCACTTTATTTATTTATTTATTTATTTATTTATTTGGTCTCCACCCGTTGCCTTTTTTTTTTCCCTTTCCCCCTCTGCCCCCACCCGCTTCCTTCCGCCCCCCCCGCCGGGTCGTCCGGAGCGGGGCCCCGAGGGCTCGGTGCCCGCGGCCGCTCCGGTGGGGCTGGGCGGCCCCGCACCATTTTGCGGGACCGTCTCAATCCGATTAGCTCCGCTCTGGGGGAGCGGCGGCTCAGGGCGGCTCCGCTCGCACCGCCGCACCGAGCGGGGACAATCCGATTAGGCTGCTCCGGGCCGGGAGTAGCATCGGACGGTCCCCCGGGGGGGCGGGCGGGCGTTTAATAGCCGTGTTAATGACCGCCAGGCGGGGCGGGGCGGGGCTGGCGTCCCTCGGTGCCGTGAGCCGGGGAAGCCTCCTCGACGGCCCCGGGCAGGGATGCGCCTGGGTCACCCCTCGGGAAACTGCCGGCGGCAGCTTCGCCGCGGCCGTCAGTTCCCGTCGGGGGGCAGCGCCTGGGCGAACTCCGCGCCCGGTGCGGGGCAGGGTGGGCGGGGAGGCCGCACGAAAAAGGCATCCCCAATGCTGGCTCCGTTTGTGCCGGGGGGCCCGCAGGTGCCGCCCCCGCCGGGCGGGCTCCGAGCGCGGCGCCAGTGCCCGGCAGGTCGGTCCCGCTCGCTGCCGCGGAAACGATTTGGAGCGTTGCGGTAATTGAATCCTAAGGTTTAAAAACTAATCAAGTCCTTCCTTGTCACCGCTCCGGCATCCCAGGCTCGCCCTGCCAGGTGCTGATCAAATGCCATTACATTCTATTAACAGGGAAATTCTATTCCCTGTTTTCATTTTCCTTTATAAGAGGGAACTAAGTAAATGCACTGAGCATTATTTAATTGTTAACGCCTTGAGTCCCGTTCGGCCGTCAGGGACCGGTTGCAAACGCGCTCGGCGGCCGCGCCGGGCCCCATCAATTGAGCCCAAACGGAATCTGTCCCTGCAGGGCCCCGGGCGACCCCCGGCCCGGCCCCGGGCAACGCCGCGTCCCGCCGCTCGGCGCTGCCGTCGGGGCGGGCGCGCAGCGTGGTCTGGGCGGCCGCGGGGTACGGGAACCGAGTCCCGCCTTGCAGGGTCGCCTCGCGGAGTGGGCTGTCGGGGGGTCTCGGCTCCATCGGGCGGTGCGGGGCGATGCGGCGGTGTGAGGCCGTCGGGCGGGGCGGGCCGGTGCAGAGCCATGGGGACGTGCGGGGCCATGGGGTGGGGCGGGGCCATGGAGCGGTAGAAAGGGGCGGGGCAGAGCCGTGGGGCGGGGCGGACCCGCTGTGCTGCCCATCCTATCCCGTCCCCTACCAACCCCACCCACCCCCCCCCC
>JAWWEE010000025.1:505047-540982 GCA_035221455.1 Xenops minutus
TCCGCGCGCTCTGTGATGTCCCCGCGGGGGCGCCCCCCGCGCGGGGCGCGAGGCCGGTGCGGGCTGGCGCAGCCAATGGGCGCGCGGAGGGCGGGCGGCGGTGGCCAATGGCGGCGGCGGGGGCGCACGCGGCGCGGGGCGCGCGGCGGTCCGCGGGCGGTGACGGGGCTGCGCGCGCGCCCGCGCTCCGCAAAGTTTGGTGTCGGCGGCGGGTCCGGCCGGGCCGCGAGCGGAGCGCGAGCTGAGCGGGGACAGCGGGGAGGGACAGCGGGACAGGGACAGCGGGGCAGGGACAGCGGGGAGGGACAGCGGGGCACGGACAGCGGGACAGGGACAGCGGGACAGGGACAGCCGAGCGGGGACCCGCCGAGCGGGGACCGCCGAAGATGGACCCGCCGAGGATGGACCCGCCGGGGCCCGCGCAGGGCCAACACCAGCACGAGCCCATCAGCTTCGGCATCGACCAGATCCTCAACAGCCCCGAGCAGGACAGCGCTGCCCCGCCGCCGCCGCCGCCGCCTCCCCCGCGGGGCCCCGACGGCGCGACCTTCCTGGGCGGCCCCGGCGGCCGCGGCGGCGCGCCCTACCCGGCCCTGCCGGCCCCTTTCCCGGCCATCGCCGCGCCCTTCGAGGACTCGGGATCGTACAGTGTGAACCTCAGCCTGGCGCCGGCCGGCGTGATCCGGGTGCCGGCGCACAGGCCCATCCCCGGGGCCGTGCCGCCGCCCATCTCCAGCGCCATCCCGGCCATGCCCGCCGTGCCCAGCCTGGGCAGCCTCAACTTCCCCTGGATGGAGAGCAGCAGGCGCTTCGTCAAGGACAGGTTCACAGGTAAGATACCGGGGCGGAGCGGGCGAGCCGGCTCCCGACAGCGAACGGAAGGGCCAATAAAAAATATAAAACGAAATAATGATAGTAATGCGAATAAGAAAAAAATCAAAGGCGGCCGCTGGATGCTTTTCTCCCCCGCGCTCGCAGCGAGCCGAAAAATCTCTCTCCTCACGGCGTGGATAGCGGGGGGCGGCCCGGGGGGCGGCCGGGCCCCGCTCGCCTCCGCAGCCCTTCGACGAGAGGTGGAAGCGGCACCCCGGGGAGCCGCGGTCCCTCCGAGGGCCGGCGGGGCGCGGGCGGCCGGCGGGCAGAGCGGCGAGCCCGGGGGGGCGGCCGGCACCGTGCGGGCGCGGGGCTGACCCCTGTGCTTCCCACCCGGGCAGCGGCGGCGGCGCTGACGCCCTTCACGGTGACCCGGCGGATCGGGCATCCCTACCAGAACCGGACTCCGCCGAAGCGCAAGAAGCCGAGGACATCCTTCTCCCGGGTGCAGATCTGCGAGCTGGAGAAGCGCTTCCATCGGCAGAAGTACCTGGCCTCGGCCGAGCGCGCTGCTCTCGCCAAGTCCCTTAAGATGACGGACGCCCAGGTGAAGACCTGGTTCCAGAACCGGCGCACCAAGTGGCGGTGAGTCCCGCGCCCGCGGAGCCGCCCCGTCCCTCCGCTGCCCCCGGCGGAGTCCCCCGCCTGCCGCTCCGCGAGCCCCGCTCCGGCCGGGATCGTCCCCGGAGCCGGCTCCTGGCAGCCAAACGGTTGGGCGTAAATTTTTATTATTATAATATCATAATTATTATTGTTACTATCTTTATATTTTTCTTTTTTATAGTCCCCCAATCGGAAAACGGGGGATTATTCGTAAAAGCGAGGGATTATTCGAAAAAATGGGAAACTGTTCGAAGAAACGGGGAAATAATTCGAAAAAAATCGGGGAATGTTGGGAGAAAACGGGGGAATATTTGGAAACAGGATTGCTGGGAAACAGCGGGTTTCCAGGCGCTTCCCGCCTCCCGGAGTGGCGGTGGAGTGGCGGCTCCCCTCCCTGCCGTGCCCGGTCCCGGTTGGACGCGGTGCCTGCCCCGCTGCCCGCCGGGGATGCACCGGCCGCCCTGCCTGGTTCCCGCGGCCCCGGGCCGGCCGCTCCCCGCGGAGTCCCGGGCCGAGCGTGCCCGGTGTCCCGGGCGCGGGCTGAGCGTGTCCCCCGGCAGGCGGCAGACGGCGGAGGAGCGGGAGGCCGAGCGGCAGCAGGCGAGCCGGCTGATGCTGCAGCTGCAGCACGACGCCTTCCAGAAGTCGCTGAACGAGTCGATCCAGCCCGACCCGCTGTGCCTGCACAACTCGTCGCTGTTCGCGCTGCAGAACCTGCAGCCTTGGGAGGAGGAGAGCGCCAAGATCCCCCCCGTCACCTCCCTCGTCTGAACCCGGCAGCCCGGGCATGCAGCGGACTGGCCCGTCGAGCGCGGCCGGCGGCTCCCCCTGCCCCGGGGTCGCGGCTCCCCCCGACGGGGCGGGGGCGGGGGCGGCGAGCGGTGCCCGCGGGGCTGGGACTGGGACCGATCGTAGCCGGGTCCGGAGCCGCTTCCCCGAGGCCGGCGCGGAGCGGAGCCGCTTGTATATTTGTGTCGATGTTCCACTAGGAAGCGAAATATGTCACTTTTTGTAAGAAGTGTTAATACTTTAATTTATTTATGCATCGAGATTTTGGGCACTATTAATATGGAATTATATAAAACCTCGATTATTTATATCGAAATCTGAACATAGGTATTTTGTGTTGGCTTTGGAACAAAAGGCTATTTTTTTTTCCCTGTTCTGAGGATAGTGTAAAGAAAAAATACCTCCCTATCACTTAGCGGAGGGGACTCGGTGGAGCCGGTGATGACTCATTAGCTTAGAAAACCCTATTAAACTGAAAAACGGTAGTTCCCATCTGTCCTAGGTGAAGTTAATGTCAGCTGTAATTTATTCACCGTAGTAATAAGGGCTCCTTCCAGGCACCACACGCCGTTCTGTCCTCACCTACCCAGCCGATGAGCTTTAGCGCCCCGAAACAGCAGTCGCTCCCTGCGCCACCGGCTCTCGAGAAAGCGCCTTATGTTTCATAATAAAGAAGATTTGGGGTTGACACAGACCATGTATAATACTTTGTACTTGCCGAGACGTGTAAATAAACGTTTTCTTTACAAATGTCTCTCTGCTCGCTGCTTGCCGCCGCGCCGGGGAGAACCGAGCCGAGCCCGCCGGGCCCGGCGCTGCGGGGCGGGCGGCGGAGACGGAGGTGAGAGGCCTTAACGGGGGCGGCGAGAGGGCCGGGGGCGGCGGGCTGACTCGGAGCGGGACCCGATGGTACTGCCGGTCGTTCCCCGCTCCGCCGGTGCGGGGGAAGCGGCCAGGAGCGGCCCCGGGTTTGGGACACGGTCGGCGATGGAGCGCGGGGTGGGAGGGTTGCGGGGCCGCGGCTCCGCTGTTGCAGGCCCCGCCGGTCCCCGGCAATTCCCCCTCGCCGGTCCCCGGTAATTTCGCCCCCGGCCACGCGGTCCAGCGGCCGCAGCCCGGCTGTTTTCGTTTTGCTGCCTTTGCTGCGCGCACCGCGTCGGCAGCGGGACCGCCGCGGCTGCCGGAGCCCGCCCCCAGCACCGGGGTGCGGGGGGATTTTTTAAGAACAATCTCCTGTAGTTCTCCGACCCGGGTATTTCGGGTTACAGAAACAGGGGAAGCTGCAAAACTGACATTTTTAGAACGCAGCCTCCGTCCGGGCGGGTTTTCCCGCGGCCATGGGCAGGACACGGCGTGCCCGGGGCCGCGTTCCCGGGAGCGGGGCTGTGCCGCTCCCACGGCCGCAGCGCGGCCCCGGGCCCCGGGAGCCCGCAGGAATGCAGCACCTTTCTCGGGGCCGCCGGTCCCGGCTGCGGCAAAGGGCGGTTTGGGGCCAGGCAGCCACATAGGGCGAGGGATGGAGCAAATATTTTCTTAACCAGTCCTGCCCTTAGCGGGACCAGGGCAAGGGCTCTGCTCGTAGCCAAGATTTGGTTTGTCCGGGGGAGGCTGTGGAGGTCCCACGGCAGGGCCAAATCCAGCCACAGCGGGGTGATGGTGCTGGGGCCGTGCAGCTGCTCGACTAGTGCCGTTCACCAGCCGGAATGCGCAGCCTAAGCTGAAACACCGATCGAGGGGAGGTCTCTGGACGGAAGGAAAAAAAAAACAACGGGGAAATCTATATCGGGTGACAAGATACGGGGGACCGCCGCTCTCCGGTCCACTGTCCCCACCAGAGCCCCACGACTGCCTCGCCCCAGCCCCAGCTCGGCCCCATTTGGTCCATTCGTTATCCCGCCGCGCAGCAATGCCGGGGCTGCCGGCCCTTGGCGTTCCTCTCCGCATCAGCACTGTATGCAGGGCAGAGAGGGAGAAAAAACACTGGTATTGTACACAAAACAGCCCAGAGAAACCCGCGTGTTAGCGAAAACGTGGAAGAGTCAAGCTCTGAAGGGGGATGGAATACACGGGCACCCATATTCACGTGTGTATTGGTGTTGTGTTCTACCTGTACCCCCGAACATCTCTAAACTGTATTGTGTTCAATACATCCTTGTTCTTTAACTGTTCGAGCACCCCATAACCATAAACTTCTATATTCCTGATTTTCCTGCCGTTTTTCCCAAACTGCTGTAAGCCAGGAGCAATGCATTTGCAGAGAGCAAAATGATGCTGCATTCTGCAGCAACCAGCTTTGTGGCAGGCGAGGATCTTGCGCAAAGCCACCGGGTGCTTACAGCCCTGTTGTGAACGGCAGTGCCCTGTGCAGGGGAGAGCCCAGGCAGGGCTCGGGATCCCCTCGCCGCTGCTGCCCCTGGGCTGTGCCACGGACAACGGGATTGAGCCTCGGGGCACCACAATTTGTCAAAGGACTTCAGAAACCAAAATCAAACTTCCATTTCAACCATCTGAGTAGTCATCGAACAGTGGGACTCATGTCCTGGGAGCTGCCTTGGGCTTGCTGGTGTCTTTGTTCCTGAGAAGCTGGTCTCATGGTTTTGAGCTGTGCTGAGGGTGAGAGAGACAGTCTCGTGCATCCATGTCTTGTAAGACAAGAGTGCGTGGGCAGTACGGGGGTACTGATGTGTGTGGTAGTGCTGAAGGGGACAGGAGTGGGGGCTGCCGCCAATTACTCTGTTCAGTTAATCCAGTGTTTACAGGAGCCTCAGGGAAGCACCAGTTGGAACAAACACACAGTATTTCCCTCTGTGGATGAGAGCAGTGTTCCCTGCCAGCCTGGTTGCAGTGTGAGAGGGTTGTCTGATGGTCCCTGCTGTGTATCTCCAAAGATAGAGAGAACAAGAGAGAGACCCCAGTGAGGGCTTGCACAGGCTTTAAACCCTACCGGCTTGAGCCTCTTCATCCTAAGGAATGTAATCTTGGAAGATGTGGGTGTCCTGTAGAGGAGAGGACACCTTTTGGGGGTGGCTGGCCGGCTGTTGTCCTGATCCTGTTGATTGTCCTGTCCACATATTGCACTTGGGCTGTGGGGTGGACAACTTGAGATGAGCAGCTGTTTGACTTCCCAGTTCCTGAAACAGCCTTCTTGCAGCATGGGCCCTGGCTAGTTGTGGGAGAGCATGGATTTTCTCTCACCCTCCCACTCATTACTAAATGCTCCTTTACCTCCTTAAAAGAGTCAGCAGAGTATGAGACCTGTGGAGTGCAGACAGAGTGAGGGCAGCATGCCTATTTCAGAGGGAGTCATTTAAGTGTGGGCAGTGAAAGCCTTGTGATGGAGATGGGGTCTGAGAGTGCTGATGGTGCTGCACATTCCATCAAGCTAAGTTTTAATCCGTTGATGCTTCATGCTGCTATGAAATTGTTAATTCTTAGCATTTGGATGATCTTTCCAAAGCAGTCTCAAATCTGCAAATGAAACAACTCTGTGCATTTGTGCCATGGAAAGCCCATGCTATATACTCACACTCTTCCCCACCTGGAAATTTTAAGCCCAGAAAAACTTGTGTTTGTTGAACAAGGATGGAAAAGTGCAATGAGAGTTAAGGATTATTGAATTGTCAATTATACTTAACTTTCATCAGGTCGCTTTCCAAACTTTGATTAATCGTGTGTGTAAGTGATTTCCCACACAGGGCCGAGCAGCTGAGTGGGAGGATGCACAAGGCAGAGCTGGAGGAACATGGACCACTTCAGCTCTCAGCTTTGCTTTAAGCCTTAGCCCAAAGCAACTCCCGCACCATGCCCACACACACAACGCTCTCAGGATAAAAATGGCTCTTCAATTTGCCTCTCTCAGCATTATTTTGTGCCCAGCGTATTAGATGTTACGAAGTAATGCTTGGTGATCAGATCTGTATAGGCAATTCTTTTCCTAAATGGGCCTTAAAATCAATGGATTATTAGCTCTCCTCCACTCCGTGATGAAAGCCTGGTCCTGTTAAACATGCAAACTACACAATATTCAATTCTTTGGTTTACAAAAGTGTTTTGCTCAGCTAGGTCATAATTTAGCTCATTTATAACATAAATAATACTGAGGTTTATATCTTGCTCACACCTATGAATTTTCCTTGAAGCATGTATTTCCACACTGAAATCATCCCCACTGCTGATGAGCAATAATTTAAGGTCTGAGACTCACCCAGGTGAGCACTTGGTCATGTAGCTGCTCCTTCTCAGCTGATAGATTCCCTCCTTACATGTTGCCTGAGCAAGTTGGACCAAGTAGATGAAGCATTTGAATCTATGCAGGTGGGCATTTTTTGGAGAAGAGGCATATACACCCTTTGGTTTAGGTATTTGGAGCATTTCCCTTTGATTCTGTGTGCTTCCCTTGCCCAGACTCTTGAGTTCAGTAAGCTCCTAACTTTTTCCTGACTCAGCAACAGAATAAATATTTCTACTTGGTGCCCACTTGTTTTTGAGGATCTGAATTTGCCTACTGGAGGCACCCAGGTAGCTTTGATTGGCAGAACTATAGTGCAGTTTGTGGCAGTTTGATACCTATGTGCTTTCCCCCCTTTTTGAGGGGGTTTCTCTGCATTTCTAGGCATTTCAGGTGTCTTAAAAATCTGCTGTTAAGTCAGCAGTAATGGTATTTAGATATATACTTCCATGAATTTAATTTAGGATAAGAAATAAAATATTCTTCCCAGGTCATTGTGACAATATGAGACAACTACCTAAAGGCATCTCTGCACTGTGCATTCAGAAATGTCCACGTGACCTTTGTAGGATGTGCTCAGAGCTGGAAATGCTGGGAAGTGTGGAGCAGAGACATTTGAGAGGGGTCTCATGCTCCCTGGGCAGCACAGATGGATATTTCTACACTTTTCTGGGAGTGGTGTGTGCTGAGCTCTGTGAACTGCTGTGATCACAGAATGGTTTGGGTTGAAACCTGAAAGCTCATCTTGTTCCAACACCCTGCCATGGGCAGGAACATCTTCCACTAGACGAGGTTGTTCAACCCTGTCCAACCTGGCCTTGCCCACTTTGGCGTTGGTGATGTTGGGTGTCCACACACTGTGCTCCAGAGCGTGGGGCCTGAGCTTGCTGGGGTGCTGAGTGGGGCATGCTCTAAACACTCCCACGATCCCAGACCTTAGGCCATTCATCAAAAGAAAAAACTAAAATAAATAGTGAAATTTATGTCTGGGTAGTGGACTCACACAGGTCTCCCAGTAACATCTAGAGTATCTATACAGACATCAAGGGTTCTGTGTGAGTCCTAGGTGAATGTTCTGACCTGAACCTGCAAATATTTAGCTCCTGAGAGTCCGAGTGTTTCTGCTCCACTGTGGAGCATTTTGCACTTTCACATGAAGAGGCAGTGAGAGCAGGACCTATTGCCAGCATGTGGGATTTGCTTGGTCCTTCACTGCTGCTCTGCCAAGTGGCAGGACCACTGGGATCAGATTCAGCTGCTTCTGTCCCTGTGCCAACCAGTCCTTCAAAACCCTACATGTGCTCAAACCTGTACCTCATCCTAGCTTGGACCACTTTGCTGGAGTTTGGGAGCAGTGTGCTGTAACACACTGGGAGGGAATGGACATGTGGGAGAAAGCTGCCCTTTCTCCAGCACTGTCACACATTTGAGCTGCTTGAACAAACCTGTGCCATTGGGTAACTCTGGATATTGCATGTTGACAATGAAACATGTTTTGCTCCGTGCTGTGACCAGTTTCCCTTGCGAACTAATCCAGATAGGAAGCAGTGCTATGGCAAATCAGTGTGGGCCCTGCAGCCCAGTGAAAGTTCTTAAACTTAGCAGGAGGTTGGACTGTCTGGTCCATCATCTGTATGCCCAAACATCGAGCTCGCTGTTCAGGTGAATGTGCATTTTCATATACTTTTTATTAGGCGCACCCGGCATGATCTCATTGTCTTGGTTTTAATGCCTTTCATCTTTGGACTAAGTAGCAGCTGGATGGAAGGGATAAAATTCATTACCATGGTTTGCCTACAGTATTACTAGGCTGCTTCAGTCTTTTGTAAATGGAGGGTCATCAACCCCTGCCAGGCTCCTTAAATGACTTAAACCCAATGCCACAAGTGTTCCAGAATGCCCAAATGATCCCATTAATTTGGCATTCAGTATATGCTGCATTAGACATACTGACTTCCATTGGCACATGCCACATCCAATCCATTAGTTGTGTGCAAATGCACTTAAGAGTTTATTGCTCTTAGTTTTGTGTCATCAGCAAAGAAAGGTAAAGTTGATCTTCATCTAAATCACTGACATGGATTATTGCAATTGATTACAACGAAGAAAGAGCTTTTCAAGTTTCAAAGTTATGTTGTCTTTTATTTCCCCAAGTAGTAATCTGTACTGTTTAAGTTATTGCACAAGAACCATCTCGGTAAGAGCTGCTGTGTTACATTCCTCGGTGAGAACATTTGTGTGGAAGGCAGTCGTGATTCCCCAGTTCTGTACCAAATACTGCTTTTAGTCCTTCTGGTGGCAGAAGGGTACTTGATATTCTTCACTCAATTCAGATAGAGAAGGAAGAAAAGGAGCAAACTGTCTACCTGCTGAAGCTAATGTTTGGGAGACTGTGTTTTAGTCTACGATTAGAAAACTACTATTTTATATATAGTTTAATCCACCATTCTTCCCAAGTTTAACCACTTAATTGGGCTAGTATGTTACCTATCTCTAGATCCTCATGACACCCATATATCCAGAGAGCTGTGCACAAGGGAAGAATGTGGCCCAGATTCACACTATTTTTTTTGTCCAGTGATCATATACAACTGCAAAAAAAACCCCCAACAAACAAGCCCAACCAACCAACCAAAAAAACAAACAAACAAATAAACAATCAAAAAAAACACCAACAGCAAAACAAACAAAATAAACCCCAGAGTGAAACTGCTAGTCTGTCCTTCTAAATCACCCTCCTCTTCCAAATTACCCTCCTTGCCCTGTGCCTTGTACCCAGAACTGCTCTGTGCATGCAGGCACTGTTTCACAGTTTGATGATCCCCAGCATTTACACTGTGTCCTTCTCAGGAAGATACTTGTGCTTAGGCTCATCTTTGCACAGTCCTGTTAAAATTGTGTGGTTAAAATCAACTCTGTGTTTGCAAGAGTAATGCCTCAGCTTGAATTTAAGGTCTGAACTCCCAGGTAGGTTTTGAGGCAGTAGGTGCCAACCTGGTTGTGAAAAGAGCCTCTGCATCTTCAGGGTAGCCTGGCAGTGCCTCACCTCGGCTTCTCTCCCACAGCTTCAGGTCTCTTCAAAACTCCACACCTGCCCTAAGGGCAGCAGTTCTTAAAACATGACCCTGAAACATAACTGCAGGACTAATTATTAATTAATAAAGCTTGTGGTTTATGGACTGGAGTGATGGAGAAGTCTGGCTAGAGTATAAAGCTGTTAAACACTAGGACTGCTGAAATGGTTCAGCTGTTTTAATATAAGCAAGAAAGCCAGCTCTTCAGTTGGTGTAAATCAGCAAAGATCCATTAAGTTCAGTGGATCTCATCTACTTTACATCAGTTGAGGACATGACCCTGAGAACTTAATTGGTGGTATAATATAAAGACATTACAGTCTCTTCTCTTGTTCATCTGCACACATCGTTCCCATTAATGGTAATGGGAGCAGCCTGTAAGGGAATACACAGCCACGGGTGGGCATGGCTGGTGCCAGTCCCATGGCTGGTCCCACCAGAGCTGGTGCTCTTTTGAGCTGCTCTTGGCCTCCAGAGAGCCCATGCTCTCAAGTGAAGTGGGAAAACAAAGCAAAACAGTTAATAATTAAACAATCCTTCAACTCCCTTGGATTGGTGGGACGGAGCGAGAGCTCCAAGGGCGCCTGCGTAGGGCTTGGCATGTGCCGTGGTCCTTGCCACATTGGCACCCTGCCAGGGGGGGATGAGGCCAGAGTGGGTGGGGAGCAGCATCTTTCACTCCATTGCTGCGGGTAGGTATGGCATGAGCCATGGTGTGAGCTGTGCTTCCCTTGGAAATCTGGAAAATAGGGCATTTTGGCACAGCAGAAAATGTTTTTAGGTCTGCACAAAGGGCATCCCAGTAGCAGCCTGGGATGAAGCTTCCTGCCTAAAACCCACAGGCAGGGGCTCCAGGTTGTGCTGTTCCTCCATGCCAGCTCTTCCCCTGTTCCCTCCAAATGTGTGTCCAACTCTGGCTCTGGGGGCAGAGGAGAAGCAGAGAGGATGGGGATGCTTTAGCTGCTACAGAGCTGCAGACTGGGAGCAGGCAACAGTATTCTTTCAAGACTTTTTGTCAAGTCCCTTTTCTTATGCCTTTTATATCCTTGAGGTTGGCATATGGGCAGGCAGGTGGGTGCATCTGCAGGGTGATCTGTAGGAGGTGGTTCCTTCATAGACAGTGGAGACCTGTTGGTAATTCAGCTTGCTTTGGTTCTGGCATCTAAAAATCTGTCAGGGGAGTTGCAGTCCTGCACCCTGCTACATGGGTTATCCTAATCTGTGCTCCTGAACATAACTTCAAAGAAGTACTTAGTCATGCTTTTCCTGGAGTTTCTTAAAATATTCTTTCGCCTCCTTGTGGCATGTGGGCATCCTGTCTCCATGTCGCCTCTCTGCTCCTGGCTGCAGCACATGTTACCATCTCACAGCCTGGTCTTGTGGTCCTTCTGGTGTTGTGCAGCTCCTCAGCCTTTATATTTGGCCAGTTTTGGCAGCTGCTGAGCCCCCTTCTCCTACATTTCCTCTGCTTCCAGCCTTCCTCTCTCCACAGGTGCATGTTTGCTCTCTGCCTGGAGCCAAGGGACCCCCTCAGTATTTTACTGCTCAAATGGCATCTGAATGTTGCTCTGTCTTCTTTTTGTAGGGTTTCAAGGGGAAAAAAAAGTGGGATGTTGCATCTTGCCCAGAGAAGCTGAGATGGGTAATTGATTCTGAAAGCAGTTTGCACAGTCGGGGACTTGCTCGCTAAGCTGTCGCATTGCACTGGGGAGCTTTGCCGTTTCGGTGCTCCAGCGGAGCAGCTGTTGTACCCAGCACTGCTTCCAGATTGTCACGGCCTGTGGAGGTTCTCCTGTCCTCAGACTGTTCATCAGGAATGCTTTCAACTTGAATTTGGCCCCTCTATTCAGCAGGAGGCCAACAGCGAGCGTGGGACTGGTGGGGAAAGAGCCTTTTCTCTTCTGAACTGGCACATCAGGGTTAGTGGTTTCACTTTAAAACTCCATTTTAGAGCCATCAAACTCAGTGCACACATGCCTCATGTTACTTCTCCATGAGGCAAAAGAAGACTGTCTCTGAGAGCCCAAGCAGAGAAAAAGCCCCTCACAGGCTGAAATATTTGAGAGTACCTGAAATAAGTGTTCCGAATAAAACACTTGCAAGACCTTTTTGGAGATCTGAAACATGATCCCCCTCTAAAACATCAAGGGTAGAAATTGTAGGATTTTAGAGGTTTTTTTCTGCCTTGTCATCCTTGTGGCTTTCCTACATTGATCTTTATGAAGTTGACCTTCTCTGTCTCCATCTCTGCCCAGTGCTCAGTGGGGAAAGGATGTAGTTCTGTTGCATGGAGAGGCTGGGGTAAAATCACTGCCCTCTTTTCACTGCCATACTGGAGAAGGCAGGGAAAATAAAGCAGCCTGTGTCCCTTCCTCATGTCAGGACTCTCTTTGAAACCACAGGCATTTTTTCAAAAATGTTCATAGATAGAGTTTCCAAATTCCGTGTGACTGACTCTCGAACTGCTTTGAGGGAGATCCTTCTGGCACAAATCCCCTGATCCCCCATTCAAGCTTTTAGCTTCCTGTACTGTTCAAGATTCACATGGACAAATGATTTCCCCTGTTTGCCCTGCCATGTACCCAGAGAGGTCTGTCAATGCAGTTGTTCTCTGCAGCCACACAGAGCAGAGTCAGTTGTTTGTTGGACTCAGGCTTGTGGTCCTACAGCTCAGATGGGACTTCTGTGAGTGGGAGTCAAAGAAGAGGAAACCATGTTGAAGTGCACAACACAAATCACTATTCACTAATTCAGATGAAAAAAAGAGATCCTGTCTCAATCTTGTGCATCTCTGTTTATTTCTGCCCCGTTCCTTTCTTTGGATGCCAGTCTGCAGCTTTCCAGCTGCAATTGAACACCTCCCATAGCACTGTCTCCTCCATCGTGTTTGTTGCTTTGCTCTTCTTTTATGGCCAAGACTCTTCCTTCTTATCACTTAAAATTAACTATGGGTGAAGGGGCAGAAGCAGAAATGCACATGAGGTGTGATGCACACTCTGGCCCTGTTGGTTGTGGCAGTGAGTGAGGAGGGCAAGGTTTGATGGTTTCAGGGTGAACGGAGCACAAGTTAGTGGGGCTGGAGAACAGGAACTGATGGGAGTGCAGCACGTGGGAAAGCTGCAGGTGAAGGACAGTGAGAAGAGATACCCCAGACCTCTGCCCATGCACAGAAACCAGAGTGAAGGAGCCAGGAATGAAAAAGAAGAACAAAGCTGGAGATGGGAGTAATGGGAATGTGTGGGAGAGAGCAGGGGAATGGCTGTGCATAGCTGCAGAGGTAGGGAAGGGACATGAAGATGCCTGGAACAGTGGGAATCTCTGCCATGGAGCTCTGCTGGACTTCCAGGTGGAAAAGAAATGTTTTTAATGTTTGAAACTACAGAGCAATGGGGCAGTATGTGAGCAGGCAACAAGGTACTGCCTTAGAAAAGGAAATGGTTTGTCATAAATTCATGCTGAGGGACAGGGAGCGAGTGCACAGTGCACTCTACGGTATTTTGGGGTCCCATTGGATAGTGAGTACTGGGACAGCTCTGTGGTGAAATCACCAGCCCACTGGGCAAGAGAGAAAACAGTAAACACGCTAAAACATGGCAAGAAGGACTCAAAAATAGAGTAGAGTAAGCAGTGGTTATGGAAGAGCTGAAGAAGGTAGATAGAAGGAAGAGAAATTGAGCCTGAGGAAGCGCAGGCGAATCCCCTCTGAACAACAGGATGCTCTTATAAGCGGCTCCACCAGCGACTCGCAGTGAGCGGCTGGAGCGCCCCGGGCAAACGGGACGCGGGCGATGCTGCCCAGCGACATCTGTGCTCGCTGACAATAGCACGGCCTGACAAGTTCATTGTAGCTCGGCACGGGGCAGCAGGTGGGAGAGGCAGCGTGTGCAGCCACCTGCTCGGCCGCCTGCGAGCCCGTCCCCCGGGGCTGCCGCGGGTGCTCCGCTGCATCCCAGCCCCCGGGAGGGGCGGCCGCTGTGCTGCCCCCAGGTAGGGCGAGCGGCTGGCACCCGCTGATGGGCTTTATGCCGAAGGGGAGCTCTTAAAGTAGCTGTGGAAGTGTCAAGCTTTTACCTTTTATAGATACCGCTTGGTCAGAGAGCAGCAATTGTTTTTTCTTTCTTCATTCCAAAAAAATAAATCTCCTTTAAGATAGTTTTTGTGTCTGGAATTTAGTGATGTGTCATGGAAGACTTTAACATGTATGAAAATAGATGAGGCAAAAACAAAGCAGCCAAGCCAAATCCTACACCTGTAACTCTTCCTGAACCCACCAGGCAGTGGGAGAGCTCAGCTGCTCCCAGTGCTTGGCTTGTGCTGCCTGAATGTCATTAGTGTACAATAGGGTTTGATCGGAATTGGCATGGCTCTTGCCAGGGAGTGAGTGAATGGGCTGAGAGCGACTGGAGCAGCCGAGAATTCAGCCTCCTGCACCGTGCTCAGTAAGTATTCGTGCAACAGTCAGGTCTGGTTTAGAAGCCAAAGTCAATTCTGAGTAACACCAATAAACTCGGGCTGTTCACTCCTAATCAGCCCTGCTGTAGCTCAGGGAGAGCCAGGAGGGAATTTTTTCCCCTCTCCCTATGTAAATGCCAGGAACTGTCAGACTTGGGGCAGCGTGAGGAACTCGCCGTGTTGTGATGTTTGCTGTTCAAGTCTTTTCTGAGCTCTTCGACGATTCCTCGTACGCTGGGACAAAGCGTTCAAAGACCTGTTCTGATTTACTGAAAATCTGGCTCAAGGGCCCCATTTAACAATCTTGCTGGCTGCCAAATGCTTCAGTGCACGTTTCGGTTTGAGTTTTCATCTTCATAACTGCATGTGTTTAGTTTTCCTGGTTGCGTGTCTAAACGCTTGTCTGGACCGACAGCGCTGTGCGGGAGCTGGAGGCGGCTGCAGCGCGGCTCCCGCCGGCCGGGGGGACAGAGCAGTGTATTTTTGGCTGGCTGGGCTTGCAGTGACCCCCCACTATGGGCTTTGTGTGCCGCTCAAGGGCAGTGCTCGAGAGGATCCCCTCGGGCTGTGCTGCACACAGCTGCAGGGAGCAAACGCAGACCCGAACGCACAGACCGCAGTTCTTTGGTGGCATTAAAATAGTAGGCTTGCTTCTGGCGTGACAGACAAAATACCCACTAACGGGGAGGGAAAAAGAATAGCTGGAAATGTTGCTGTCGTCATGCAAAAACCAAGCCGCACGTTGTTTGTTTTTATGCCAGAAATGGTATGGCAGAGCAGGTTTCACAGGAACAGCTGCTGGGAGCTCGAAGGGATACAGCACTTTTGGGGGACACAGCCTGTCTGCCCATCCTCCTGTCCTCCCAAGTCTCCGGTTTTAAACTGCTCTTGAAAAGGATTGCAAGGCTTGCTTCTTCAGCTGTGCTTCCCCGGGTCAACGAGCACAGCACTTGAGTTCTCTAATTAAAAATGTGTTGCCAGATTTCAAGGAATCCCAGAGTTAGAAGTTTAGTGATACCAACCTCTGGCGTTTTAAGATGTCCGTTTAGAACAACAGGAAGATTTAAATGGGTGTTTAAAAAAAAATCAGCCTAAGGTATTTGGAGATTTGCTTTTAATTATGAAGAGTAAATTAAAATGTAGTTGTTCTATGGCAAGGTCATCTTAATTCAGCGTCTAATTATACAGGTATTAAATTTCTCCTGAATAAAGCCTTATTTGAGCTAAGATAATTCGTTTAAAAAGTAATCCAGTCTCCAATGAAATATCCCTAATGATGAAGAATCGATTCAAAATTTAAGTGCTTAATCACAGCCATAGCAAAAATTAATGTATTGTTCCATATTTTTTTTCCCCCCTGGATTTGTATAATTTTAGCTTCTAGCCCTTAGAACCAGTTTGCTCAATGCTTCTGAGTCCTACGCACAAGACTCGGATTTACTTCATCTTCTGGTTTCTCTTTGTTCAAACTTAACAACCTGCTCCCATCCTCTCTCTTTACTTCCAGAGGGATCTCTTCTGCAAGAAATGTGCTTTGTTGGAGGTCAAGGCAAAGTCCTGGAGCAGAGGGTACTCTCAGGAACCAGTATGGTGCTTCCCTGCTTCTTACATATTCTGTTGTACAGCTTCAGTTTTTGTGCTGTGGCTCTTTTAGTGATTGAATTCATCTTCCCAACATCAACACAAAATTGACAACAGTCTGTTACCAGGATGGCTTGAATTTGTTTCCCCAGGAATTATACAAGTGACCTTATTTAATCTTGGGGTGGTGTGTAACCACATCACTTTCTAGAAACTATTGGGGGACAAACTGGAGAGCTGAGACTCCTCCCAGCAGCTCTGAGAGCATGAAGGAATCACTTTGGCAACGTGGGCTAACAACTGTAGTTAGATTTTGATTATACTAAAGAAGCCAGGAGTGAAATAAATCTGAATAATCTAAATAATACAGATATTTGCTTTCTCCTGAGTTTCAGTGTTAACAGCTCATTCTGCCAAGCAGGGCTTCTTCATGTGTCAAGAGTCTTGGATGCTTCAGACACGGGAAGTCTCAAGAATATTAATCTCTTATTCTCAAGACACAGGATTAGTCTGTAAACAATTAAATTATATTTTAATTCTTGCGCTGAGTTTGTTTGCCCATTCCGGGAGCAGGGTAAAGTCAGGGTAAAGCCTGTTTGCCTCTGTTCTGCCCACTGCCCGCCGGCACGGGCCGGGAAGGGGGTGAGAGCTCAGGGAGATACCTGCGGGGCCAGGCGGGGATGCGGCACAGCAGCGGGACCCCCCAAATAACGCCGGCGCTGCCGCCCCCTCAAAGGGGCTCTTGTCCTGCCGGGCCAAAATTTATTGGTGGGAGGGCTGATAATTGATGGCTCTGAAAGCTGCATTGTGGGCTGTTCTGTCGCTGGCAAAGGGGCATGTTAATGGGGTATTGTACGGGCCGCCCTGAGCCTCGGATGCGCTGCCGGCCGTGAAAAGTTCGCTAGGAGAAGCCTTGTTCCGCCGGCGCTGCCTGCTCTGATTTACGGCTGCTCCCCTGCGCTCGGAAGTGCTGCGACATTTCCCACTAAATAGGGATGTATGAACGATTTTCTCTCCCTCCTTTCCCTCCTCTTGTCTGCTCTTCCCAAATATGTGAACTCTGAGCAGGCTTTATTCTTCTTCAATGATCATTCAATTGTCTCCGAACTGTATCTTTTGGTAAATTTATTGCTGGCCATTTAAAAAAAATAAAATAAAAAAAGAAAAACAACTCAAATGCATTTTGCATATTAATACGTAACTCTTGTTCCTGTGTGCTCAGTTTTGAAATGGTGGGATTGCTTTTATAATGAAAAAAATGGCTAATAAAATTGGCCTCAGCACCGTTGCTTTGCAATTCTTATGAACAGTAAAGTGCCTCTTACAGTCATTGATGTTAAAAGCTATTTCTAAATTATGGTGCCATTTATTATCTCTAGTGTCCAAAGTAAGTTTAAATGATGCTTATAATTCATGTTTTACCAAATTTCCTTTTCCCCCTGAGGATACCTCTGATTAACTTATGCACATTTAAGCGCTTTTTAAATTCTTCTTTTATTGCCATTATGCTCTGAAAACCTCAGCGATTCTCAAAAATGGGTAATAAACTTGAGATAAAATGCTGCAGTTTTAGATCAATGCTGACATATCACTGTGGTGATTTCTTCAGAGCTAAAGTGATAATGCTTCATATTTACCGAATATATACTAGGTTATTACTACAGTATTACCATTTCGTTCTAAGATGAAATGAGTAATTTACCAATTTATTAAACAGTTACATTTAAGTATTGCTTAGGACATTACCACACCAATCTGTTTACTTAGCTTGAAGAGTTACCATTAAGAAACCCTGTTTATTTAGGTAAAATTTGTAATGATTGCCCCCTTCATTAAGAAACTTATTTTTCTGCAAGCCTAATTGCCTGGAAATGAGTTTCTCCTTATTTACTATGGTGAATTTTGCTAAGCCAGCTAAAAACATCACCCTCACAAGAAGTGTTGGAGAAATTAATAATACATACATGGAACAGTTTTAATTAGTATAATACCAAATGTTAATAAAAGATTTATGATCCAGTTAAAAGTTCTAACTATCACAACAGGGAAAGGGCTGAAATGTGATGGTGGCAATCTGTTAAAAATAAATAAATGCTGCCAAACTCTCCACACTGAAGATAAAGGAGATTTTTTTCCTTCTCTTGTCCTTATGTGAGTCCTGACTTAGTGATCCGTAAGGTCAGGCTCTGACCCCACGCAAACCAGAGTAAACCCAGGATGGGAAGGGGATAGCCGAGGGCGTTATTCTGATGTGACAGGAGGGGATGAGAAGCCCAGTGCAGTGGAAAAGGGTGCATTTAACTCAGCTGGTGTTGCCAGGGTGGGAGCAGTTCCTGCATTTCCTGGCTCAGAGACCCAAACCCCAGCGAGCCCCAAAAGGATTTAAAAGTTGAGCTTCAACATTGCTGGCACAACCTTATAGCCCACTTCTAGGAAAATAGTCCATGTTTTAAGTAGCTCAGAAGGCCAGTGGGGGAAGATGGAGACAGAACCAGCTTGGCTCCAGCCAAAGGTAGAAGTAATAAGCAGTGGCTGAATTTCCAGAGCTCATTTCCTCTAGAGGAGTACATCAAATGGCATCTAAAGTCACAAATATCTCAGGTGCCCTTTGCAGCTCGGCCTTGTGTAGTTCAGCCTCTGCCATAGGCTGAACCTGCAGCTGACCAGGAGCAAAGACAGATGAGTCCCTGCTGGGCTGGCAAGGGTTGGTGAGGGAAGGCACCACATTCTCCATCTTAGGTCTTTGAATGTTGGAATGAGGTTTTTAAGTGAGAGAGACACCCTCTGTAGCTGCATGGATGGGTGTCAGGGGAAGGAGGTGTGCAGGGGTTCATCGGGGGGCTTTGGCCACTGCTAAGACTCTGAGGGTCTTTAATCAGATGAGGTAAATTAAGATCCTGCCTTAAACTCCCTGGACTGTACCTGGCTGAGCAGATCACTGATGTCTTCAAGATGAAGCCATGAAATGTGGTGTTGGAAACATGAACTGCAAGATTCAGAGCAGAAATGGATATTGCTTGCTTGCGAGTTTTGGGGGCAGGAACAAATGCTGTGATCTTTACTGTGTTCTCAGGTGCTGCCAGCAGCACTGACAGGAGTGGGCTTCTCTCTTCTGGCACAGTTTGGGGATACTCAAAGTAAGTATCAGAAGCCAGTCTTGCCTGAGTCCCATCAAGGTGCTCAGGCTCAGATTGCATGTGTTGGATCTTGCTCTCTGTGTGGATCCATTAGGAGTAAGGTACCATGGCACTGCACTGTGCAAAGATAATGGGTTGTCTGGGGTATAGACCAGGATAAGCCAGGAGTGTGACTGACTCGAGGGCAGCAAGTTCAGAGACGAGCTGGGGATGAGCTTTCACAGCAGGTTTGCTCCAGCTGAAGCCCTGCCACTGGAGGATGAATACATAGGATGTGTAAGATGAATGTCTTGCTGCTGGGGCTGGGCTTCTTTGCTGCATTGGGTGAGGCCAGTACTGCAGAACAAATAACTGATGGAAAAGTTTGTGTCCATAATACAAATGGATGTCCCATGCCTGTCACAACCTATAGGTTTTGCAGCAGTGAATGGTTTGTAGTAAATTAGGAGGAACACTTTGTAATTTCCTTTCTCAGAGCAATGGGCTGGGCACAGCTCAGGAAGGTGCTGGTGAACACCTTCTGTTCTTCAGTGGTAAAATCCTTTCTTGCTCAGGGTGCAAAGCCCTTCATCTTGAGGCTCAGGTTGCTGGAGTGGATGCACATTATGTGCTGCGGCCTGTTTCCTTTTATAAAAATTACTCTTAGGAAGCTCCCTGCAAAAATACTGACCGGGATTCTCAAACTGAGTCTCCGGGTGCCACCTGTCCAGAGCCCTGCCTGGGGAGGTACTTGATCTGTTCTGGAGAACAAATGAATGTCAGAGATTTACTGAACTGTCTGGTCAATGCGGAGAGTTTATTCATTCCTAAACTTCAGAATGTGACTTTCCTTATTTGTTCTTTCCAGAAAAAGGAAACACCATATTTATTCTTGCTAATGTAGCAATATTGATTAAGTCATAAAGCACATATAAATACATATTGACTCATATTACACTAAATTATCTATCACTTACTACTTGTTCCTCAATAACACTATAGCTATGTAAAAAAAAGAATTGCATTAAAATTGGCATTACCTCAAGGAAAGTAGGATCTGCCATCTCTATTGATACCAGGTTTTGGTGAAAAAAAGCTTTAAAGAGAATGGAAGTATTAAAAATGGAAAACCACTTCCCTTTCCCACCAACAGTGACCACATATTTCTGGCTGTACCAATCATTCAGGTAGAGGTCCTGACCTCTGCTTATCAGGTCAGTATTTTGGCTGTGTTGGAAAACTTTGTTGTGGGTGATGTCCTGAGCAGTGGGTTGAGAGGATGGGTGTCTCTTCAGCATCAGCACATACTCTGCAGAGCTGGGCGCTGTTGCTGTCCATGGCTCGAAGAGGAGGGCAGGTCTGTGCTTGGCTGGGGGTTGGAGCATGGCAGGCCACTGCCCACCCACAGCCGTGTTTGCATCTCATCTGCTCCCACTACACTGATGTTTAAATCCTAAATTCAAAATTCAGACACTCACAATCCCCCTTAATTCTAGAGGTTACTCCCACTGCCAGCCATTCTGCTTTCTGCCTCCTGGGTCTCTCAACTGCCAAGATTTTTGCAGGTTTCAAACACTATCACAGATAGTTATCTGCACTCTGGTTGTGTGCAGCAGGCATTCATCCACCTCCACAACAGCAGCCATGGGTGATTGGGTGGCCACTCACTTGGGATCTGTTGTGTACTCAGTGGCTGTGTCCCAAAAAAGCTGATTGGATCTTGCATGTCTGCAGATGCAGTGGGCACAGAGCAAGGACTTCCCATGTTCACCAGATGAGGGTGTTGGCTCTATAAAGCAGGCAGGGCTTAGGGCAATCTTCATAAAATTTTAGTAGAAAAAGAATTTCAATCTGAGTCTTTGTCATCCTAAGGACAGGATTACTCCACTGTGTTTTCAGTGAGAAAAGACTCATGTGGTTCACAAATAGGGGAGCAGGGAGAGCAGCCACAGCCATCCCCCTGGTAGGAACAGATTCCTCTCTCTAGTGAGGACCCAAGAGCTTCGGTGCTTTCAGCTTCTGTCTTGATATGTTGGATTTTGTCTCCTGGTCTTAGAAGTTGAGCTTTTTCCCCAGATATAACCTGGGAGTGAAATGCACAAGGTGGTGGACAGCCAGCCCATTAACTTTGCCTTCTGACGATGGTGTGGATGCTGCAGAAATGATGCTCACCGTGCACTGGAAGCCACTGGGTGCAGTGGGGAAGGGAGACATGCAGGTAAGAGACCATCCATGTGGTGGATGGCAGTGAGAGGTGTGGTTTAGAAATGGTACTCCCCAATTCAGTGCCCTCACCGAGACTCTCCCAAACCACATCCTGCTCACTTGCTCCCCTCTTCCTTTCCCCCCTCCCACTCCAGTGGAATTGGGTTGAGAGTTGGAGGCACAAAAGATGAAGAAAAATGGGTTGAGGTAAGAACAATTTACTGGAAACAGCAATGAAATAAGAAAATGAACAGCAATCACAATGTTAATAACAAAAGTATACAAATGTATACACTGCAGACTCGGAGACAATGAACAAGGCTGGACAATGGACAACGGTGGACAAGGAACAAGTTTGGACAACACTGCCACACCCTTCTTCTCAGAAGCCAGAGAGTCTGTTTCCTCCACCCCTGGCAGTGACATGAGGTGGTACAGAATAACCTCCATGTCTTGGCCAAAACTAGGACAGGAGTATAAACCTCATTTCTGGTAAAGCAAAATAAGGCAGAAATTGCAGGAGACGCACTCAGTTTCTTGCTGAAGAAAATCGAGCATATTTGGCCTTCCAGGCTGGGCAAGGTGACTGTGTTGAACTCACAATAATCATAAGAAATTGAGTGCACACAGACTCCAGGAATGCTCAGGAGCTTCTGTGGCTGCTCCAGAGGATGAACGTGGCCACGGCAAGGGTATAAGCAGGAGGTGAGTGGAATGGGCTGTGCTGCCTTGCTTATTCTGCTCTGCAAAGACTTCAGGAGCTGGAATTGTGCTGCTGGTTGATGGTACAGAGATCTAAGGATTTCTGTTACATTTAAGAAGTTTGGTCTGTATGAGGATTTGGCTGCTGTTTCAGACAGCTGGGACGCTGCCTGAACGTGCACTGCCTTCTCGTGTACAGCACTAAATGAATGGAACCAGAAGAGAATTTTTTTTTTTTAATATGTGTATTTCTCTTTTGCAGAATGTGTTTAGCCTTTTCTCTGCAAAGAAAAAATCCAGCAAAATACTATCCACATGGCTATTCTATGCTTCTGCTTGTCTTTTCTTCTCTTTATAATTAGCCTAATATGATATCTGATCCCTGCTCTTTTTAGTGTTTGTGTGCCGGTCTGACAGCGCTAGTGCTGTTATTTCTTAGATAAGTTAATCACTTCTTAATGACTGGACAAGGTATCTTTATTTAACTGCATAAAGAGATTTAACTTTTCCCGTTAAGATGTGACCGCTGGTTTATGTTTTGTTAATGACATGTAATGTTGGTGTAAAGCTCAGGTGGTACACACGTGGCAAAGCAGGCTTGGGCATCTGGTTTTAGAGGCTGTGAAAGAGGCAGGGAGAGGAGGAACTTGTTCTTTATTAATCTGAATTTATTAGGAAAGCCCTTATGTAAGCCTGGTTAGCTGCTGCTTCATGGCCCAGTGTGTGGTCACAGGCCAGTGCTTCAAAATCAGAGGTGGTTCAAGTCACATCACCTCCCTCATGCTTATGGTTGAACACATACAGAAGTGCTTATTTGTATGATTATTTCAAGGGCTGGCTGCAAGATTATTGTCTTCTTATATAGAAGATAAACACATTCCTAAAATGTGCAAGCAGCAGGAGTGGTGCTCAGTCAGATCCATGTGTGAGCAGTGCACAGAGTGGTTCACGCTTCCTTGTCAATCTGCCACACACTCTGGCATGGTGCTCACAGGAGCAGGACTGTCTGTGCCCGGCTGGTGGAAGCTGGAGGATCTCTGCTGGTAGCAGGTTTGGGGACAAGAGAACTGATTTAAAAGCTTGGTCCTCTGTGCCCTGAAATAATGGACCCAGACACAGAATGTTCACCCTGTCATGCAAAATGTGCTTTCTGGGCAAGATTTACTCTGTGTAAAAATGAAAGAGGAGAATGAGGCCAGTGAGACCAAATCAGAGCAGTAACTCTGAGAAGTTACTAGAGATTTGGCCAGGAACAAAACTCCCGGCACCTCTGAGCTCAGAACTGGTAAATCCTCCTGCTCCAGCTCCACATGCCTGCAGATGTCAAAGGGGACTGGCTTTTGAATTGGTTTTATGTATCAACTCCCCATGCACATTTGCTATTGAATTTTGCATGCGGCCCCAAGCTCAGTGGGCTGCTCTGAGGCTTGTTTTCTCTAGCATCACCTGGAGCAAAGCTTTTGGAAGGAAGCAGAAACATGGGATGCTCCAGTCCCAAGCATGGGTGTCAGTGCCTTCCTGGGACTGGGTCGTCTTCTGGGGCAGGAGGACAAGTCCTCAGGGGGAAACCAGGCCCTTTAAAGCATCTGAAACTGTTCTGCCAAAACTGAAGGCAGCAGAATCCTTTCCCTTCTTTATTTGAAAGTTTTTCCCCTAATATTTTTGGGTATCTTGAAGTGTTTGCCAGGGAATCTGTATTCCTGCCTCACAAGGAAAAGGCCAGGCCAGTCCTTGGCATTCAATTTTACTGGCTCACCTTAATGTCAGTTTTATCAATGATATATTTTCTTTCCCAGTAGTATATTCTTATAAGAAATGAACACAAAGACAAAAATCTTCTGGCATCTCCATTTTGTTGGCTCCTTCCTCCATCTACAGCATGTTTACAAGAAAACATTTATTGCTGGAGGGCAATGTAATAAAGGGGTGACCAGAACATCTTTGAAAGCGGGGTCCTGCTGGCTGGGGTGCTCTCTGCTCTGCCCCACAGCCTGGGACTCGGGATCAAATATGGACCAGCGTTCAAACCATCCCCTGGAGCCTCCACACCAGGCATGGGCCAAAGAGAAGCAGCTGGAGAGTCACTTCAGGGGAGTGAGGGAGTCATCTGATGCGTGTTTGCAAGTGGGTTCTGTAAGTATGGAGCAGATATGAGGTTTCTTGTTGGATTTTTAAGGGTTTTGCACCTGGAGCAGTGTTGGTGGTGGAGTGGTCTGAGTGTGAGCAATGGGAAATCTAGTGTATTTCAGAAATACAAAACTAGATGGTGGCTGAACCCTGCTGGGGGCACAGGACTGCAGTGGCAAAGGGGCAAAAACTTCCTGCAGTGTTGTGAACTGTAAATAGCCCTTTAAAAACAAAAAATTGGGATATCTTATGTTGTTTTTAGGCTGTGCTATTGGAAAGCTGTGAGAAGAGCTGGGGCAGCCCTGCCAGCCCTTGTCAAACCCTCCCCAGTCTCCCTGACTGCCTGGATGTCAGGAGCATTAATACCCTCTTTGGAGGTCGGAGAATGGGCGTAGCAAGAGGTCAAGTGGCTTCATTAGTCCCCGGAGGATTTCGCTGTCAGAGCCAAACGCCAGAGCGTGGCGCGACAGGAGAGCTTTGTCCAGCACTCGGGGCTTCAAAGGGCTGTCCCTGTAAATCCTCACACGCTTTGATCTCCCACTTGAACTTGCAGTTAACTCTGTCCTTCATAATTTTGGTTGCTGTGTGGTCGGTGCTGAGGGTTTCTGACAGGGCTCAGCAGGCTTTCGGGTGTCTTCAACACCCTTGACACGGGGGGGTCTCTACCAAGGGAACCACCACTGGTCATGGAGAGATTCAGCGTCCTCCCAGATCTCACAGGGATGCAAATAGCAAGAGGTATCTCTGGGCAATTCTGGCATCAACTGCAATAGTAATAACAATTAGCAATTATGCAGAATTATATGCCTTTGGTGCCTATTACAGGCATCAACGAGGAGTTCTGTTTCTGTTTCCTACTTGTAGCTGGCCTGATCTTGCATTTTAATGGCAGATGCTCTGAGATAATTAGAGCCACTGCAGATAATCCTGGGGGTGGTTTGCTGCTGCGTGCAGCGCGGTGTGGCCAGTCAACCTTCCCATCCCCCCAGTAAGTGCCAAGTCTTTGATGGTTGAAAGCCACGTGCCATACAGCGTGTATTTTGGAGAAGGAGGGGAAAGAAAGGGAAATGGCTTTTGCTGCCCACAGCAGAGTTGTCCTGGGATCCATCTCCATGGAATGGGGTGGTGGGTACCCCTCTGGAACCGTGGGACCCACAGGAATCATCGCTACTGTCTCCTTACCTGGTGTGCTCTCTGGAGTTGGAGCTGCCAGAAACAAACTTGGAGATGATGGCTGGGAGGCTGAAGAGGCTCCCCCGGGCTCCGCAGCCTCACGGCGCTCCCTCCCCGCCCGCGCCGGGAGCGAACGCGCCTTGGCCGGGGAGAGGAAATGCAGATCTGCGCTCCAGCTTCTCCTGCCTTCCTCCAGCTCCCCCAGAAAAAAAATGGTTAATGTAATATTGCATCAGATTGGACTCCGAGGAGCAGAAAGCCAATTTTGGGGGAATGTGAGCCAACCTACATTTAACTGGGATGTTGATATTTACTGTTGCAGTGATCCGGGTCTGTAGCATGGGTGAAGTCACTGGCTGGGGATTCAAAGTCCAATTAGGCAGTGTTAATAGAGGAGGCAGCGATGCTTCATTGAGAGAAATTACTAAAATTGTACTTTCAGGACAGTCAATTAGCTGTGTTTTGACAAAGCAACAAAAAGATGAAACCGAAGCCCTTGGAAAAAAGAATGAGAGAATTCAAAGGGAACATGTCTGTTTGGGGAATCCTAATATTTTTTGTTGAAATCATTAAGTGAAATTAAATACTATTTTAAACCAAAGGGATAGAATATCTAATTAAGATAGAAAAAAGGTTTGGGGAAGGGTATTGTTGAGGGGATTAGAGAAATGCTTTACAATTCCTGTTGACTGAGGTGGGGCCCCCTGAATGTATTAGTTATATTAGTAATGGGGGTGCGAAAAATCTCTTGACAAGAAGATCTGAAGTTTAGAAAGGGTTTCTTTAGGGTGACTCCAAGACTCCCAGACTCCAGAGCGAAGCGTGGGAATGAAGCCAGGGAAATTAAGGAGATTGAGGACAATGTGTGTTTCTGGAGCTGCGCTGGGGCTCTCACGTGGTCCTGGTGCTGGTATGGGAGCTGCTCCAGCAGCAAAGGGGCTGCAGGGCTTGCACAGCCCTGGGATGGCCAAGCAGCAAGTGGGAGGAGGATCTGGGGAGTCCAGGGTACCATGGATGGTGGGAGCAGAGGAAATCCTGCCATGGGGTAGCGCAAACAGTGGATCCCATCAGCATGACCTGTGTGCTGGGGAGCTGTGGGACGCTGCAGGAGCCCAGCCCTGAGCCCTGGCTGAGTTGCCAGAGCTCCCCTGGACAGCACACAGCAGGAGCTTATGTGGCTTCATGTGCTCACTTTTGATTTGGCTGTGTTTCTTCTAAGACCTACATCTCTGCTTTGCCAGCATGTTTCCAGAAGCTGATCTTTGCCTGTTTATTCCTTCAGAACAGAGGACAGGGTGACGGCCTGGGGGCCCCTCCCAGCCATTTCCATGATGGTTTGTGAGACCCTTGCCACCATCAATCCCAGCGCACAGGGGGCTTACCCTGCCCTCAGGTAGGCACAAGCTGGCCAGAAAGGGAAGGGGGTTTCTCCAACAATTCCTCTGTAATCTGGGATGTTTTTTTCTGTATTTTGCAGTCAGTGCTCCAGAGGCTCCCACTCTTAACACACAGCTCCAGTAAAACTCTTCTGCCTACAGGCCCCTCCTAAAGAACTCAGTTTTTGACCGATATCATCATATTGCTTAATTCATTTGATATACAGAGACAGCTAGTGAAATATGCATGCTATATTATATTAAAGAGAAATGTAACCTCCAATTGGTATCTGATGTGCACTTTGCAATAACTGCTATTAGTTGTCTATAAAACTCCTAGACATCATTTGATTTTATTACCATTATATTCTTTTACTTGAGAACATATAGGAGGAGTGGTGATTGCAGGTCTTCAAGTGCTTACTGGGAAATATTTAACACAGAATGTTTTATTTATTAGCATAAAGAGACACAATGGATTGTTAGTGATTAAAGTGATGATACTGCTGCCATACTTGTCAAAAATATAGACCTAATTCAATAGAAAGGCGACAGTCAGTCTCCATGTTGATCTATGCTGCAGCAAACTGCCTCTGAAAGCAGTACAATGCCTGAATTGGCCTCTTAATTTTATGCTCTAGGGCACAGTATAAAAAAGGGAATTCTTTCTAAGTGCCTGTAATTGCATGTTACCAGAACCTAAAATATAAGCCAAATTTTTGAAATTATAAGCGTTAAGTTTTCCATTTCAATTCCTTTCCCTCCACCTCCAAAAAAAATATCATCAAAACAAAAGAGCTTTAAAATGCCTCTCTGTCCCACATCATTAATAAAATATACAGCATAGTCAGCCTTTAATTGCAAATGTACATTTTGAAAGAAAATACTTTAAAAAAAAATCATTTTCCCTCTCTCCTGGGCATCGAGCGCTGGAACCAGGACCCGCTCGTCCCGCCGCCCATTCCACCCTCTGTTTTGCAGTGATGTGTTTCAAACAGCAGCAACTTCCTGCCTGGCTTAGGATTGCTTGGATGGGCTGGAATACTGCCTCCCTCCCCTAGCTGGGGAAGGCTGTGAATTAGGTAAGTCGTGCAGCTCAGCTGGGCCTTGCTAAGCCCAGTGTACCAAGAGGAACGGGGCATCCCTGCAGCCCTCTGGGTGGGTTTGGGGTCACTGTCCCCAGGCTGGTGGTGCTGGGGCTCCTGCCACCGCCCAGAGGTTGAGTCAGGGCAGTGGGTCAGCAAGTCCACACTGCTCAGGTGGAGCAGCTTTCCAGTGGGAGTCTGGAGTGGGAAGGGCTTGTGTCTTTCCTTTGCTCTGTGCTAAAATGGGATTTGCTTTGCACAGACACGAACCAGCATTTGCCTTGAAAAAAAGTCCACCCCTTGCCATCCTCCATGCATGTTTTTTTTGTTTACAACTTCACTCCTCTGAACAGACAGAAAAAAAAAAAAAAGGAAAGATTAACCATTTTGTACACTTGATGGCTTCATTGGACAGGCAATAAATCAATACAATTGAATTGGAGCAGATAGTGTTCAAATGCTATTATCCATGTCTCTGTTATTGAGCTGGGATCCTCGGAATGGCTTAGAGAGGTCCCTCCAGCTGCAGGATTCCCATCCCTAGGAAACCTGAAGGATTCGACCTGCTCTAGGGCTCACCCAAACCCACCGTGCAGCCCTGCACTTTGCTGCAGATTTGATAATTTCTGGGTTTGTTGCCCAAACCTCATCCTCTCTGGGTTTGCTGTTACATGGTTATATTGTTGGAGTGGAAGCAGGAAATCATCTTAAATGCTAATGCTGGTGGCATTAGGAGACACTGCTCATAATGATGGAGGAGAAATCTGCTGCTAGATCCAAGGGTGGCAATGCAATGTGCTCCAGGAAGTGTTTCCAAGGCTGGAAGCAGATGCTTTGGAGAGCTAATCTGGTCCTGCATGTATTTGCTTTTGCTTTCTTGCAGTGAGATCGACAGCAAAGGTCTGGCTGCCTCAGTCCCTGCAATCATGGCCATTTATTTGGTTGGAGCTGCTTGGAGAGGACAGGGATTTTACCCAAAGGAATTTCCTGGTGCTCCCTGCCTGATTCAGGCGTCTGTATTTCCATAACTCCCCAGAATAGACGATGGCACTGTGAAGTTTTTGTTTTTTGCAGGAAAAGCTTAAGATACCCAAAAGGGCAGATTTAATGTTGATTAAATAGGCCTGACTCCAGCACGGTTGCTGTTAAGTTACACCTTCATAAAAGCCAGGTAAATTAAGCCAAACCCTAAAGGCCTGAAGCTGAGTTCAAAACTCCAACGATGTTCTCTTAGCAAAATATTTTGATTCCCTAATACAGGGCTCCTTATTTTGAAGTCACCCTTTCGTAGGTGCAAAATGGCTGAGTTAGTTCACAGTGCAATCCCCGCTCCTGCCAACCTGGAGCTCGTCCGGGCCCCGATTTTGGATGTTTTCCCTTCGACATCTGTAATTCCAGAGCTCCCTCTGGTGCCCAGACAGCTCCAAGGCACCGCTCACGCCTCTGCCCTGCCCAGGACCCTCGCTCCTGGCACGGCCCTTCTGTCCCTGCTCCTCCACGTTCCCCACGAAGGGCCAGCAGACCCAAATGCGCGTCCCAGCCTGTAAACTCACGGACATGAACTTGGCTTGGGCCAGGTTCCCTGTCTGGGACTTCCAGACTTTGCAATAGTTAACAAAGTGTACTGCTGATCTGGATAGTGAGATCAGAGCCCCAAACCGTGATGAAAATGGTTTCACGTTGCCCCTGATGGGAATGAAGCCTGGAGCGTGAGCCTTGGAGAGCTGGGAGCAGCAGCTGTGCCAGCTGTGACACCGGGCTCTGTGACACAGCAGCAGCTGTGCCAGATGTGACACCGGGCTCTGTGACACAGCAGCAGCTGTGCCAGATGTGACACAGGGCTCTGTCCGTGCTGCCAGCGGAGGCAGGAGCTGAGTGTGGTGCAGAACTGATCCTTGTATTTCAAGCCATTTACAAGAAGCGGGCAAAAATCATCCTTGCTCTACCTCCAGTGGGCTTAGTATACCTGGAGGATGATGTTTACAGTGACTAATGATATTTATATCAGCTGAGAATCTGATCTGGTTTTCATTACATAAGTGACTTTTTTTAAGACCTATTAGTTTCGTAAATGTAACTCTACAACAATGTTTTGTCCTGTAAAACAAGACTAGTGGAGTCTTTGTGGACCAGAACAGCCAGGCATGCTCTGAGAGGGTGCTGGGAGCATGAGTGGAGGTACCATGGCTCTGCAGGGACCTTGGCTGCTGGCAGCAGGTGGCAATAAGGTAAGCCAAGTCCAACAAGTGGGTGTCTCAGACCCCTCCAGCTGACTTTTCCTCCCCTATGGCCAATATATGCATTGTGGCTTTGCTACTGCATCTGTTTAGATTGTGTCTGATACAACCTGCCAGTGGACACCACAATGACCATGACAGTGCATGGAGGGACCTCATGGAGGTCCTTGAGGAGGTGACCCACCTGATCTCCTGCTCAGCCCCAGCCCAGACACGTGCCAGTTGTTTTGAGGGATGTCTGAGCACATGGGAGGTGTCCCTGCCGTGTGCCAGGTGGATTTACTTGACAAGAGTGATGAAGTATCCTGCAGGTGAGTGTGGCACAGTCACAGCACGTGGGGGCAGTACAAGACAGATAGGAACTCTTATTTTGAGGTTGCTGTCAGTACTCAGCCTTCCAAATTTTAGATTAAATTGAAGAATTTCTTCTTAAGGAAGCTGGAAATCCTCTGTCTTGAAAGGAAGTCGCATATTATTTTGAGAGCTAACATACCACAGGACTTCAGCTCCTGGTAAACCTATCACCTGCTTTTTAAAAGCCCATATCACACAGATATGCACCATTCTTGACCAGAGTTCACAACTGGTACGGCAAATGTAGAGAATTAAACATAGGTGGCCATGTGTTTTTCCTTTGTGTCTTCCAGGAATCTGGGGCAGTGGGTAACCTTGCCTTTGGATGTAAGTGCTCCAGGAATTAATATTTTCCCACTGTAGGATACAGCCATGAGAAGAGCTTTGAGATGATGTGTCACTATTTTGTCACCTTTTTGTCTTGATCTGCTGCAAAATATGATGAGCAGTGCAACAGAGACTTCATTTGAAGTAGGCTTCCAATGCAGGTGATAGCACAAGCATGTACTAGCCCCTGTCATCACTGAACAGCCTTCCAACTGTGGGTTTGTCAGGACTGACTGCACCTGAATGGAAATGGCTGGCCAAAATCTCCTAAACTTCTGCTGTGTGTGATCAGCCTCAAAATTGAACTCTGTTCTGGATCTGTGTCTTATGCACAGCACTGTGGTCCAACTGGGTGGGGTTGAAGGGCTCTGCAGCTGCAGATCTGCTTGGAACAGCTGGAGTTCAGTCTGGGTGGAGGAGCCCCTCACCTCTCCCTGTTGGCATCATCCTCAGCCAGCCCAGTGTCTGCCAACAATGCCTGGGAGAAATGTATGAGAGCAGTTTACAATTACAGTGATACTGTCCCCAGAATATCTTCCCAAACAGTTCAAGGATTTATTGAGCCACAGAACGGTGTCTTTTGCCTACTCTCCCTTAACTGCCTTTTCTTTTCCCATCAGTGTGCCAGATGCACACAAAGTTCTAATGTCCCCAGCATCCTGTGACAGTGAGTTCCACAGCTCGGCTACATGCTGGATGAGGATCTGCCTCTTTTTTTTTTTTTAATATTTAATCTGCCACCTACAAGTTTCATTTTATGTCCTCTATTTCTTATATTAGGGGAGACAACAGACAGTTGTTTCTCTTTCTCCATGTTCTTGTTATTGAATAGCCCTTTGTCTTTTTTTTCTTTTTTTCACAACATGACTATTGTTACCTATAGTAGTCACGATGTGGTTGTACCCTGCACTCATACACTGACCTAATGATATTTTCTCCCAGTGATTCCTAACATGCAATTTGATTTTTGACCTTTGCAGTGCTTCACACAGATTATAGTGCTTGTAGATGTAATATGTCTCTAAACTCACACTTGTGATCAGAGATCCAGCCAGAGCCCATTGTTTCATCTGTAAAATTTTTCCAGCTATAGTTTGAAAATGTGATAAACAGTCATTTGTTGAAAAACTTGCTGAAGCCTATAAGCATATATATATATTATATTTATATCTATTTTATGTGTGTGTGTGTGTGTGTGTGTGTGTGTGTGTGTGTGTGTGTATAAGGTGACCTGTGGGTGTTTTGTGTGCAGGAGTCAGTAAGCCACCCTGGAATGCTGCTGTGATGATAAAGCCCCATCCGGCTGCCCCAAATGGACACATGTAACCCAATCTACAGAACAGTTTAATACTGTTGCTTACATTAGACAAGCTCAGGAAAGTCCAGGAAATAAACTGATTTATGGATATGGCTTTAAACATTACATCATGTTCTTTTTCATTATTTGGAAGTGGTTTTGAAAGACCTTTCCTAGGCTTGTCTCTGCAAACTTGAGAGTGTGATACAGACCTGTGTGTGTAACCACATGGCTCCAGATTCCCTGTTTCCCAGAGTGACCTCTAATGCAAGCTGGGAACAGGGAACTGGTTTAGTCTAATAAGCAAATAGAAATATAAGAGCTTGCCACATGTATCACACAGTATGGTTTTCCTGGCCATGACCTTGATGATGGAGTAGGTGCTCGATGCAGCAAAATTCCTTACCATGGGCTGTCAAAAACATGGGGTTCTTTTGTTTTCTTCCCTGCAGCATCCTCAGCTACCAAGATGCCCTAATGAAGAGTCAAGGAACTGAGAGAATGCAGCAGTGAAATTTGCACATTGTCCTGGCTAGGAAAAGTAGAGGCACAAAATGATACTGCCATCAACACAATGTCCTTCTGTCTTCACATCCAGCATGGGGGCCACGGAGGCTTTTGTGGAGAGGGTGAAATGCAGCAGTGGAGGAGCTGGGATGACAACAATACATTGACCTCTCCAGGTTTGTGTGTGGATCATGCACATTTTTATCTTTGTGGGTTTTTTTGCAGTGGGTGGGTGATGGGGAGAAGAATGGAAGGGCACACTGGAGATGTGGAGCTGCCTGTCTGCCTGTGCTCTAAGCTGAGAGATCAGCAATAATGTTGGCCATGCTTCTGACTTTCCTGACATCTATATAATCAGCTATGAATCCCAGTGAAATCCTGGGGACAAAATATGACTTTTGACTGGTGATTGAAGTCTTTACACAACATGCTGAGTGAGGTCAAACATAGGAGAGAACCAAGGGAAGGATAAGGGGGATTATTTTCTTTCCATGAGCAGATTTCTGTCGAATTTGGAAGACGTGAGAGGTGCCCAGGAGGGCAGATAAGATTCTCATTGAGCCAAACGGGATATGGCACACAGCTCAGCTGTTTCCTGGCCTGCAAGTTAATTTGGATCATGCCATCCCAGCTCTGAGGTCTGTGATTGTGGCTGAGTGCATTCAGGCTCCACCATGCAAGACCTTCTAGTAAACAACTCTATCAGGAAAGGTGTAGTAGTTAGGCACAGACAGACAAACCTCATCTAGGAGACCTGGGGGATGGGAGAAATGTGAGACAAGGCAGAGAGGTACACGGGATGCTGCTTTGGGATCACTAGATGGTGCTGTTGATCTGAAAATGAGAACAGACAGCACTGAGAGGAGGGAACCTCCCTCCTGAACTTGTACAGGCACCTAGCACCACTGGTACAGAGCATGTGAGGTGTAGTCTTCCTTGCCAGCTATACAGACACATGGCTTATGGAGCTCTTCACTGCCATCCCCTTCCTGAGACATCTCAGCCTCACCAACTCCAAACTTTTACTGCTCCTTGTACCACGAAGTCTGCTCACCTTTGAGGCCAGAAGGGTACAGAAAGTTTAAAAGTATCTTGGCTTTTCTCCTGGTTCTGGCCAGGACAGCATTAATTTTTGCAGTAGCTGGAAGGAGACATGTCCAGGACCCTGAGGTTATTCTATACCATCTCATGTCATCGCCAGGAGTGGGGGAAGGAGTTTCTTCAGAGAAGAAGTGGTTCCCTCCAGTCAAGAAAATATGGTGGAAGGAGTGGTTGGGTATTGGCCATTTTTGGGGTTGGAGGGAGGGTGTCATGTGAATAATTTCTTTTCTGGTACCCTCTGTCATTAGCATTGTTCCTGTCACTGTTCATTTTCTTGTCTCATTGCTGTTGCCAATAAATTGGTCTTATCTCAGCCCATGATCTTTGGGTTTTATGCCTCCAATTGGAGGGGACAGGGAATTTAGTGCACGTGGGTTTAGTGGGAGCACTAAATTGGAGAAAACCACTCCTAAACTGTGACAGCCTTAACTGATGTCCAGTGTTGGGCACAAAGGGTTGAGCTAATTCAGAGCAGGAAGAGGGATCAGGATTGCTTTGTTATTTTAATGTGTGATATCAGTTTATGGCATGATAACAGCAAGGGCAATGAGAGTCATTTAGGATGTGCATTCAGTATCGCACTCCTACCCTTACCTCAGGTACTACCTTTGGGACTCCATTAATTATTGTCTGTGGGAAGAACAGGGGAGGATAATTTTCCCCAGCTCTTTACCCCCTTTTCCTCCTTCAGGCCTGGTAAAACAGTTTTTGAGAATTTTGAATTCCCTTTGGATGTTAAGAAAAGCAAGTTATTGTTGCCAAGTCTGCCATATCTCCTTACTGGGGTCCACACCATGTTTAGACTTACAAAAGAGATTTCTAGCAAGGTCATTCGGAGATCTGCCCCTATGGTAGATAGTCATGAGTGGTGTGGAACATGGGAAGACATGGATCAGTATTTGGACAACCTATCTTTTGCAACGGTTTGGAATTTCTGCCTGGAACAATTACAAGAGCCTGTTAAAGTGATAAAATATGTGAAGGAAAAATGCTGTGGGAATTCCAGAGAGAGCCAAAGTTATGCAACATGCTGGGCCCTGGCTACTATTTACAGGACACTGCTAGTCACCAGACAGCACTCTCAGTGGGAGGGGAAGGAAAGCAACAGCCACCACAGTCACTTGAACTGCAGCTGAACCAGAGGAATGACCCATGCCACTAGCAGTTGCCCCAAGACTAAACCAGTTCACTTACTGAGGGATGAAAGGGAAGTAGGGCCCTCAGAACAGGAGGAAGAGACAGGGCAAGAGATAATCACCAAATTCCCATCCCTGAGTGAGCTTTGAGATATGTGAAAAGATTTCAGCCACCAGTTGGGAGAGTCCCCAGTGACCTGGCTGCTCCAGGGCTGGGATATCAGGATATGATATCAGCCCAGGATATGAAACCCTGTCCTCAGGTGAGGGCACTGACAAGGGGATTGGGAAGAGGGCAAAAACTCTCAGCCTCTGGGTGTGACTCCTGTCAAGTGTGAGGAAAAGGTGTTCTCTCAAGGATGATCTAATAGTGCGCCCAAGCAGGGGGAATGCCATGGAGAAAGGTACCCAGTACCTGAGAGAATCAGCTGTGCTGGAGGCAGTCCATAGCGATTCAAGTAATGAGAAGGCCCTGTAGATCCAGATGATGTCCAGTTCACACAATCCATGTGGCAGAAGCTGCTATGGAGCACACCATCCTTGTACACCAACTCAATGGCAGTGATGTCATGGAAAGAAGGAGAACAAAGTGTGGATAATTTGGTTACCAAACTCTGGCTATATGAAGAAAGTATCTCTTCCCCCCTACAGGCCTGTGTCTTGTCCCTGAAAAGACAGTCCAAGGACTTCCAGCAATTTAAAGACCTATCCCATGTCCCACCTGCACCGACAAGAATCTCTGCTATTGGAAGCAAGCATCTCCCTGCTCAAGAGAGAAGGGACACACCACAAGGTAACCTGTGGTTTTACCTGCATGACCATGGAGAGGACATGAAGAAGTGCAATGGAAAACGCACCTCTGCCCCAGCAGCTTGGGTATGTGAGTTGAAACAAAAAACAACATTTCTACTCAAGGATAAATGTCACCCCAGTTTCCCGTGGGCAAGTCCTCAGACAGAATAGGAGGGCTGATGTTACTTCAGATCCTCTTGAAGGGACCTCCAGTTCACCCAAAGGGTGGCTGGGCACTGAACAGGATCCCCAGGGCAGTGGTCACAGTCTCAAGCCTGACAGAGTTCAAGAAGTGTTTGGACAATGTTCTCAGGCACGTGGTAGTATTCTTGGGTTGTCCTGTGCAGGGCCAGGAGATGGATTCAGTGATCCTTGTGGTCCCTTCCAACTCAGCATATTCTGTGATTCTGTGAATTTTATATTTACAAGAAGTGAGCAATGAGTACTATGACCACAACTAGAAGGGCCCTGCCTGCAGACAGGTAGAGGAAAGAGACAATAGGATCTACTGGACTGTGTGATTCAATGGCACATCCAAACCACAAGAGTACAAAGCTTTAGTTTACACCAGTGAACAGCGTAGCCTGATGGCACCAAGATATGTAGGAGCAGAATCCACCTCTATTTCTGGGGTGACAGGGGGATGCCAGCAGCTGACTGTACTGGAAGCTGAAGTGAGCTTGACTGGAAACGAATGGCATAGACACCCCATTGTGACTGGTCCAGAGGCCCCGTGTATCCTTGGCATAGACTACCTGAGGACTGGGTATTTCAAAGACCCAAAAGGACTTCATTGGGTT
>JAWWEE010000025.1:543332-563022 GCA_035221455.1 Xenops minutus
CGGCCGGGGGCGCGCGGCCGCCGCGGCCTTTCCCGCGCGCGCTCCACGTGGCGCGGGGCCCGCACGTGGCGCGGCCCGGCCCGCTTTGTTCCTGCTTTGCTCCCGGTGCCTCCCGCCCGTTCCTAAGGACGCGGCGCGCCCGCGGAGCACATGGCAGCGCGGCGGGAGGCGGAGCACGTGGGGCGCGGCGGGGCCGTGGGTGCGCTGCCGCCCTGGGCCAGGCCCGGCCGCCCGCCCTGGGCCCTTATGGAGGCGGCGTCGGTTCGGGCAGCACGGGGGAAGCTGGGCGAGGGTGGTCTTAAAGCGGATGGGCTGGAACGGGCCACGCGGGGAGCTGCGGGCTTGTCTGGGGTTTTCCCCTCCCCACGTGTTCCTCTGCCCGCGAACCCGGAGTGCCGCTGGTTCTCTGTGCAACTACAAGGCCTGGAAGCGGCAAGTTGAAAATAAGTAATCAGCAAATACCTGCGTTTTAAGTAAAATGGTAGGCTTATACTTAAATTGCTTTTTCATAGGCTGCGAACTTAAAGCAGATAAGGAGTATCAGTTCAAAGTAGATGATGAAGAAAATGAGCACCAGTTGTCTCTGAGAACGGCAAGTATTGTTTGGTCTTTAATTTCCGGTTTTAAGTGTCATGTGTTTCACCAAACTGTATTCTTTTAGTGGTAACTGGTTTTATGTTAAAAATATTTGCTGTATTGAAAAAAGCATCCATTACAGCAAGCAATGCAAGGCTGGGAGAGGTTAAATCAGTTCACCCAGAAGCAGCTAAGTAGGTATAAATGAGAGGGAGGAAGGTTTATTTTTGATTTGCTGTCCTTGGTTTATTTTCTCTGAGGAAAACCCATCTTCCATTCAGAGGTAATTGATCTCACAGAATTCTCTCTGATCCTGGAAATTGGGATCTATACACTGAGAGTTCTTGAAGTGTCCTTAGGTCTTTCTGGTGCCTCACAATCCAGACATGTTATTTCAAGGCCTTTACTCTGTACTGAGCATGTGGCTTTCGGGTAGGAGAACATCAGTATGCCCCAGCTTCCGGGGCAAGGAATTAAAGAGCTGTAGCATCTCTACTGCTTATTGTTGTGTTTATTTAAATACAAAGCAATGTTTTGGTGGTACCGGAAACTCTTATAATTATGGACTAATTCCTATAGCAGAATTGCTTCCTACAGCTTTCTTGCATAATAATGCTCTCCAAATATACTGTTCCTTAAAGCACTTCTAGTTACATGAGTCATGTGTCTTCAGTCCTTGTATATTATGAAAATTGCAGCCTGGACTTGACAATAAGTAATTTGTTCTTAGTACAATTTCTTTTGATGGAAGAATATAACAGTAAAGTGTGTATAGGACAAGTCCATACACAAAGGTCTTGTGTCTGAATGTTTGTCCTGCAGATGGAATTGGTCACTGAATGATGCTTGAGCTGTATAGCTTTACCCAAACATTTTTTTTTAATATTTCCTGTAGCATCTCTTCTGATGTTAAACACTGTGTGGGAGATAAAGCAGGTTGGATCCATGGCTCTACTTCGTTGCTAGGGTTGTGGGGGGGCAAAAAAAAGTCTTAAGTCAGTAACCTGTGTTTTGAAAGGGAAGAGATGATACATAGCTGAAAAGGGGGGTAAAATAACAAATTGCAAACTGGAAACGTGTAAGAGACTTAGAAGGTCTTGGATATGGCTACAAACAGAAAATTCCTTGGTGAACAGAGGAAGGACCTGATGAAAGACAGGGTGTGAAGGTAGCAAATACCTGGTGGCTGACCGGTGCACCTGATAGATGCCTGGTTATGTAAGGGCTGGCTGACACTGCCCATTAAGATACAAATGTGGCAGTGCACTTGGGTATGAGGTACAGAAGGATGGGGAGAAAAGGGGTAAAATAGTATTGATGCATGTTAGGGGTAGAAAGTGGTATGAGAGTTTCTGTAAGTGTCTTACTCATGATAGCCGAGAACAGAGAGGGATGTTAACTGCTTCATTACCCCTTTAGTCAGTGCATTCCTTCAGTGTAGAAGTTAAAGCATGTGAATGGATACTTGCCAAACACACAGAAAATATACGAATACTAAATGCTGTAGTATTACTTGAACTGGTTCAAATGACAGGAGTAACTGGGGGTGGAGGGCATGCTCTAAAACTTCTGTCTCACCAGCCGAACAATTCAGTGTTGTTGCCAACCCATTTAAGAGAGGAGATCAGAACAGCAATTTCACTTCTTTAAATTAGCAGTTAACAAAATCTGCCAGGAATAGTAAATCCAATACTCTTATTTCCTCACCTTCAGTCTGATACATCTATCCTGGACCCCATTGTAGCCTCCTTAAAGCTCAGCTCTTAGAAAATGAAAACTTGAGAATTGTGTGCCTCTGCCTGAAGTGTTTACACCCACATCTTTTGCAGAGGGTGGAAGGCTTTCTTTGTATATATATCGAGAAAGGAAGCACAGAGCACTGGTCTTGAGAATAATTGTAGTACTTTATGGGATTCTTAGTTTTCACATCTTTTGCATATAGTCCTGACTCAGAGGCCAGAAGTTCAGGTAACTGGAATTTCGGGCCTGATGAATGTCTTCCCCTCATTTGCCTCCCTGCAGCTATGAATTCTGAAACTTCAGACACTGCCAGACTCAGAGTAAGGAATCCAGGCATTTGAGTTTTGAAATGTAGCTGTCAGTCCATGGTGAAATAAAGCAGAAGGCATATGCAGATGTGACAGTACTGAACTGAGCTGTTGTTAGACTTGACTCCTCAGTGAATATTGACTAAGCAAAAAGTGCAGCATGATAATGGGAAGCCATTGGCAGATAAATTGTGACAAGAAGGGGAAGAGTATAGGCTGTGATTCTGTGGAAAAGGTAATTTTTGCCTTTCATCTTGGCATGTGTTTGTACTTCTTTCCTTGGACCAGCTTCAGGGCTGACTGAATTTGTCACTGACCCAATTTTAATGCAGTGATCCAGTAGCAAAAGGCCTGATTTCACTGTCATCAAAACACATGCCTGGAGTTGCACCTTGGAAGTGGCAGTGTTGTGGGGAAAGAGGGATAGTGGCTTGGGATGGAGTGAAATGGAATTGTTAGCAGTCAGAAATGAAAACTTCAGTACTAATTAATGGAGAACAGTGAATGGAATTTAAAAGATTTACAAATACTTTGTAAGATGCTCAGACTGTGCCCTGTTCTTGACTTCACAGGTTACTTTAGGGGCTGGAGCCAAAGATGAATTACATGTTGTAGAAGCAGAAGCACTGGACTACGAAGGCAACCCTACTAAAGTAGTACTGGCATCCCTGAAAATGTCAGTGCAGCCTACAGTAAGTGCAGGAACTTGAGAAAATGTATTGTGAATTTGGTGTCAGGTGAGAAAAACTAACTAAAATGGCTTGGGTCAGCTGAATTTTTGTGAAACTAAACAGTGGTAAGTGTGCTAAGACAAGTGTCAGTTTTGATGTGTGGTAAATATGTACTTTCTGTCCCTAATAGGTTAATTTAGTCATCTAGAAATAGTACACTTGTTCAGATTATGCATTTTTTAAAAAGTGATAGTAATAAGGCATGTTATCTCAATGTATGCATGTGCAGGCAGATGCACCTGTAGCCTGTGCTGCTTTCTTTGAGCCTGGGATGAGAATAATCTAGGTTTTCTGCAGGTCCCAAAATCTAATTTTTCCACATGATCTACAAGTAGAACTGCATTATGCTGGTGGCCGGTGGGATGGATAATGTTCAAATTAGCATTGCTGCCAAGGGGAGTAAAAACAAGTGTGGTTTGGTCTGGCTTTGGTGTGCTTTAACTAGGATAAATTGTGTGTAGTAAACCCTCTTGGTGGCTTATTGACTGAGGTTTGACTCTTAACACTTCTGGAATATTCTGTCACATGAAATTTGGAGTAACTGTGTTAGCCATGGAGTCTCCAGCTGTTGGTGTTCTTGTTTTGATTTGAATGGTCTGTCTGTTGAGTACACTTTGCCTAGGATATTTGACTAAATAATGCTTTTCCCCCCAGGTTTCATTAGGGGGCTTTGAGATCACACCGCCCGTGGTGTTGAGGTTGAAATGTGGTTCGGGGCCTGTTTACGTCAGCGGTCAGCACCTCGTAGGTACGTATAGCTGGTTACTCATTGTGACCTTGCACCTGGCAGCACTGGCAGAACTTCTAGGGATGTGTGTAGCTGATGTCTCAAGCAGTGCTTTTTCTGATACTGACTCCCTTCTCCCTGAATTTCTGTCACAGTCCTTGGAGGCTTGAGGTGGCTTTACTACAAAGCATTTCAGAGAAGTGCTTCCATGCCTTTTCTTGCCACATGCTTTGTGTGGATAAGGGGCATTTGTCAGCCTTGCAAGTTCTGCCCTTGAAAGTGGGTGTTAGTGTCCCACAGTAGGCATCTCAGCTAAGTGTGAGAAGACTGCCTATGAACTAAACTAAGTCAGGATTAGCTGCCTTTGTAGAATTCTTTGAAACTGGTCTTTACATGGTTTTAAATGTCTCCTTAGGAATGGAAAAAATTGTACCCAAGTTTCTATGACCTCTTGCCTATGATGAGTGTTAAAACCAGTGTGTATGAGTGGTTGTTCACCTGTTTTGGGTTTCAGTATAGTATCTGCATTTAGTGAGTTGGAAAAGTTTCTGATCTCAGTAGTGGTCTCTAGTAGTAAACTTCCTCCTAATCAATTCACCTCAGTAAGACCAAGCATGTTCCGTTGTGGATGATGCTCTTCTGTTTGTTTCTTACTACTAATCTTGCTTTACCCATTGTTAAATTATGTGAGGTTTTTATGCCTTGCCTTCACTTATTTAGCATTAGAAGAAGAACCAGAATCAGATGAGGAGGAAGATGATACAAAAATTGTGAACACTTCAACAAAGAGACCAGCAAGTGGGGGAGGAGCTAAAACACCTCAGGTATATGGACTTGCAGTCACCTTGTTGGAAGAATTTTATTTTGGTTTGGTATTAATGCTGCCTCTGTGAGTAAGCAGTTAGATGGCTTGCTATGATTCACTTAATATGTGGGAAAGGATTATATTGTCCTTGGGTCATGGCAAGTACTAAGTTAGGGAAGTGTAATTAAGTTCCAAATTGTTTCCCAAAACTTTGCTGAAGGGGCAAAATGTAACTGCTACTTCTGTGGAAACTGCCCACTGCAGTAAAAACTCTGAAATGCTCTCTGTAAACTGAGTGCATTCAGATTCTGGTATAAACATCAGCAAGAGTTGAAATGCTGATTGAAGCTCTGTCCTGTAGAGGAAAGGTTCGTATGCTCAGAGCATGCTGTAAATCTGTCAATAACTTTGGAATTGGCAGCTGTAACTTTCCTGGGTTTTCACTAAATTGATGGAAGATAGTATTGTAATTAGGCCGCAAATTGTTTTGAATGACAGTTGCCACAAAATGATATCACTTAACATATTTTTTTTGTTTCCAAAGAAAAAACCAAAATTAGCAGAAGATGATGAGGATGATGATGAAGATGAGGATGATGATGAGTATGTAATCTTTTGATAATACATTTTAAAATTCAGGGTTAACTTTAGCATATGGACTGCGTGGCATAACTGGATGTTAAGGGAGCAAGCTACTTTTTTATCTTGGCTACGGAAAAAAGCAGAATTGCTTACTTTATCTCCACACTGCAGTCTAAATTAGTGTTATTCAAATATGCCAAACTGAGTTATAAAACTTAGCTTCCTGTTACTTGTTAACTTCTAATAAAGTTAGAATTTCTTTATTAGTAGTAGTGGAAGTCGCTAAGATACCTACCTTCAGTATTAAGGCAGAAGGGAATGCATTTAACTGCTTTAACGGTAGTGCTTGCTCTAACACCTTGCTAGGTGTGAAAACAAGGTATATGGAACACCTGGGAAGATTGCTTCCTTCATGAGTGAAACATTTTATTGGGAGGGAGTGGGAAGATTATTTCCTAATGTGAATCTTGAGTTTTGGTGAGTGACCTCCTTTTTAATTGTAGTGATGAAGATGACTTAGAGGATGATGAGGAAGAAATTAAAGCACCAATGAAGAAAGTAAGTGGCATATACATAGACACACACTTTGTGATAGGACAGTAATTGGGCAGGTATTCTCTGAAGTCAGTGAGTTTAGGCACAGCTGTCTGGAATGTGTGAATGGGGGATGCATTTGATTTAGATTGGTCTGTATAAGGAAGTTGCAGTAGAACATAAGAACACTTAAGTAGGAATGTGCATCCCATCCATGTTTTATTTCCTTGGCTGAAGAGGGATGACTGAGTCGTTAACAGCACATGCATGCAGGTCAGACCAGTATGGGGCCTGTATGGCTGTTGAGCAGCAAATCTTGGTCAAAGTGGGTTGTGCTTTGCCCTTTTTAGTCCTGCAGGCTGTGGAAAGGACTTTCTGGCAGCTTCAAATACAAAAGGATTTAAATGTGCGAGTGCAATTCCATCAGTTGTCGAGGGCCACCTGGTGGTGAAACAAGCAACATGGCAGCTGCAAAGGGACAAGGAAGGCATTTTCTTTTTCCCCAATTTGTGTACTTTAGCTTGAATTTTTACATTCATATCTACTGTTTGTAAATGAATATTAATGTTTTGCTTCACTGTGTGCTGCTCTGTCCTAATGAATTTCCAGAGGTGATAGTGCACAATGGTTTAAGGCCTGGTAAAGACAGTATGAACTGCAGATTCTCGCCACATAATCCAGTCTAGTGTGGCTGAACAAAACGGTCCCTTAATTTATATAGAAATAAAATATTCCAATTCCTAATGTGCATGTGGTACTGTGTCTCATGCACATCCCAGGTGATGTTTCTGTATGAAATGCCAAAAGAAGACGTAATAGTTAATGCAATATTTGCACCTGAAAGACTGCATGGTAATATGTAAGGAAAGGTGTAATATATAAGGAAAATAAAATGAGAGTCTCACATAATCGTGGTATCAGAACACATGTCCTGCACCAACAGGTTTTCATTTGGGTTTCTGTAACATGCTTTTTGCTTAAATAATGGATGTTTGACAGTGTGAATAGTTTTTTGAGGTTAAGTAGTATATAAATTTGTCACTAAATATTGAGTATTATTTTAATGATCTAACTTGTAGTTCATTTGGCAATGAACCTGTGTGCTTTCTTTTCAGCCGGTCCGTGAGGTTTCAGGAAAAAATATGCAGAAAGCAAAGCAAAATGGAAAAGACTCTAAGCCATCCACACCAGCATCTAAATCAAAAGTGAGTGAAAACATGAGTAAAACAAGAGTTTGTTCTAGTATGGGAGCTAGTTTTCTTGCCTAATGCTAACTTCAAATAACATAAGGACTTTTAAGTTCGGTTTTTGAATCTTAATATGAAGCATGTTGAGGATACAGTTCACTGCTTCATATTCTCCTATGAAATTATTCAGTGATCAGTAACTACAGACATCCAGGTTTGAAATTAGACATGCTGTCCTTTGGAAATATTGGTGATCCCTCAGTTTGAAATACAAAATCTTTTTTTGTTTAGCACCTTGTACAAGAGGGTGACTGCCAAGTGTGTTGCCACTGGAGTACAGCCTGCTGCTAATAAGTGGCTCTAACTGAACTGATCCATTTCAGAACTGACAGTTTTCTTGTTCAGTGCTTTGAAATTGTCCTGCTTATGCAGCTTTTCCTTGCCGTGTTTACTCAAATGTGATGCCAGGGAGGTTCATACAGAAATTAGCACGGGCTGGATGGCAGGATAGCATCTGAAAAGCAGTGTAGGTGTGCTTTTTAAAGCATGACCTAACCTGGATGCAGATGTGGAGTAAACTCTGAATCACTGAATGTTTTGGCTGTTCTTGGTTTCGTTTCTTTCGGGAGGAAGCTGTGGAAGCACCTGCCCAGAAGCATAAGATGCTAGCTGTGCTAACTGTAGTAAGTCCAAACTTAAATACTTGTACCTTTTCTTGTGTCTGAGGAATGTGTTGGAGGCACAAATTTAACTTTAGTGACTTCATGAAAACTATATGGAGTATTTTATGTGCTAGCTAGTACCTCCATTCCATATAAAATCTACAGTAGATTTGATGCTTGTTTTATGAATATTGCTCTTACACATTAAGTAGCTCTATGTGCAAGTTACTAATGAAATTAATAATTTTCAGACTCCAGATTCCAAGAAGGATAAAACTTTAACTCCAAAAACACCAAAAGTCCCTCTGTCGTTAGAGGAGATTAAAGCAAAAATGCAAGCGTCTGTAGATAAGGTGAGTTTTTGGAAACTTGAGGTTTCTCTTCCATTTCTGGAGATTACAAGAAATGGCTGTGTTATCAGAGTATGATGTTGGTGCTCAGCGAAACAAAAGCACATATGGGACAAAAGCCTTTGTACTCAGGAGAAACAAAACCACTTTGTTTCTGTATTCCTCTGATAGTGCTGGTTAGCAAGTTGATATTTCTTAGTGAATTGTCTCAGTTAAAATTTGAAAAAACCTAGAACAAATCTTTCGTGATATTCTAAAAATGTCTTAACTAGTGTATGCATTTTAGGTTACTTGAGCAGAGCAGAGTGAGTTCTTTATATGCTTGGAATAGCTCAGAAGCAGTATCCACCTTAGCTATCCAAATGCTTGTAAGCCTCAGTAATTTCCAGAAGAGGGAGATAGGTGCTTGTTATATGAGTTGATGAGTCATTGAAGACCTGAAGGCCTTTTTTAGGAGGGATATGAGGTTTATTGGGTCTTCACTCAATGGATGTTTCACCTTTTGAAGGAGGCAGGGCAGTCACTTGGCTTACCAGCCTTGATTAGGACTTCATGGTTAGACATATGAGTATTTTTCTTAGCTGCTATTTAAGAAAGAAAATTGACTTACAGGCTGGTTGGGTAAAAGTGTAGCATGTAATGATGATTCTTTTCCCCCTTAGCCAGGTTTGGAAATGTATGTCTGGTTTTACTTGACTGACACAGAAGTGTGCTCACTTGTGACTGAACCAGATTCTTTGTTGGAGACTTGGCTGATACACTGGTGCTGTGAAGAATTGTATTGGTTTGTTGGTGTTTTTTAGTTCATGATGATAAACTTCTTAACCCCTTACAGTGGCAAACAGTCCCTTAAAGAATTAGGATTTTTTTCTGCTTTGAGGCCACTTTGTCCCAGGAATGCAAAACAAGGCTAAAAGTGTTCCAATAGAGTGGATGCAGAGTGAACACTGACAGGTTGTGCTGAGGATGGAAATGCACACCCCTGGACTGTGATCCTGATAGTGATGGGTGGTACCATCCTGGTGGGTCATGTTAACCTGGAGACTGGGGTGGTGTTTGGCATGACTCAGAGCAGCCATGGTCAGTGTTGCTTCTGCAATGTAAGCAGAAGTGGCTCAGCTGCTCCCGCTAGACACTGAGGGAAGGGAAGCATGCAGAACAGATAATGGGCAAAAAGAACTTTAAAATATCTGTTGAAGAGTGTTTTTACCAGGAAGTGCTGTGTACAGTGCTACTGTAGCAGGCAGCTTAATTTGTTTTCTAAGATGGTGCTAGAGCATCCCTTAGTAACGCAAGGAGTGTGTGCATTCCTAGGTGCCACAACACTTCCAGCTGACAGCCAGCAAGTTAACAGCTTTATCTGACTAGTGTATGACTGACTACAGAGAGGTTATTTTAAGTGGTGAATGCTTGCTTTTATATTCTGGAGCACAAGGAAAGAGTCTTGTACAGCAGTTCTAGTGCATAGTTATTCACCCCTGTGAGAAGAAAACTTGAAAATGGTTTAAAGCAGATTGGTGTGGTGAGCTTCAAGGTAGGCTTGGTATCCACATGTGTTGAAAAGAGTTTCAGCTTCATAGGTTATTTATTGGAATCATTAAATGACCTTCACAGACTAAAGCTTGCCTTTTTTTGAAATAGGGTACAACCCTGCCTAAGCTGGAACCCAAATTTGCCAACTACGTTAAGAATTGCTTCAGGACGGAGGACCAGAAGGTAACTGAGCTTGATTAAGTCTGAAAGCTTTTATAGCCTGATTTAGGGATTCTTTTCCACTTCTTAATCTTTACAAGCTTTGGACTGTTTCAAAGGGTTACAAACCACAAATAATACTTCAAATTACATAAATGGGAATGGTTTTAAGGGTTTGGTTGGCTAAGATGGGAAAGCTAATATTTTATTACATTTTTCCAGCTTTTATATGGTTGGTAAATTATCTCTTGCTTACTAAACCCACAGAATTTTCCTTTTGGCACCATATTGGCTAAGGAAATGAGCTGTGGTTTTCCTTGCTGCTGAATTTGGCCACCTAGGCCAGTCTGCTGTTCAGCCCTTGGTTGGAGAGGGTGTCTGGGAGGGGGAGCTGTTTTGTGATGGAGATTGTGGCAGTCTTGCTACATTTTGTCCCAAAATCAACTGAGCTTTTAAAAGAAGGCAAGCCAAAAGGTGGTATCAGGAAGCAAGTTTCTGAATTAGTTATTATTTACCACAGGCTGGGCTAGAATGTGTCTTAGATTTTCCTATCAGAAGTCCTGTAAGTTAACTTTCTTCCAGGGACAGAATTCCTTATGCTTTCCTGCTTCCCTTGGTGGTTCAGAGTAAACTTACGAACAAATTGATAGGTTCTTGAAAGAATGTTGAAGAGCAGTTAGTCTCAGCTACTGGAGTCCCTCTGACATTTGCCAGGGTAGGCAGAGTTCAGCCAATATTTGCCTAGCTGGTCCACACCCATTCTCTCACTCACCTTCACTGAATTCTTACTGTTGTTACTTAGTGTGAATAACAGTCTTCCAGCAGAAGGACCTAGTGTCACACTTTCAACTTGATTTTCTCTGAAAGGAATGCATTTTTTGTTACAATGTCAATATTTTATGGAGTAAGTGGAGATAGTAAACTAAAAATAATTTGAAAAATGGATTTCAATCTCTAACTTTTTGTGTACACTTCCAGGTCATTCAAGCTCTCTGGCAGTGGAGACAGACTCTGTAAGAAAAGAAAACATTTTAAACAGTTCATTAAAATCTGCAGTCTTACTTCTGTAACCATTATTTGGCTGTTCTTTTTACAAATGCTGAAAGAGCTTTCCCTTCTGTGTCTGATAAATGTCATCCAGATTACCTTGCCAAGAATGTGTTGTCCAAAATGCCTGTTTAGTTTTTAAAGATGGGACTCCACCCTCAGCTTCATTTTAAATATGTATGGAATGTTTTGATAAGGCATGGTGGTGGTGGTGGTCAGACAAATGGAAATGGTGGGGAGACTAAATGTATGTGGAAAAAGAATAAAATTTAGTATTTTAATAAAGTACTATTGTTTCTTTTTTATGGATTGGGGGTAGTTTGCATATTGAACCACAGACAATGGAGTTTAAAGTTCTCCTAGGAACTTATCTTTAACTATTCTAGCTTCTTTTCCCTACCAAGTACACATCAGCTGGTCTCATTTGTGCTGTCAACTTTAAAAACAACTCCAGTTCCGTGAGCTTTACAGGTACTGAGCAGATGATTGGTGAGAAGACTTACGTGGTAGGCAGGGCTTCATTCTTGTCTGAAAGTGACCACTAATTACATAATTGGCTCAAACAGCCCTTCCTGCATCTTAATTTCTGACCTGCTTCATTGCTCTTTGGTTTATGGTTTCTTTCTAACTAGTGAGTTTGTAGGGCCTGTGACTCCACTTGTAAAATGCAATACTTTTGATTTGGGAATTGCTGGCTGTGCTGCTCCTCTGAGGAGCTGCAGGCTCTGAGGTTGTTTCCCAAAACGACTCCTGTGAGGGTTTTGTGGAGAAGAGAATTAGCTTTCAGTGCTGTAGGGTGTGCCTAGAGAGCTCACTGGTGCCAGTGGATAAATTCTTGGGAATGCTGAGGAACTTAACAGCAAATGCAAAAGCTTAGATGGGCAGGAAGTCTGGTCTGTTTTGATTATTGCCTACACAGGATACTAAGAAGCAGAGTTTAAATTTTGGACCTATCTCGTCTGTCACATAAAGTAGAAATGTCAAAGGTGTAAAGGCTTTCAGGTGAAGGAAAGCATGCATGTGCCTAGCACAGAGTTCTTCCTCAGGGCTCCTGTCTAAATGCTGTATCACTTCAAATCCTTGACTGTTACATCTGTGTATACTAACTGCAGTAATGGTGTGGAGATTGAAAAAAACACTTTGCAAGAAAACATTCAAGCAGTTGTATGGTAACCATTAAACTTGGCTTTAATCCTTGCTATGTTTGAGAATTAATTTAGCTGACTTCACAGCAGCAAAACCCTTATCTGAGGACAGAATATTAAAACAATCTTCAACAGGTTGAGGTTCTCCCCACTTAAGAGGGTCCTGCATGAATTGCCTTCCCAAGACATGGTAAACTCTTCTTGGGCTGTGCTCATTTGGCATGGGGTGTCTTTTTTTTAATGTGCTTAATTTTTTTAAGTTGTTTAGGTAGAACGTATAGTGTAGTTTGTAAAATTGCCACTGGAAATCCTTTTTTCAAGTTGACTATTATAAAACCTTATGGTTCCTATGGTTGATGTTCTGAGTGTGATGGAAAGCAGTGCAGGTCTCCAGAAGCAAATAGTTCTTTTTGGAAAAACAAAGCCAAGCAAAGTGCATCGTTGAGAAGCAAAACATAGTGCAAGTGAGTGTCAAAGATTCATTTAAGCTTAAGTATAATTGCAGCATGTGAAATGGCAGAGTTAGAAGGGTTTGAAATGCCTGTTTTGGTGGGGTTATGTCAATAGATGATGTCATATACATAAGTGAGAGCACATTTCCCTGGTGAAATAAAGTTAATGGCACAGACAGGCTTATTTAAGCAAAATTGCCCTCAATTTTGGCTGAAACAAGTTAAAATTGTACAGTAATTTCAGTAAGAGGCTATCCAGCCAATAAAATCTGATTATTAACTTTTAAGAAAAGCCAGGGTGTTGTCTGTCTGTAGGTACTGACCAAAGCAGCTCTGGGTGCAGCCACAGCCATTGCAGAGGGAAGATGGAGTCTGTATAAGCAGCTCTGAAAGAAAACTTACTCCAGTGCTGTTGCCAAGGTACAGTGCAAGTCAAATCTTTGTCAGGCTGCTGTTAAGCATCCTAAGGCATTTTTGAGGCACCTCTCATGGCGTAAGTGGTAACTTCACTTGGCCCTGGTTATCTTGCCCATTGTTCTCTGCCACTTTAGGCTCAGAGCTATAGTTGTGAGGAGTGGGCAGTGTCTGGGGCTGTCTGGCCTGTGCCTGCCTTGCCATTTCTGGGCGTGTCTCCACAAACACCTTGCTCTGTTTGGGACTAGCCATCCAGTGACTGTGGATGCAGCTGTATTCTCTAAGATACATGCAGCTGCCAGTTTTGCTTCTTTGAACAGAGCCTCAGAGTTTGATTAAGAAAAAAAAAAAGGCTTAGATATGATAATACCTGTTGAAGGGAAGAGACAAATACCAGATGTGTGTTGCTGAAGTACTGTGTTCTTGACTTTCTGCAGAGTTCAGACATGTTTTTGCCATGGTAATGATGACAACAAAGCTGTAATGTTTTGATAGCTGTGTCGAGGGTTATGAGCCTGTGTGTGATCCTGGTCCTTGAGCATTGGCTTATTTGGGAGCATGGAGGTCCACAGTCACAAGAGCATTGATCTTATCTCATTCCATGATGGGAGTCCTTTACAGGACAGCAAAGCGCCTCTCCAAGTGGCTGTCCCTTCACCTACCCTTTCTATTTTTCCCACTGCTTTCTTGCTTGTTGCAGAACCTGTCTGTTCTGCCTTATAAGTGTTTTGTTCCTTATGATGAACAGGTAGTTGGTGTCCCCCTACATGGGACAAAGGGAAAGCCACCCAGCTGAGCCATGAGTGGCACCACACAGGGAAGGCAGCAGCACTGTCCCCTGCTCACCTACAGTGTTGGCTGCAGGTAGAGCTGTTCCATATGGATCTGCTTGTCTCCAGGTCTCTGGTGTTTCTTGGCATCTCATTGCAGAAGAGGTGATAATAGAAAGATACTATACTGGCAGGAGCTCTTGGTCTGTGCCTTACTCCTTGGTGTGTTCAGGGGAAGTTCTTGTGGCCACTTCAGGTCTGTCCCTGGGTTCTGTTTGCTCCTGTGACTCCAGCTCTTGCCAAAACTGTGTCTCAGACCCCAAGTGCTGCGATTGTGAGGATGTTGTTTTGCTTGTGCTCAGCAATTGTTGCAGCCTTTGGAGAGGAGCAGCTTCAGCATGGCTGGCAGGAGGGTGGGAGTGTGTGTGGGCTGAGGTAATGGAAAGCAGGGCCAGGATGGGTGGTGGTTCTGGGCTTCTTGCCACCCAGACAGTCCCTCGGGGACTAAGTTCATGCTGGAACATGCTCTCTGTCCTCTGGTAATCTTGCCCAGATACCCCAAGCTATGTCCTGTTTCCTTCCCATGTGCCATTACTGACTAGTGGCCAAACTCTTCCCAGTGCTTCCTTCCCTCTTTCTCTGTGGAACAAGCACCTAGATTCTCCTTGCTCTTTTCCCAGAGGGGAGCTAAAAAACTGGATCCCGCTTAGAAAATGTCAGAAAAAGCTGCAGATGATTGGGATGGTTTGGAGCTGAGCATTGGATGGAGTCTTTATTCCCTGCCCTTGGCTAGTGGGCAGTAGGTTCTGGCAAGCAGCAGCAAATGCAATTGGTTGTGTTGAGTGAGGGTTGGAGGCTTTGTGATCTGGTATTTATTAAGGGTTGCTTTGTCTGTGTCCTGACTCAATCTGAACGAGGAGAGCTGAGCTTGTGGGATGGGGTGCAGCAGAAGTGGTACAGAACTTCCAGGTGTGCCTGAAGGGACGTGACTTGTCCTCCCGTTTGCAGACAGCAAAGAGAATACTCTGCTGGCCACTCGCTCATTGTTCATCTGCATTGACGCTTTTGGGAGCAATTCTGAATCAACTCTTCCATGGCTGGCCCTTGGGTTGCAGATGGGTTTTAAGCAGTGCCTAATTGGGACCAAATAAATCAGTCAAATATATTAAATGTTACTTAAGATGTGTGCCATGGGGACCATGTGTATGGCCTGTGCACTGTTTATGAAGATGACTTTTGCTCTGCTCTTTACTTTCTTTGCTCCTTCCATCACTTGTGTCAGCATTCCCTGACCAAGCTACAGGAGCCTTTATAGGAAAAGGATCCTGAAAAAAACCCATAAAGAACAAGAAAGTGCAATGAATTAAAAAAAAAACAGGAGGGGGTAAGGTGACTGGGGATCAAAAGAGAATGGGAAAAGTGAAGATGCTCCGCAGGGGACCTCTGACAGTTCCTGCCACTTGCAGAGCTGGCCATGGCAGCAGCCAAGGGGCATGGATATCACTGTACCTGGAACAGCAAGTGGCAAAAGGAGGGAACAGAATTAGGCCACTCAAAGAGAATTGATGCACCTGATACATCTCAGTGTTTAGTTTATGCTAAACACTAAAAATATGAAAAATAGTCATTTTAACTGAAGGCAGTTTTGTTAGAAGGGTCCCTCTGTCTTACACATCTAATTTCCGGGGTCTGAAGCCTGCTGAGCTGCATCTAATTCTGTTGACTTACTGGATTCAAGATAAAATAGGTTCTCTTGACTGTTCACAAATTAAGCCTGAGGTTTTACATTGATTTGGTTTTTTGTTGTTGTTTTGGGTTTTTTTTAATGAATAGTAACTGCAGAGAGAGTTTAAGCTTTATTATAGCTGTCAAGGTATTTGGCATTTCACTGCTGTAGCCACCCTGATCTATGCCTAGTTCACGTAAATTTTCCTGCTAGTTCTTATATTTGTCTCAAAGCTCGGAATTGTGTTATTTTCCCAAGAATGTCCTTGATAAGAGGCTTCTAGTGACCCACATGCTATGTTGAGGCAGTATTATCTCAGCATTGCTGTGCTTTCCCAAAGTACTTGTTGCCTTAGCTGTTCCCTGTATGTAGATGTGTGTGAGGACACCAAGAACAGGGACAACCACAGCTAACAAGTAAAGCTTTCAATTTAGTAATAAGGCCACCTGTGATGTTTAGAGTATTCTTACCTGCTCTTCACTCTTTTCCCCATACTCTCAAGCCTTTCCTTCAAATTTTCTACATGGAAATGGCTATTGTCAGTTAAAATCTAAGGGAAATAACATGTCATGGGACCACTGTAGTTCAGGGGACCCAGCCAGCCCATGGGATCTCCAGAGACCATGGGAGGACAGGGAGACTGGGGGATCTTGGCTTCTTTTTTGGGGTCTCAGACTAGAAGAGATGATTCTACTTGTTCCCTTTAGCTTTTTGGTTTTGAATAGTCTTGTTCCAACTCAGTCTCAGCTCTTACCACAGCTGCCTCCTTACTAACTTGGTCCTTCACTGCTCCTCACATTTCTCTGTCTTCTGGGCCTTATCAGTTCTTTCTCCAGTCTTCTGTACCCACTGCTGTTGCAGCAGAACGGCCTTTCCCTGGTCTCCCAAAACAAAATTGAACCCCACTGCAAACATAGTGCTCCTGCATGAATCTCTATCCATTCTAGGTTGCTTGGCAAAGTGTCCCTGAGAGCCCAGCTGTGACTGGTGCCCTCATTTTGGTTCTGGTAAAGAATGTTGATGATAAAAACCTGTTACTTCCAAGTGGATGGAGCTCTGCTTGTGGGGGCTGCAAGATACTCGTGTGTGCCCCAGGAGAGTGGGTCTTCCAGAGATGTCTCCTTCCTCACCTGGGGTATTGATTTTCCAAAAATATTCCATGTTCTGGTATACTTTTGTATAAATCTACCCACATGGGTTTTTTTGAATTCTTGCTCTGACGGAGGTGTGGCCTTACAGCTCCCCTTCAGAAGGATTAGTAGAAACATAACATTTTCCAGCATTGCTTTCAGAAACTGTCCTGTGTCTGTCTCAAGGCCCACCTTGAGTTGCTCCAGGATCACTCATTCACTTGTGCTGTCGCTGAGGGCAGTGACACAGGGCATTGAGAGGTCCATGGTGACACCAGTTCAGCACCTGCAGCTGTGTGCATCAATCCTGAACTGCCCTGCAGTGGGACATGCCCTGACATAGCAGCTGGGGCAGGGGGCAAGAGCCCACAGTGGTGGTGTGGGAAGGGAATGGTCACCCCAGACAGGGGCTGAGTATGGTGACTTGCTGGAGACAGCTTAATTCAAGAGGCTTCAGTCAGAGAGGTTTATGTTTAAGAGCTGTTGAGCTGAAAAGCTCCAAGTTAAGGAAATACTAAGTTTTGAAGCTTAACAGCTTGTGATTTTTTTTTTTAATTTTTTTTTTTTAGGGATAAATGAAACCATAGAGGAATATAAATCCAAGGAACCAAGCCCCCTAGGATTTCATGCAGTGCAAAGGCTGGAAAGTGGAATTTCCCACTAGTTTGTGTAGGGTTGTCTGCAGAGGCTGGCTTGTTCTTGTCTGCCTTCAGAAGTGTTCAAGTAGCTGCCACATGCTCCAGAGGGGAGCTGCAATGCTCCTGGGTGGTGGGATTAAGGAAAATCTTTGTGCATCCTCCCTGTGCAGGACACAGGGCAGGGGTGGCTGGGCTGGGGGACACAGGCATGTGCTGGCTGAGGGGCCTGGGCACTGGAGAGAGTACGCAGCAGAACCAGGGTATTGAACTAATCCACTGGTTTCTCCTTAGCTTGAGATGCCCATCACTGTCAGTGATTTCATTTGCCTCATTGCTCTGCTAATAAAACACTGATACTTGCTTAATGAGTATGTTGGAGCTTTCAGAGGAATCTGAGGTTTCAGTCCCCAAATCCTATTGAAATTCAAGAGGTGTTCCAGTAGAGAAAAACTTTGGCAAACTCTGAAACCCTGCCTGCTGAATAAGAGGCTGTGTTGGGTTTCTCTTTTACAAAATAATGATAGAGATCAGAATAAGGGTTGTAGCATCGTGGGTTCTCCCTTTGCAAGGGGCCATGAGACACCCAGGTCTAGAGCTGAAAGGGGTACTGTTGTTGCCTCTGTTCCCAAGAAGGCCAGGAAAGGCTGTTGCCTGCAGAAGCTCTTGGAAGCATCCCTGCTCTCTGGAGTTGGGATGGCCTGTCTGCAGCACCAGGCTGGTTGCTGGCAGCTTTGGGGATTTCCTGGCCACCTGTCTCCTCCCACGACTCTGCTCTGCCCTGTCCGAGTTCCCTCCACTCCGGCACACAGAAGGCTGCCCCAGTTTGTTGTCCCTCTTATTAGTGCTGCAGAATGAAGCTGCCATGCTTGATATCCTATTATTTGTGTTCCTTATGTTATTCCATCATTCTTTTCTTTTATATTCATTTGTATTTGGCATGCATTAAGTGCTTTTTCAGCCTCCATTCTCTAAGGCAGGAGTTGCTGGTGGCCAAAAGAAGCCTGCCCTGGTCACAGCAGGGAAACTCTAGCAGAGCTGGGCAGATACATCTGTATGAACTCTCACTCACCACTGACGTACTTCCTCACAGATAGTCTCTGCTTAGTTCTGGATGATGGCTGTGTTGCCTTTATCAGCTTCTAGGCTGGATAAACTTCACCTCTTTCCAGATGGGCTTCCCAGCAGCTGTTAGCTAATAGCAAATATTTCTTGCTGAAACAAGAGGGTTGTGCCATACCTGTGCCTCAACAGTGCCAGTCTTCAGGCCCCAACCCACCCAGGTGTTGGGTCACTGCAGGGGATTGATGCTTGTATTTGCAGGACTGAAGTTTCTGATTCCTGATGCCCTGCTGGCTGGCGTGGTGCAGTTCACATGTTCCAGCTTGGCATCGGATTTGTGGGGCGTATAAAGCACAGCTCAATGGTCACAAGCTAAAAAGTGTGAGCATAGGGCACCCACCCAGCAGCAAAAGCTGAGTTCTTTCTTCAGAAGTTTGCGTTCTTTTTTCAGTCTAGTGAAGGAAAGCTGTTAAGCGTGTTTTGATGGTGTATCAGATGCTTGGTGTGGGCATTCAGCATTTCTACCTTCACTATTTTTACACCTTTGTTCAGTGTTTCAGTTACTGTCTAACATCTCTGTCTGTTTTCAAAGTTCAGGGGACCAGTGTAGTAACTGCAGACACATCTTGGCTCAGTGCTATCTCCCAGGCTCTTCATCTCAGGGCTTGGTGAAATTCAGGTGTAAAAGCTGACAATGAACGGTTTGGGTTGCTTTTATTCCTCCATAGTTTATTTATATCTGGGAGAAAAGTTTCAGTGTGCTAAAGCCTAACTTCCATCTGGAGTTAACAGATAAGGGGCCTTCCCTCTGCCTCTTGACACGCAGAGAAATCTGTGAGTTCAGGGGCTGAACACCAGCAGCTTTTCAGCCTTGCTGCTGCAGTTTGGTGGCTTCACCAGGTACCAACCATGGCTGCACAACTCCCAAAATTTCTCAACACCAAAGGGCTCTGTCTCAAGGAATGCATTTGCATCTACAGAATGCAGGTTTGTTTAATTTGTACCACCTTCTCTGTTCTCGAGTACACAAGTATCTGTATGTGAGTGGTCATGCTGCCACCTACCACACTGATGATTTGCAAAAGACTTGCAGAATTTTCATGTGAATTTCATTTATATGAGGATCCAGAGGAAGCCATGAACTTGCTTGGAGTGGAGGGCTGGAGCCCCTCTGCTCTGGAGTCAGGCTGGAAGAGCTGGCAGTGTTCACCTGGAGAAGACTCCTGAGAGACCTCAGAGCCCCTTCCAGTGCCCAAAGGGGCTCCAGGAGAGCTGGGGAGGGACTTGGGACAAGGGATGGAGTGACAGGACAAGGGGGAATGGCTTTCCATTGCCAGAAGGCAGGGTTAGATGGGATATTGGGAAGAAATTCTTCCCTGTGAGGGTGGGCAGGCCCTGGCACAGGGTGCCCAGAG
>JAWWEE010000025.1:563122-574164 GCA_035221455.1 Xenops minutus
AGGCCCTGGCACAGGGTGCCCAGAGAAGCTGTGGCTGCCCCTGGATCCCTGGGAGTGTCCAAGGCCAGGTTGGACAGAGCTTGGAGGAACCTGGGCTAGTGGAGGGTGTCCCTTCCCATGGCCCAGGGCAGGAACTAAATGATTTAGAAGGTCCCTTCCATTCCAAACCATTCTGTGTTTATGTAAATATATATGGCTCTGTGCTTTGTGCTTTCAGTGCCTCGAGTAAGGACTTTAGCCTGGGACTTTGTGATGGCTGAGCCCAAGTCCTGACTGTTCTTCACCATGTTCCTTCTGCAAGACTGTGGCTGAATGTGATGGTGCTGAGGCTGAAGTCTTGTCCTCCTGGGCATCAGTTCAGGATTGTTTTGAGGTGCTCTTTTGTCAAATATCGGTAACTCTAAAGCATCTTCTCTCTCCCTGTCTGTCCAGGCTTTGTGGCAGAAGTGTTTCTTACCTTGGGAAGAAGTTGCTTTTTTTGTGTGTAAACCGGGTAAAGACAGAATGTGCACCCCAGCCAGTCTAAAAGTTGTCTTTCCTTTTACCATGGGTTTCAAATGCAGAAACCCCTTTCTATGTGATTTTCACTAAGGACTCCTTATTGAAACAGCCCAAGGCTGGGGATGCAGATGACAGACACAAACAGCACACAGATTTGCTCACCAACAGCAGGGCTGGGATGCAAAGCTGAACTTGGTCTTTGTAAAAGATCAGCCCAGGTTTTTTCATTTTAATTTAAATCTTGGTGCGCCACATGCAATGGGGCCAGATCCTGTGCTGGCCTTTCCTACTGGCTTCTCACCCACATTCCAAAGAGGTGTCCAGGGGGTGGGAAGGTTTTGTACTCAAGCATGCTCTTAAGTCCTTGGCCCCATTGAATGGGCTTCATGCTCTGTGAAATGCCCACTCCTTGTGTGATACGGACCACTGGAGCAGGGCAAGGGAAGCTCATTTCAGTGGCGGCACCTTCACTGCCCTGCGAGTGAAAGGTCATGCTGCTCAGACTTTGATTTGAGCTGCTGAAGAGCAGTCACTAATCCAATAAGCCACCGAGGCACTGTAGGATACAGCCTTAATTCAGGCATTTGCATGGGTAGGTGGAAGGCAGTAACCCTGGGAGCTCCCAGGACTGCCCTACACTGCACGGACCTACCTGGCCCATGTCTTGCTTAATAAAGTGTTGGGAACATCAAGCTCTCAGGAAGATGCTGCACCAGCCTTTGCATCTGGAGTGTGCTGTATGAAAAATAAACAGCTTTTAAGGTTTTACAGCGGGCATTGGCAATTGGATCACATAGCAGCCTTCAGCAGTGGAGCAACAGAAAGTGGAGGTTTTAATGTTATATATACACACACGTATATTCATAACAACATGCAGCTAAATGATATTTCTATTTTTTCAGAGATACATATAAGCAGCCTCATCTCTAGTCTGTGCCCATCCGTGTTCTTCAAGGCTGGTAGCCTGAGATTCACCCAAAACTGGTATTATTCTCTGAGTAACTATTGGGATATTAAAGGGTTCTGACAGACTAATTAAGCACAAAACATGGATCTAGTTGAAATAAAGAACTCATGTGTGATTGCAAATGAAATAGTTGAAAAAAGAAAAACATCCATCCCATGTGCCTTCCTTAAAACAATCACTGGTGTTGCCCTGGCAGCTTGTGCTGTTTGAGATGTCCTGGTGCCTTCTGCCCTGTGTGGATCCAAGTACCTTGGCAATCAGGTTATGGTGGTGGGAGGTAGCTGTGTATGTCAGCATGGGCTGGGCCAGCATCACCTGTGATGAGTTTTTCCATGCATAAGTCACAGCTTTGCTCCAGCTGCTTTAATTGTCCTTGCTGTTAGGGCAATTATAAATGTTAGGAGCAGCTTCTCTAGCTGTTCTGCTTCCATCCAGGTGCAGCAGCTCTGGGCCAGCTCAGGTGTTGGGCAGAGCCAGTAGTTGCTGTCTAAGGAGCCTTTTCTTGGAGGCAGGTGATGGGGCTGCCACTATGGAAAGCCTGAGGAGCAATCAAAGTTCACGCTCACAGGTAGCTGCAAGTGTCACGGGGGAGTTATTGCCTCTGGCTTTGCAGAATTCCTGTGAGTGTTGTGCCAGGGCTCCTTGGGCCAGATGGCCCTGCTCACCAGTCCAAGGATGCTGGATACAGTGAGGTGATGGGCTGGTGCTTGTGGAAACACTGGGCTTGACCTCATGCCACAGATGCCTTTGCTGTGGGTGACTGAGTAGCACCTAATAGCATAAGATGGTATAGGATGAGCTTTTCCTGCCCAAACTGCTTCCAGGAAGTGAAGCACTGGGGGTGATTAGGAATATATGGAATATTTCCACATCTAAGCTAAATACTATCATCTTGCAAGTCTCCAGTGTTTGTAACATTCCAGTGCAGGCAACTTGGTGAGCTTAACTTGTAGGGTTCAGGATGGTGGCTCTGGTGGTCTTGGGCACCTGTGAAAGCAGCTTGCAGCTGTGGCAAGGTGCCGTGGGAGTGCCGTGACGGGGATGTGTGGAAGGAACCACTGATGTTGGTGACATCAGCAATTGACAGTGGTTTGGATTTTTTTTTTTTTTTGACTTGCAGATTCAGAAGACCAGAAGTGTGAAGTCTGTTAGATACATCATAGATGTATGTTCATGCTGGAGGTTTTATAAGGACTTACTTTGATCCCTGTTTTAAAATTTCTTAATGTTTTCTATGCCTCTTGGGCCTGAAACTGGGGGCTGAAAAACCCTATGACTTGGTGCCTGAAGGATCCCGTGATGAACTCCAAGGATTAAAGATGCTGCTTGACTTGTGGCTGAGGGTGCTGGGGTAGCAAGTGCCTCAGACCCTGCAGCAGTGGGAGCAGCTGCACCGATGCGTGCTGTTATTGGAGTGGAGAATTTGGAAAGCTCAGAGTTCTGAGCTATGGTTATGTTCTCACTTAATAAGGTGTTAACTGACGTTGGGCGCTCTGTGGAGAGTTCGGCTGTGCATGGAGGTTAACAGTTCCTGGCATCTTGTCTGCTATAAACGAGCTTTCAGACACGGGGAAAGAGTTACCGGACGCTCCCAGCGTGTGAATTTTTTTTCTTAATATAAAAAAGCCGAAACCATCGAGACGCCCCTGACGTGCGGAGGGGGCAGGGGCTGTGCGGGGCCGTGCGGGGCGCGGAGCGGCCGCTGGAGGGCAGGCGAGCCGTGCGGGAGCGGCGGGCGCGGCCCCGACCCGTGCCGGGACATGGCCCGGGCTGCGCCCAGCTCCGGGACCCGCGACACGCACCGGCGGAGCGGAGCGGAGCGGGCAGGAGCGGGGCAGCCGAGCCGTGCTGAGCCGGGCCGTGCTGAGCCGGGCCGTGCTGAGCCAAGCCGTGCTGAGCCGAGCCGAGCCGAGCCGAGCCGAGCCGAGCCGTGCCGGGCCGTGCTGAGCCGAGCCGAGCCGAGCCGAGCAGTGCTGAGCCGTGCCGAGCCGAGCCGAGCCGAGCCGGGCCGAGCAGTGCTGAGCCGTGCCGAGCCGAGCCGGGCCGTGCTGAGCCGAGCCGAGCCGAGCCGAGCCGTGCTGAGCCGAGCCGTGCTGAGCCGAGCCGTGCTGAGCCAAGCCGAGCCGAGCAGTGCTGAGCCGTGCCGAGCCGAGCCAGCCCAGCCGTGCCGTGCCGTGCCGTGCCGAGCCGTGCCAAGCCGTGCCGTGCCGCTCCGAACCCCTGGCGCTCCGGGCGAGCAGCGGCGCCGCCCGCCCCGTCGGGCCGGGGAGGGCGCGGGGGAGCCGGAGCCCCCTCCCTTCCCTCCCTGGTTTTTGGAGGAAAGGGCTCCCGGTCCGGCGCTGCCCTCCGGCCGGGCGGTGCCAGCGCCGGGGGCCGCCCGGGCGGGTCCGGGTCCGGGTCCCGCCCCCGCCCCGCACAGCGCTATGCCGCCCGCAGCGCGGAGCGGGGCGCGGGGCGCGGAGCGGAGCCCCGAGCGGATCCATCGGCCCGGCCCGGCCCGGGGGGGCGCGGGGGGGCACTTGCTGATGATCGGAAGTTACTGACAATAAGCACCTTCATCCCCCCAAAGGCGGAGAGAGAGAGAGAGGGAGAGGAGGAGGAGGAGGAGAGACAGGGGGAGAGGAGAGCTGATGCCTGACGAGTCACTCGGCGCAGGCAGAGCGGGCGGTACCACAACTTCCCGGCGGCGCGGAGCGGCGCGGAGCAGCGCGGCGCGGATCGGAGCTCGCCGGCCGGATCGCTCCCATGTCAGCGCGGCCGCGGGGGACTGCGCTCCGCTAGCCACCAGCCCGCCAGCCCCCTCCTCGCCCAGCGATGTATTCACTGCTCTCAGCCTGCACTTGCCTGTAAGGATTACGGCATATTTCTAAATATTTATTGTTATTATTATTTCTAAATTTTAAAAAATATTTTTAATATTTTTTTTTAACTTTCATTCTGGAGGCTCCGGTTGCATTTTCTTTGCGACCAGGTGGTAATCGGGACCTGAGCCTTTCTATAAGACGAGCATTGCTCTGCGCCCTTTAAAAAATTGAAAACAAAAAGAAAGAAAGAAAAAAAACCAAAACCAGAACCCCCCCCAACTTTAACCATTTTACCGCATCATTTGATCTTTTGTTGCTTTTTTTTTTTTCTCCTCTCCAGATGTTTACATTTCCTGCTGCTGTGCTTTCAGGTACAGGTACGTGTCCTTTCTGTCCTCTCTTCTTTTTGGTTGTAAAATAGAAACAAAGGCGGCGTGCTGACCTCGAGTGCCAGGCAGGTTTGGTTGGGGCTTTCACTTGTTTCCCTCTAGTTTTTATAGCCGTATTAAACCGAGCCCCGCACCAGATGCTGGAGTGTCACTTGCCGCGGCCCGGGGCTGCTCCGCTCCGTGCCCGTGCTCAGCCGGGGCTGGGGAGCAGCCGGTGCGCCGGTAGCGGGATCCTCTGGAGTGCATTAGCCTGGCTGATGATGTGAGAGGGAGTGCTGGACTCTCCTTGCACAATGTTGATTGATGCACTTGCCTTGGAAGAGCAGGCGCTCGCTCTCCTGCTCGCCCTCCTTTTTTTTTTTTTCCGTCTTCCCCTCTTTGGGAACTTGCTCCCAAAAACTGATACTTTGAAAAACACGAGTTTGCCTAGCCAGGAGGAGGCTGTGTGCTCCCTCCCCATTATTCAGAAGAACGCCGTCCAAGTCAGCTCGAGCCTTTGATCCTGCCTCGGCAGGAATGAAGCTGTTGGAGGAACACCCTGAGCGGGGAAGCTCTGCAGCCCCGGCGCCCGCGGGACCGGCGCGGCCGCTGCCCCCACAGCGCCCTGGGCACGCACTTCTCTGCCGCGGGGATTTTAGCTGGGCATCCTGGAGCAGACCCACCTGCGGGGCCGCGCAGAGCAGGTGCCACTGCTCCAGTGGCTCCAGCCCACCTTCCCCCCAGGACTGGGGGCCGCTTGTGTGATGTGTTGGCTGGGATTGCACCTGCTCGCCCTCTCCAGATGCCCAACAGCAGCAAGGGATGGTCTTGGATGAGCCACCAAGGGATGGAGGGGGCTCCAGGCTCCATCCCTCTAGCTAAGCTAAAACCTAGACCAGCCCCATCCCCTGGTCCCCCACCCATCAAAAAAATCCCTGGTCACATTTTTTCCTCATCCCCACCAAAAACTGCAGCTCGAACCTAACACCAGCAGAGCTTCCCCCCAGTGGAGCAGCCTCCGCAGCAGGAGAGGATCCACAGCTGTAAATTACCCTGCGGTTGGAAGGTGTTTGCTCTATTTCTCTGGTGCATTTTTCTTTCAAGCCCAAGGAATAACAGGCTGCGCAGGGCTCACAGCGCCGGCACCCTTCGCAATGGGGAGACATTTTTTTGTGCTTGTGCGGTAACTGAAGTTAATCAGCCCTCCAGCCCCCTCCCTTTCCCCCTCCCTTTGGTGCTTTTAGTGAATCAGACAAAGTTTGGCTGGATGCCTGGAAAGCACTTGCTAAAATCTGATCTCTTACTTCAGCAGCCTTAAAACAAAGTTATTGGCATTTATACAGTTGGAGCTTGCAGGCTTCCAAAGCAATAAAATAATAAAAGAAAAAAAAAAAAAGGAGGAAAAAAGGAAAGCTCTGCGCTCTGGTGCTATTAGAACCATACTTGCTCCATTTCGTGCTGATTTTGCAGCATTCTGTGGGATGTGAGGTGGGGATTGCTCTGATGGGCACTGCAGAGGTGTCCTGGCTGTGGCTGGAGGGGCAGCGCAGCTTGCCGGGTGTCACAGGGAGAGCGGAGCTCCTTCTGTGATCAGTGTAGGGAGCCAAAACATTAGATTAGTCATACTTGAGGGCCTTCGAGTGAGTGTTTACAGTATTAATGGTAGATGAAAAGATGTGAATGCTGTAAGTTTTTATTGCCCATTTTGTTACACTTTCTTTCTGGATTTATTCATGGGATTACATGTTTTGAGCCTGAATGGGAGCGAGGGATTATAGGATTTCTTTTATAATGATCAGTTTGGGTAGGAGTTAGCCTTTGGTGAACTGGAGTAAATTAATGCATCACTTAGGTTTAATATTTATTTAGTCTAAAGGAAGTTGTTTAGTTTTGCTTAAAGGGCTCTGTGTTGTATTGGGGAGATTTAAGAGCTCCTGAAGTGGATTATATTCTAAGGCCACCTTTCGCCCTCCCGTTCAAGCCATGATCTGCGGGTTGTCCCATGTATTAGTTTTAGAATTGCATTCCTCTGCTGCTGCCTGATACCTTGTGTCTCTGTGTGCAGAGGTAGAAATCCCTCTGGCGTGTGTGGAGCTGGAGACGTTCTGGGGCAAAACACCACATCTTGGGTGTTCTGTATCTTTTGTCAGTTCCTTGTGTATGACATGTGAGCTGCCTGCAGTTTGGTGGTGGGTAGCTCACTGCTGGCTAAAAACTTTCTCATAGACCCCAAGCCCAACCTCTGCAGCTGCCAGTGGGTGACCCGGTCAGGTGCATCATCAAGTTGTGGCAGCATTGGAGGGGCTGTTCCCCAGCCTGGGCCACAGGGAGCTTGGAGGGTCTGGAGTTTCCAGGAGCAGGATTTAGACTGCTGGATGAGTTGGACTGCTCCAGGGCTTTGCTGTCATGTGACATTTCCACCAAGGAATGTGGGAGCTAGCACATGTTGGGTCAGAGGGGAGCACTGCTGGAGTGTAGGTGCAGCACAGCCCTGGGAGCAGCCCTACATCTCACAGGGCTGCCTGGAGGACAACTCATTTGCTGATCCCTTCCCCTGCAACAGCAATGGCCCCATCTTGTTTTCTTCTCTTGCATCTTAGGAAGTTCCTCTGCTGCTTGGGGTTGCTGCAGTTCCAAAGCAGGGATACTGCATACCCTTGGGGACCCTGGAGACATTAATTTATTTATGCAGGTTGTTCTTAGGGATGCCCTTTCATTGATGGTTACTGATCTCTCCCTCTTATCACATGTCTTTAGCATCCTTCAGTTTATTCTCCTGCTACCTTTTTGCACTTTCAGGAGCAATTTCTCTTCCATGTGCTTTTTCCCTCTGTACATCCCAGGGTGGTTTTGAGTTTGGCTTTGGAGTCAGTCTCTGCTCTTCCAGCAGGTGAGAGAACACCAGGAGCACCTTGCACAGTTGGAGGGAATCACCCATGCTCTGCCAACTCTGGCAGCAGCAGTGACCCTCAGGACATTGAGTTTGGGGACATGGGACCTCAGAGGGCCCCCTTTGCCAGAGCAGGTGGGGACTGGAGGCAGCTTTGGTGTAGGCTGAGCAGTAGGATGTGAGGTTTTGAGTGCTGTCCTGGCTTGCAAGAGGTTGCAGCTCGTCTGTCCCCAAGCCTCCTCCAGCGCATTGCCGGCCAGAGTACGGGCTGATATCGGCTGTGCTGCAGAGCAGAGGGTGGTCCTGCCTCAGCCTCTTCCCTGGCCTCATAAACCTCACCATGTTCTTCTACATGGAGTGCATCTGTCTCGGATTATGAAGAGGTCCCTGATAGGGCCAAATCCTTTGCTTTTATGGCTCTTGTAGGTTAAGATCCAGCTTTGGAATCTGATCCAGAAGCAAACAGGAGGTTAGAGGAACGCACAAGGCAGCACTGGGCTATTTTCACATCTGCTGGTGTTGTGTAAGAGGAAGACTGCTGTGCGCCATGCCAATAGCAACTTATGTTTCTCCTAAGCTCCTGTGCAGCGACAGACAGTTATTGTTTGGGGCTTTGTAAAGTGAGACACGGAGAAGTGTTGCTTCCACACGTTCAGTGAGCCAGATCCTGTGGTCTGGCGGAGCCGCATGCAGCACATGTCAGAGGCGTGAGCCTGCTGAGCAGCTCCCTCCCCTCTCTCTGTCTGCTGCTCCACAGCTGTCCTTCCCAGGACAAGGAGGATGAGTGGTGAGTGCTACCAAATGGCACTGGGGATGCTCTTGTGGAGAAGCAAGAGATGGTCCTGGCCACAGCCCACCCGGCTCGCCTTGCCTGGCTGCCCGTTCTGCAGGTGTTCAGCAGGGCCAGAGCCACAGGTCCCTGCCTGCCCTGCCCTGTCCCGCCTGGTGACAGTGCTTGTGACGGCACTGGAGGCAGGGTGCTGAACTGCATGTCACCAACAAGGTTATTCTTGTGTCTACCCTCCTGCAAATGGGCACCCACCTGCCTTCACCTGCCTTGGGTGGCACAATGTCTGTCTTGGTACAGCAGCCAAGGCTGTGTGTGCTGCCAGGGATGGAGTTTGGGCATCACCTCATTGGTCCCAAAGCTTGCCCTGTGGGACAGGACAGGTGGTACTTTGGTGCTGCTCCCATCCTCAAAGTCCCCTGCATGCCATGACTCCATGGGGCCCAGAGCCTCGTGACTCCCAGCCTGGGTGATCTTGTCCTTGCCATCTCTGCTCAGCCTGGAACTGGGGCCACCAAGCCTCAGTACGGGGTTCCTGTGCAAGCACCTGCCTTCTGCTCCGCAAGAGTGTAGAAGTTATGCTGAGAAGGACAGGTTATAGCAAAAGTGGTCTGGGAAACGCTGGTCAGCTCTCTGTTGATTTTTCTGATTGCACCTGATAATTACTAGGCAGTGAGAAAACCAGGGAAACTGCATGAACAAAGCCTGATTTAATTAGCAGAGTTGCTCAGCGATGTTGAAGTTCATGACCCCATCATGGATCAGAGTTGATGAGATGGTCCATGGCTCCGGGTCTGTGCTGTGCTGGACTCAAGGAAGCAGATGCAGTAGCTGCTGGTGTGGCTCTGCTGGCCCACAACCCACAGAGGCAGGGTCTGGTTGCATCTTAAATAATTTGTTCCAGTTTCAAACCCCCTTGCTCTCCAGGAAACAACTTTGCTGCTTGCCACAATGGATTTTTATTCCCTGCTGCTGACTCATTGCATCTTTCTATGAAGTGTTGTGTCCTGAAGCTGCCCCTGGTGTCCTGCGTCTGCCTCCCGATCTTTGGACAGTTCAGGCTTGTGGAGAAAGGGGAGGCATGCTGGAGCAGTTGCCGGGGCTGGAAGCCCTGCTGAGTGGCAGTGGCTTGGTGCTTGTGTTGATGTACACTTGGGTTCTCCTGTGGGAGAAAGCAAGACTGAGATTAGCATGAAGTGAGTGCAGATGTGGGTCTTGCTCCTGCACAGGTGGGAGTGCAGCCTGTGCCTCACTGGTGGCTGTTGGCTGCTTGCCCTGGGCACACCATGCCTCTGCTTCTCACAGTCCCCAGCCCCTCAGTGTGCTGGGACAGGTCCTCTGCTGGAAAGACCCCTCAAACACATATTTAGCAGTAAGATACACAAGGACTAAGTTGTTTCCAGATTCCCACTCCAGTCGGGCTGACACAAACCTGAGCTTCTTAAGCATTTGGGGGCTTGGGTGTGCAGTGGCAATGGGCACAGCATCACTTGTGGGTGTGCTGTGGTAAAGGGCAGCAGAGCAGAGCTGCTGCTTGGAGGCTTCAATGTGCACCCTGTGCCTGTGCAATTTGCTTTTCCAAAGTTCCAGAGACGTGCAAGATGCTTCAGAGAAATGGAGAAGGAGGTTGTTGAGCAGAGCACACAGAAGGGTACCCGTGAGATTCAGATTTCCCCTGTTCCAGATAGCTGGATGCAGTGTGGTGGCTGTATTTAATTTCTGATTTGCTTTCCTTATTGCATCTGGCATGTACAAGACTGGACAGAGACAAGTGGTGCAGGATTTGGCAGGATGGAGGCCAGCTCAAACTTAAAATTGTTTTTGCTTGTAGAGCAGCTTGGCCGTACCATTCTGCGTCAGGAGTAAAAAGAGTGGAATGGGCAAAAGCCACATGGCAAAAGGAAGTGTCACTTCAAAGCCCTGTGGGTGCTTTTGGCACATGGTGATGCTGCTGGTGATGGGTCCTATGTTGGGAGTGACTGCCAAGGGCTTCAGCGGGTTCAGGTGGGATGAACAGCATTGAGGGGCCACGCGGAATATTTGATTTTCTCTAAGCTGATAGTGCCAAGCTGGTCAGCCCGGCATATCTCTCGCTGCTGTGGGAGGCTGAGCTCAAGAGACTCCCCTGGGACTGAAAATCTTTTTTTCCGATCTATAAAGCTACTCCTGAATCCTTGGGAGTATTTTTATGTGTCTCTTCCTTTCCTTAGGAGCTGGGAAAACCCACTGTGCTCTCTCCTTTTTCCTCCTTTGCTGAGCTGCTTTTGGTTTGTTTTTTCTAGATGTGGATACTTTAGATATCAGTTGTGATAAGTGCAGGTGAAAAATCTGTTCAGGGAACAGCCTGACTTAAAAAGGGAAAAGAGGAGTGGCTGCCGTTGGTGCCAGGGTAGGAGTTGGTGAGGAATGATACCTGCTTCCAGGGCCTCTGCCTGGGCTCCCTGCAAACTGTTCTGGCCCTGGGAAGGCTGGGGTAGGTTGTGCTGGGGGAGCTGGAAGCCCCAAGGCCAGGGAGGCACTGAAATGCCCTCCTGCCTGGGAGATGCTCTGCTGCCAGGCATGACCTTCCCATGCTCTGCTTCTGAGACCAGGGGGCTTCCACCTGGGTATCTGAGGCCCCAACAGGAATGAACATGTTTTCTTTCTTCCTTCCTTCCTTTCTTCCTTCCTTTCTTTCTTTCTTTCTTTCTTTCTTTCTTTCTTTCTTTCTTTCTTTCTTTCTTTC